>JALJCO010001220.1:0-488878 GCA_023101725.1 Atherinomorus stipes
ACCGTACGCCTTCAGTGTGTCTGGTTTTGCTTCCGGTTCACTGACGTAGGAAGAAACTTTGCGAGATCTCGCAAAAAAAACTGAGATCTCGCAAAGTATTGCGAGATCTCATAAAAGCATTGCGAGATCTCGCAAAAGTATTCTGAATCTCGCAAAAGTATTTTGAATCTCATAAAAGTATTGCGAGATCTCGCAAAAATGTGCGAGATCTCGCAAAAGTTTTCCATGTAGTTTTTCCCCCTCCCTGTCCCTTTAGGGGCTCCGTATGACAACGCTATGGAAAATACATAAACAAAAATCTGACATAAAGTGTTCATGTATCTCCCAAGGCCTCATTCCTTCTGCCTCATCCTTCCTTGGGATTTTTATGGATGTAGATGCGGGATGATGGGACGGGTTTGTGGGAGATGGCTGGCCTGAGTCAGTGCACACTTATCAAGTCGGGCATGGTTCTGAGAAAGCTTCTGGGGTTTCCTCCATGTGCATTTGTTTCCTACACAAGAGGAGAAAGTGTCTTGTTTGAATAGAAAAACAACTGCACTCATTTAAGTGGAAAAAACAAAATTAAAAAAAGCATGCATTTTGGTTGAATATTTATATTTATTTTCATATGAACTTGGCTTTTTTTCTAATTTAGTTGTGCGAATAATTAAGATTCTCAAACCTGTTTGCAAAGAAGGTTTTTTTTTTCTTTTCTCTCAGTGTTTTACATTGAGAAAGGTCCAATGTGTCCTTGAAGTAAGCTGGTTTGATCTGTAGTGAAAACAGAACATGTATGAGCACCAACCAACACATCTGGAATCCTCTGAGCAAATGTTTGATCCAAAAGAAACACCACCTTGACATAGTGAAAGCAGCAGTAAAAGGACAAGAAGATTGGCAGAATTAGGTAAATGGGAGTGAAACTGCTCCCCAACTTATTGTCAAAAGTTCACCATCCATCAAATTTTGATAGTGAGTGTACCAGGGCCGTAACCAGAGGTTAAAACATACTGAGGTCCATCATGTTATGTGGTTTAAACATCTAAAAGAGACCATTCACGATGAAAGTAACCCATGTTTCACATAAACCACTCCTTCTCGGCCATGTCCTGGAATAGAATAGAATAGAATAGAATAATGTCTTTATTGCCCACCAAGTTGGGAAATTGTTTTTCTCTTACCAACACAGAAGACAGACATAATATAACTTCAGAAAAAATACACAAAATGAAAATTTGTTACCAAACCATTTTTTAAAAGGTATGAAGGAAAGAGTAGGCAATTAAAATAAACTCAAGTGAATTGATCATTCGTATCTATTCTGTCTTCTTTTTACTCTTCTTCCTTTTAAAAGTCTTCATTATCAGAGATAACAAACTGAGACTGACTGATGTTAGTGTTTATCTTCTAAAACAGATTTCTGTCATTTCTTTCTCTCTTAAGTCTCAGGCTGCGTTAAAAAGTCAAGGCTGGTTTAGTGATGAGACACATGTACAAAACATAAAAAGACAGTTACTTCTTAAAAAGTGTATAGTCAAATAAAATGCAGGTTTGCAGTCAGTATACCTGAAGTAGCTGCGTGCTGCATGCAATCAGAACCATTAGACTCAGTCACAAACCTACACTAGCTAAATTCAGTAAATATGAACTATACACAAAGAAAATAATTACTCTCCATACTCAACTCTGAAAAAAAAAAAACTACATAGGGATTTGCTGCATGACCGTGTGGACTGATTGATCAGTGATCAGTGACAGAGCAAGCGGTGTGCTGCTGAGATGCTACACTGCGCCTTATTTTGCACATTGGAAGGCGGAAGAAGAAATAGTTCCTACTTATTCATATAGCTTAGTTGGTTTTTAATGTGTTCATGTTAATGATAACAATGACTAACATATGATTTACCTTGAGGATCAGTTCTATAATATAAATTGTTGGTAGGGTCAGAGGAGGTATTTCAGTATTAATCTGCATTCTCAGGTCCGTGTTCTCAGGTAAATGCTTTAGAGCTATGTGGTTATTTGATTAATTTTATTACGTGTACAGCAGAAAACTACTGAGGTCCAGACCTCGGTGTCCTCAATGGTAGCTACGGCCATGGAGTGTACCCTAATATGTCTCGTTAAATGATGCATACCTCTCACTGTTTACAACAGAAGAGCTGAAACCAGAATGTAAATGAGGGGAAATATGATACATTTCACAGTTGGTTTAAACACACAAAGTTTCACCTTTGGGGGAAAGTAATGTAGATCGTCATTGTACGAACTTGGCCCACTTCTGACCTTCAGGGGGCTGCACCTGGACACACGTTCCTCCAATTTCTTCTGGAGTGGAAACCACACATGTTCAGTCCAGTCCTTGTGGAGCAGCTCCCTCTTTCTTAGCTTTAATTCATCCTGCTGGCTCAGGAAGCACCCTATCTCCTTGATGAGGGGATGGGATGGACAAACAGTCAGCATGCCTTTACATTTATATCAAATCTGTGTTGTCAGGTCTAATTCCAAGCAACATAATTACAGATGTTACCTTCATAAAACCATTTTGAGTGTCCAGTAAAGGCTGGATTAATTCCTGCACTTGTTGATTTTCAGCCTCCATCTTTGCCTAAACAGTGATACATGAAATAAAGCGATTCAACATCTTTTTGCCCAGGCACAGAGCGAGTTTGGTTCAGTGTAGTACCTGCAGTTGTCTGAGGGAGGTGTGGGAGAGCTGGTCCTTTTTAAAACTCTGTACTTGCCCACAGGTAGAGGAAGTCTTGTCTCTTTTGCCTGGTCTACGCCTCATCCTGGCAGTCGCCTGAGACAGACTCCCCTGCTCTCTGTGGTGTTTTTCACATCAGCCATGCAGCCCTAAAAATACATCAAATCAGTGAGCACTTGTCGTTTTTGTGTACAGCAACTGTGGGAAGGCATGCAGTTGCTACTATTAGAAATCACTCATAAAAAGATGAAGAACTAAACATCTGAGGCTCCAGTCCAGTCTCCATCCAACTGTAAACTCTGCAGACCAGAATGGACTGTGAACTCTTGGAAACCCCAGCCTGAGTTCACAGACAGAATAATTGTGTAGGTGTACAGCAAGCGGTAGAGCATGCACAAGGGCTAGTGACAGATCCTGTCGCCACCTGGAAACATGAGCAGCTTCTTGCTGTCACGCAAACACATGCAGTAAAACATACATGTCATTACACGGTTGGCATTTTTGGCAAGACTTATAACCTTGACATCTGTGCGAGAATGGCCCTTCTCTTCCTTGTACTTTTTGGTTGCTTGAAAATATTTTTCTTTTAAGATTTGGTGCAACATATAAAGATCACTGGAGGGTACAACAGGTCTAAATGCATTGCTGCATCTGATCTGTGCAGTTTTTTTTTCTGTTGTCCTTATTAAGGGGTATAACAGAAGCAGCAGTATCTCTCAGCAACCTGAGACCTTTCCATTCATCTTTACTTAGACCCTGAGATTACAGCATTGTGCACTCAGACATGACTCACAAGAGAAAGAGAGCGATCCATTCATTATCCTCAGACTATCTGAGCTGGTAAGGGCACACACACTGCACCTGCACAGTCACGCTGACATCTAAAGACCAGTGATAAATAATTAGTTAGAAATAGCCTTACTCCTTCTTCTGAGTGGGAGCAGTTCAGACTCAGTGATATTACCTACTGTAGCTCAGATGGGTAAAACAGCACTAAATTAAATGTAACCAACAAAACCAAAATCCTAACCTTAATCACTCATACTGGCCTCCAGGAACAGGTTCATCAGTTTAAGATTTGCCGTTAAGTGCTAAATGTTAGGTAAGCACTTTTTGAGTAAGAAAGGATTAAAATATATATATAAAAAAAACATTGTGATCTTTTTTTTTAAAAAAAAAAAAAAACATGTTTTCATTCTATGATTAAGAAGATGTTGTGAAGCATTTTTAAAATTCCCTACACTTTTTAATTGATTTGCAGCTATTTAAGCAGACTGAAATTGTATATATATATATATATATATGCACCAACATACACATACACACACACAAAACTATATTCATAAAGTACATTTACAGTTAGATACAGATGACACCTCAAGTATATATTTGAAAATAAAGCTCTTAGTGTTACATAGAACAGTTTAGCAGTAATATTTTTTCTCCCAGTGACCTATGCCAATTAGATCAAAATACTAATCTTACTAAAGTCAGTGTTCAGTTGTCCTCGTCCAAACTTCAAATTTAGTGGATTAACAGGTAGCTAGCCTAGTTACGTTTAATTTAAAGCTAGTCGCCATCATAAAGATGAGCTTTCTTACCAGTTGAAGACATTCAGGTCAGAAGTTTTGTGAGAAAATGTCCTTGCTTCTGTGGCACGCACGCGCTGCAATAATTTTAAATGAGCCGACAAACTTCTTCCCTCACACTGGCTTCTGTTTTATTATTGACAATGAGACTGAAGAGAGGCCTCCTCCTCCTTCTTCTTTTCCTCTTCCTACAGGTGTCCTACCGTCTGGAGGTTTTCTGTTGCCATGACAACTGCACATAGGCAAGCCAAAAGTGGAACGCACTGCAAAGACGCTCTCAGGGCGCTCGTGGCGTTCACCGCCGGGCCACAAAACTTCATTATAGCTATAGATAAAACATAAAAAAAGAAAAGTACAAAATATGTATTAAGTTATTTAAAAAGTCTTTTGAAAGTATTATTTCCCCCACCTCACACAGAGTTTCATCTTTGCTGTTGTAAGAAGTTTATTTAAAAAAAGAGGGGTTAAAATTACTCTAAAACCAAAGGGATGAGGAGGAAAATAGGAGTCTGTAAAGCTTCATCGGGCCTGTGAAACTTCTACTGCTGGCTGTTATCGTGCAGGTGGAGTTGTAGCCTGTAGGCTTGGTCTTAAGCGCCTGCTGACAGCTGAGGTGCTCTTAAGGTGTCCACTGGGCCACCTTCGGAAAAACCGATAACCTACGGGATGTTTGGGTATTAGCTGCGTGGAGGCAGGCGGGGGCAGGGCTTGGCCAGGTCATAACTTATCTTTTCAAGGCTTGCTTTCTTTTCGTTGAAGGGTCCAGGACTGGACAGGGGGGAGGCCACATGGATTGGTGGACTTCGCTGGCAGCGAGTATTGCCCTGCTGTGGATTTTCTGCTTCATAGATGGTAAGATTCAAAGGATGGGTATAGATTTGGAAGCGTTTCGGAGACTCTCTGATATACTGGCATAGAAACGCAGCCTACGAAAAGCTTAGTTATCGTTCTGCCTAACATAGCTGAGTACTGTTTATTCTAGTGAGGGAAATCTTCTTGGGAGGCTGCAAGACTTCCAAAAGATGCAATGCTGCTAAGAAACGTGCGATCAGAGACTAATAATTCACGGGTGCCAAATAAAGATTACAAATAGAGATGCAGCAGAACACGTAATAAATAATATCTTGCAAAGTAACATTTCTAATTGCAACAATGAATGACCTTCTGTCTCGTTAAACTCTTCCTGATTGGATAATCCTTCTCAAGTCACTTGTGAATTGTTGCAAAACGTCCAGGCAAAGTCATAGCTCAAATCTAAGACTTTTTTTTTCTTGCTTCTCGTTGAAATGGAAAAGTTTGATGGTGGTCACTTTGCGCTCATGGGCGTGCGTAAAGATGCACTGTCGGTTAGTTCGCGTGCTCCATGACACCAGCCACCCACATACCCAGAGTGTAGACTTTAATCCAGTGGCAGACACCGTTTGTAATAGTTTGTGACATTAGCCACGGCGTTAAATTAGACTCCAGCTGACCCGGTTACTGTCTTTATCTCTAGGCAACGCCGTGCTTGAGCTGCGGCTGCTCTTTCATGCTCTGACCAAAGCTGCTTGTCACTTGTACCTGGCCCTGCTCCCGCTGCGCCGAGCCGCCTCCCACTTCGCAGACTGCGCGAGACACCTGGTCAGTCATGCCCAGCAGAGCCCATCTCCCCACGGCTTCCTTCATCAAGGCCAGTCCCTGGCCAAGAAAGGCACGCTGCACTTCCTGGAGGGCGTATGCGTGGTGTGCGAGACGGTGCCCAACCTGATGGGAGCCGCGCTCAGCGTGGGCGCCGCTTTCTGCCACATGCTGCAGGGAGGTTTTTACATCCTGGCTGCGACGCTGCGTACCATCCAGATCAACCTGTTTTCCCAAATGAACGGCGAGAAAGAGAGATGGGACAAAGAGCGGCTCAGAGCCAAGGAGAGCGAGAAAAAGATGAATTCCAAAGTGCTGGAGTACATCTCGGTGTTCTGTCAGGACCCCGTCAGCGCTTTGCGCATCAAGGTCGATGTGCCACCCGTGTATCGATAATGTTTGTCCATGTAAAACACAATATGGTTAATTTGGCACATCAGAGGCCTTCATTTAACTGCTGACAGGTTAAAGGTTCAGCTGAATCGTTTGCAGATCTGAAGGAGGCTGAACTTTGACCTCTGCTTTCACTTGCTGTTGACTGGAAAAAACCGGAGAGAATCAAAGAAATGATCTTTAAATGTGAAAAAGGAAAGTAATCTATGGTGCAATGCGTTTTGTTACATCTCTTTTGCATTTATTGAAATGTAAAGAAATGAAAATAAATGTCTTTAACAATTAAATCTGACATCATTCATGGGGAAACAGTTTGATATTTAAGACATAGACAACAACATTAATAAATTTTACAATACATTTTGTTTTCTCATTTTACTCACAAGTAATTATGTTTATTTTAAAGTGCATTATTGTTCATATGAATCAACAACTCTAACAAAAATGTTAAATATTAACAGAATAAAAACAAATTAGATTTTGTTAAAGTCTATCCACATGCAGCAGAGGTGCATCTGTCATAAGTGGGAAATCAGAAAAGGGGGAAATCTGAAGAAAGAGGAAATAGACATGGAAATAAAGAGGTATGAATAACAGTATGCTATAAAAACAAGGATATTTTAAATAATATTTTTCTTTTAAAAAAAAACATTTTTACATAAAAAAGTGAACCTGAATTTTCCTTTGTTTTACTTATGTCATTATTATGTAATTCAATTTCCTTTATTTTTTTTCTGTGTATTTTCTTACTTACTACTTATTAATTATTTTCCAGTTTAGGATATAGGAGAAATAATTAAAGCTGTACACAAAAGAAAAAAATAAACATTGAAACAGAATTACAAAATATTAAAATTTGTTTAAAAGTAGCTGAAAAAAAAAAAACCAAACTTTTTTCTTAAAATATATCAATATAGGGCCAAAACACATAAAGAAGTAAACAAATTTGAAATAAACTGCCTTTAATTACTGCAATTTGAATTCTCATTTCTATTTTTCTCTCCACTTATCCTTATATCTAGAACTTTTATTTATACCTCTTTATGTTCCTGTATCTATTTATGATTTAATTTGACAGATTTATTCTGTTTCCAAACCCTTTCTGATCAGCTCATAAACAAAACAAGCCACGTTTGAGTCATTATGTCAGCGCTTTTCAGCAGCTTTCCAGCTCGGCTCTTTGATCTTTAAGGAATGAGTGTAGGGATACAGACATGTCCAACATTCAAGAGTGGAGCACAGTCAGATTAAGGCTGATCACTGACCTCAGAGTGTAGGCACAGTAATGCTAGCATAAAGAGACACGAGGATGAAAAAGAGGGAGGGAAATACGCAGGTGAAGGTGACACCGAAGATGGATTTGCTCCAACTGAGACTAAAGTCTGGCATCTGGCGTGGCCTGGAGATTCTGTGGAGGGATTTTCCCAGCTAAGGTGAGAGAGGAAAAGAAACAAAGTCCCTCAGGCTGTTGCTCATTAGCGTGGTTAACATAAGCAAAAGCCAACAACACAGCGTTGACTTTAAAGCCAATATTTCAAAGACAGCAAGGTTAAAAAAGATCTCAGTTTCAGAAGACTTACAGAGCATGTCACCAGTTCTTCTGACAGCCGCTTTGTTCACTTTGAATTCATTATTTTCAGAATTCAACTTTGTCACAGCCTCTAGTCTTCGCAGCGCAGACAAAACATTTTTCTGTGTGTCCGATGAAAGGGCCTCATATGTGTGAAGTTCACCTACAAAGAAAAAAAAACACAATAAAAGCAAGTTCACCAGCTGGAGATTATCGCAGAAGTTGGAGATCTTTTTACACTTTCTGTTTTACCTGAGAGGATGAGCTTTGTAGCAAGGTTTCGTACAGCAGGAAGGAACTGTTTATCTGTGAACACATGATCTTCCTCCTCACAGAGGTACCTGAACATCAGCTGGATAGAAAAACACCTGATTAAGCCTCCTGTTCTATTATTTAGAGCTATATATTTAATTAGTCACTGTAAAACTGGACAAATTCAGCACAACGTGAGCTTCACTTTTCAAGTCCAAGTACTGATCATTTGATCTCATGTTATTAGAGATAAAAGAAATTAAAGGACCTGATAAGAGTCAATGAAGGGTTTTAGCAACTCCTGCAGGAAGGGTAACACCTCCAGTCCTGCAGCTGAAACCGTCACCTCCTGCTGAGTGACATAGATCGCTCCACATTTCTTCAGGAGGCAGCACGCTTCCTCAAAATCCTAAATGCCACAAAGACAATATTAACATCCCAAAAACCATAATAACACCAAAAAATGACTAAGGTTTTACTACATTTACACCTGATACAAGCTCAATATAAGCTGGACTCCTTTTTCTTTTTCAAAAGGCTTCCTCCTTTCATTTTATGGATTCAAGGAAATGGAAATATTTCCTCACAAATTAGAGCACAACTCCACGTATTTGTGGAAAGGACCGTCATGATCAAAGTCTCTCGTTCCACCACGTCCCAAATCTGCCCTCTGCTGGGCTGAAATTTGGGGAAAAGCTTAAAAATGCTAAATTGTCCTAAAACTTTCTGCAGTGTTTGTTGTTGTGATGAAAGCAGTAATCAGATACTGTAGATACTCTGTGGTTTGCTTCATAGTTCAACATGGTGCATGTTCAGAAAAATTTTGCTTTTCTAAACTTATACAGGCTGAATGAAGTGAGGTTTTTTTAAAAATCTCTTTTCTATGCTGTTGCATATTTTAAACCTTAGCAGAGCCTCTTGACCATGTCTGTAAGCTTAAAGTCACATAGTTGCTACAGTTTAAATGACTATTAAGATTTTTTTATATATATATATAAATAATAAAGAGGCGTGGGATTGTACTAAGTGAGCATGCCCAGTACAGCAAAATAATAGTTGTAAACTCTAATTACTGATGATGGACTGACGAGGTTGTTACCTGAGCTGACCTGCCAGGAATGAAGATGAATTCATTGGAGAAAACATCCTGTAGGAAGCAGAAGAAGGAGAGGAGCTCATCTGTGAACAGAACAGTAGATCCCAATGAAGCAAGAGCAAATACCACATGTCACTGAACGGGATAAAGCATCTCTGTTCGTGCAAAACCCTCACCTTTCTGCGTGCTTTTCGTGATACGCACAGCCGTAGCGAGCAAGGCTGGACGCACAAAGACATGCAGGGCCTGGTTCCTATAGGAAACCAGCATCAGAACCGCAGCTGCCGTTTTCATCACACCCTCCTCTGGGCTGATTGGATGCTTCCTCTCAGGCTCATCCTGCTGAAGCAGGTAGACACGCCCCGCTTTACGGTGAATGATGGAGCGATGAAGGACCGCAGTGGATGACATCACATCAGAGTCAGAGATGTGCTCTGCAATGCAGTTTTGACACATTAGTTTTGGATCACATGTGTTTATGTGCACACATGCCTGCATGTGTGAATGTGTGCAAACAGGAGACTTGTAATGAGAGACAGTTCAATGGGGTCATCTTAGACTAAGTTACTTAAAGTGCATTAATCCATGGCACATCTCCTAAGTGAATGTGAAACTTGTGCCAGCTTTGATTCACCTAATCTGTCTGATCTATCTCACACCAGGGTAATGAAGCCTTTACAGTCCTGACATGTGATGCTCACACACTCACACACTAATGTAGGTGACATTAACTTTGACTGCTTCCTTACCAAATCAGCAAGTGGCAAAACAAGTGCCACCTAGTGGTCCTTTAAAGTATTTGAAAGTAACTTAAAAAAAAAAAAAAAAAAAAAATCAATGCAAGTGGGAACTGAATTTTTTTCAATCTTGAAGACAATTTTAATTTTATTAAAAAAACAACATCTAAGCAAAAAAATATAAATGATACTATGAGCAATAAACAAAATGCATGCATTTCCCACCCACCAGGCCAATTAAGATGAGCCCCAAAGTCCAGCATCAACCTCCTGAGCCAGAGGGTTTTCTCTGTGAGCTGATGCCACAGGAGACCCTCCTCTATTAAAACTGTGGCTGGAACCTGAAGCAACAGGCATGCCATCAGAGACCAAGGGCTGATCCGAGAGCCCTCCTCTTGGATCCGTACAATCAGATGAGCCAGCCAGCTCACGCAGGCCTGGGCCTCTGCAGTGGGTTTCTGCGGAAGATCTCTGTGAAAACACAGATTAAGTTCAAGCAAAGAAACTACACCAGAGTTACTGCAAATCATTAGTGTAGTACAAATGCAAAAAATGATTGGTTTATCTCTACCTGGGTATAAGGTTGTACTGGGAGCGATTTATCTTGCCCTCACAGAGCTGTCGAACAGACAAGGGATGGCCAAAGTTCACATGCATGCTGCCATAATTCTCCTGGAGAACTCTGCTAGCTTTCAGCAAACCCTGCAGACCAAAAGTGAGACCTCAAATGACAGCACTGAATGACCTTTCTAGCTCTAAGATCAAAGATTTATTGTTTATTTTGTTATCAAGATGCAGAAATGAGACTTTACATGTGTGAAGATGACATGAAATGATGCAAAAACCATTTCAGGTAAAAACAGGTTAAGAGGAGAAAAAATTCAAAAGATGGTAGTGGTCTGATCCATGAGCATTCATTCATTGAAGCACAACAGCTTCAATAGGATAATATAAGATAAAATACCCTTTTTTTTTTTTTTTTACTTAGACTGTATTTCCGCATCTTCTTAGGGTGAGGAATGCTTTCTACAGCTGAGATATTTTCTCAGAGATAAACAGACACTTGAAATGAAAGATCTAACAGAAAAGGCTCAGAGAAAGGAGGCAGAAAGACAACATGACTATCCAGAAAGACCATGTCTATCATGTAAATGCTTGCTTGGTGGGGGTAATTCCAGCTGCAAATGCAGAATAAATACTGTAATCCAACAGTTTTGATGTCTCAAAATAAATCTAAAGAAAAAAAATCCAAGCTCTAACACGTAAACAAATGGGTATGCACACCTGTCTGTATTAAAGGGATACCGGGTAACCTTTGACCTACATATTAGCCTTACGTAAGTACTAGATTTCTTGGGTCACCATACAGCACTTGACACATGTTGCCTTCCTCAAAAACCAGACACTGCAGCTTTGCAGGAGCGCATTTGTCTCTCATTAAATCATGTGACCTGGAGCGCTTTGCTTTATGGCTTAACAACTTCGCTATCTGCTGATCAAAATGGTTAGCAAACATGATTCCAAAACATTGATTGATACTGTTGAATTTTGCAACAGTTGTGTGGCCTGTAGGGGGGTTACAGGTTTAGTGCCCCTAGTGGCCAAAAGATATACAGTATCCCTTTAATAACTAATCCAAAATTATGATAATTTAGAGCAAAAACTACAAATGAGTACAGAAAAATTGACAGCTTCATAACCAATATGCGCTAAGGCAAGTAGTGTGACCAGAGCCTACCATAGTGCTTTCTCTGGGTTTGGGGACACCCAGTAACTCATGTGCAAGCAACGACTCCTCGAGCACTCGGTCATAGCTGATACTAATGGGCAACAATGTGATGTCATACACCTCCCCTTTAAAGAAAGGTTCCAGTACCATGTGCATCATACCTGCAGACACGATAAAGCAGACACAATCCATGCTTATAGTACTTTAAAATGAACTGAAATTTCTTGGACCAGAAATATGGAATATAGAATTGAACGTACTGTAACCTGGTTGGTTTTTTAAAATCCTACAATCCTATTTGTTTTTTCCAAAAACTATGCATAAATGCATCAATATTTGTGGGAGTGTTTGATATTCCTAATTGTACTGGATGTGGAAAACAGCCTGCAACATGTACCTATACAGCTACAGGAGCAGAGCAGCACACATATTAAGGCTTTTATAACCAATAATAAAGAAAAATAAACCACTGATTTGGGTTTGGACAAAGACAATCATGGTTATCTGCAGTGAAATTAGAGCAACAAATTTTTAGATGCTCCAAAACTAATGATATCCGTTCTGGAAAAGGGTGCTCTCACGGTCAGGGACAAATAAACTCACCAAACTTTGGTGTGAGAGCCTTAAGTGTGCGACTTCTGAAACCTTCCACATAAAATTCCAGAGGAGCAAATCCTTTCTGCAAAATATAAAGATAGAGGATAGCATAACAGCTTAAAAACAAAGGTTCCAAACAGTCATGACAGGCTGATGAAGCCCATAATTAAGTGTCTTACCCTGACAATGGTTCGGACATATTCTGACAGCACGGCCCAGTAGAGTTTGTCAGAGCCGATGGCACGCCGGATAAAGAAAGCTCCGGAACGACGAAGTATCTCCCCAACGATCTTCATCCCTGCAAGAGCTTCACAGTGGAAGGCAAGAGACAAGATGAAAAGAGAAGAAGACAAGTCAGAGACTATATTTTGAGATCTTTTATGGTTTAAATAAATTGCTCTTTTAAATATAAATAGATACTTGCGAATTCCAGCAGCAATAACAGGGATCGGGATGTCGTAGCTAAACAGGATGTAGGAGATAACCAAGAAGTCCACATAACTCCTATGATTGGGCATCAAGATCACAGGACTCTCCTGAACGGCTTGTTGCAGCTACAGCAAAAGAAAAAGTAGACAGTCTTAAAATGGCATTCTGACTTTAACATCAGTTCTTACAACCTTAAAATGACAATCAACAGGCTCAGAGAGACAGATAAATGGCTTTTGTTACAATTTGTTTTTGCAAACTGAGAACTGAATCTCTTAGTCGCAACAAGGAGAAATAAGTGCAGTTCCCGTCCTTGCTAAAGAATGATATTGTCATTAGATTCTCGGGACAAAAGGAATCCATGACCATAATCATTCCAATTATTTGAATTTTTTCAATTTAAGGAATCAGTAAGTGGCAAAGGCATGAAAACCTTGCAGTAAATATCTGGTTGACAGTTATTTTTCATGCAGAAATAACAGCATGCAACTAAATGTTTTTCAATAGCTGTGGTTGATCAGTTGTGAAAATCAGCTCGGAGGGATTTTATTGCCTTCCTGTAATCAAAAAAGCTTTAAATCCTTCATGTTGGTTTTTTTCTTAGGGGGCCCAAACTCTAACTTCTTTAAATGTTCATTCTTTTGTTGTTTTTTAACGACATTATACAAACCATAATGGTCTGGAAGCAGCAAAAGAGGCCCAAATCATGATACTACAACCACCATGCTTCACTGGTGGGATATGGCTATTATCAGGAGTGCAGTGTTTTGAGTGTTTTTTCTCTTTTCTTCAAATCCAACACTTTTTACTTTCATCCGTACACAAAACACATCCGATTTTTTCTGGTTAGTGCATGTGGTCTTTAATAAACTGTAAACAGGCATTAATGATATTTCTGGAAAGCAGTTGCTTTCTTCTTGCAGTCATGCCGTGTATACAGTACTGTTGTGTTTTCCTCAAGGTGGATTCATGCACATTAATATTAGTTGTCCTGAGGTTGGGTTTTAGACTCCACAGACCACACCTTATTATTGGAGTGATGGTTTGTTGGTCCATCACTCCTGGGTCAGATCACTCCAGTCCTGAATTCCCTTCACTTGGGCACAATCTCTGTGTAACACAAACAACAATCCTCCAATCTGATGGGGATCAACAACTTATTTTCTTAGACCTGAAGATATGTTGAATAAATTTCTCTGACTGAAAACAACCAACTCTGATATCACCTTCACCTTTACAGAAATTAACAGAGGTTCCATGATTGTCACTCACAGATATGTTGTACTGAATTGTTTTCCATAATAAGTAAATGGATGATACAATTATCATTATTTCTAACTGACCATGTTGACTCCTTCCATGTTGACGAAGATGCTACTGAACAGCTTCTTGAACACTTTGTTCATTGTGTAGCCCATCAGTCTGATGAACCCCAGCTGCAGGTTTTGAGACATTTCATTCAAAATCCCGCACACTTCTTCTCTCACTTTCTCCACGGTTGAGCCCGTCTCCATGGCAACCTGAAACAGAATGTGGGGGGATGCCTGAGTCTGTGCCGATGATGACACAATGTGAAACTTTGATGCTACATCTTTCCTAAAGACCTTGCACCTCTTTGGCCATGTAGCGCATGTACTGGGACTCCAGCACGGCTCGGTTGAGGTCAGCAGTGGAGAAGGGTGGGGTCCCTTTGTAAGGCTGGGGGTTAAAGGTCCTGAGGGCAAAGCCAAGATCACTGTAGCGCCTCCTCTCCTCCAAAATATCCACATACTCCTCATCTTCCAGGCCAGCAACACCTAAATCCGTATACTGGGAGAAGAAGCAACCATTCATCTTAAAGTAAAGTGCTTCTCTTTATCTTCAATAAAGAGAAAAACAAATGACTTGGAGGTGCAGACCTGTTTCTTAAAAGTGAAAATAAAAGTTACAGGGTTTTTGGTTGTTTTGTTTGTATATTGTAATTCCTTATAACTTTCAGAGTCTGTGTAGCTTATTGTACCACTTTGAAAAGCCATTTTAGAGACTAACTGAACGTCTTCAAGAAGTAATAAATCAGTTGAGATAAGAAGAAACAACATTGTGCCATCATATCTCCTTTTCATTGTGTAGTTTCTGTTTTGTACTATGACCCTAGCGGCTCAGTAGCCTATTAAGCAACTGCTTAGAAACGCTGAAAATGTTAAGAAGTAGGCCAAAGTTTCTGCAGCTTAAGACGACTCAGCACCACCCTGCTATAAACACAAATCACAGCTTAAAAAAAAAAATCAAACGACATACACTTCCTTTGCATCTATCACCACCAGTCCTGAACTCCTACATATCCATTATAGCCGTTGTTAACTTTTAAAGCGCAGTGAGGCCGTGGAGCAGAGCAGAGATGTTACAAGTGTCGCGAGTGAACACAACTTTTTAAAAAAAGGTTTTTAAAATACTGACTTACCGTGTTTGTCATTCTTTACTAAAAACAAACCAGAACTTTGCAGCTGGGTTTCTTCATTGACTTTCGGTTTTCTTGCTTGACAACTCTTTCTTTGCGGTGAACAGAGCAGCAACCTGCCGGCCAGACCAATGGTGTCGCTGGGATTTGGGAACTCCTCCCTCTTCGCGCTCGCTTCTCTGCTCTGTAATAACCTCTACCAACCATGGAGTACTTTTGGAAGATAAATAATAGCTTAGTTTCAAAGAAGAAGAAGAATATAACAATACAAATAGTGTATTTTGCAAGAATATATATGTGTATAGATATCTGAAGCAGAGGCTGAAGAGTTTTATATTTAAAAATGTAATTCAAATGTTTCTTAGGATAGGTTTTGTTAAATATTAGAGCTGAAATGTTGCAAATATTTCAAGCAAGAGATCTTCCACTAGGTCATACAACCTCACAAAATATGCAAATACAATGGATAAAGATAGCTTAAATGGGGAGGGGCATCTTAACTAAAAACAGAAAAGTTGGGGCAGAAGCATAAAGTGGCATGGTGCCATGTTACTTACAATCCTAACTAACATCTAAAACACCTTTCCCTTCAGCACACCTGACTTTTAGGCCATTGCTGGAGTTTTACTGAATATTCTATTTGCAATTTTGCTACACTATAACAGACTGACAATTAAAAACTGAACTTGCTTTATTATGATGCTTCATAGTGGCATCCAGTTCATAATTACAGACCCAAACACATTTAGCTGTTAACGTTGCAAATTACTAAACTTTGGTAACTGTTCAGCAGCTACAAAGTGGATCTTGGTTTAGAAACATTTATGAACTTTAATTTTCAAGGACAACAAAACACTGTCAGGAGGCCCTGTCTGGTTCAAATGACAGTGATCATCTGCTGTTCAAGTAGAGGAGCTGGTGTTGCCTTTATGAAAAAATACTGAATACAAATTAACACAACACACTCACTGTGGTAGCAAAGTAACTTTTTACTTATTTCAATGTCACCACATTAACAGAACAAATAACAGATTGTGTTCACAGTTCAATCAAAAAGTAAAGAGAATACCAAGCTGGTTCAGCTCTTTCATGGAAAGAATCAAAGCATTTTTATGGAACTACACATCTTCTCTTGTAAAATGCACTTAAGGCTTACTGTTTTGACACATTTCAGTACTTTTTCCACCATTCATACATGAGGCAGGATACTGCAACAGTAGTCCCTGCTTTGTTTGTAACCTTATATAGTCTGTGCTAATGTAATAAATGAGTATCCTGTTTTTAATATTTGCTACATAAAAAAATATGTCAAACCATCCTATCAATACTGTAGTCTAAATTTTGAAGCTACATTTCATACTGCATCAGTCACTGTCTACTCAGAAAGTCCATGTCAGTCGACACAGTCTACTATGTGTGTTACTCTACAAACTACAGTATAACTGAATGAATAATATAAAAGTTGTTTCATTAAGCCCATCACATAATTCTCACTCAGCACATGCACTTTATGGTTTCGATAGAAAAATAAATGTAATTCAACAAATCGTCACACAGAAAATCTTAACTTTTCAAGGAAGCAAACAGTTATGGCCATCAAAAGTGTTGTGCTCTTCTTTTCAACAACATTCATTTTAAACCAGCTAAACAAAGCTGCTACATATTTATACCATCACTGTGCTGTCAGGAGCATTTTAATATGCTACACTACTAGTACTCGTTGAGATTGATTTCTTATAAGCAGCACTGCAATTCTCACACACACATTGCCATACCGTTGCATGTGTAGAGATGCATTTATAAGTGTAGGATGAAAAAGTTCAGAGTACAAAAATAAATCTGCATTAATTGTTTTGCACAACTTGCCAGCTGGTGTGTGCACTGTAGTTATGAGCGCTCCTGAACAGATACAGCAACATAGAACGCAACTGTCTAGATAAAAAAGAAAACAAATCAACTCTCCCTTCTAAATAAGGTCTGCACTAAGCTGCCTGAATAAATAACTATAATTTCTCCTATATATACACATATCTAGTCCTTTGATAAATGTGCCCATCTTGTGCCTTAAGACTATTCATAGAAGATTGTCCTACTGAGTTGAATCTGCTGTGCAGAAAAAAAGTGCTGAATTGTCTATAAGAATTTACAGTAATATATGTCACACACGTATTCATGATTATGTCCAAATTGCCGCTACATCTCAAGCGTGCCATCAGCTAGTCACTGCTCTTCCTGCCAGGGGAAGCTCAGCAGGTCACAGGTAGTAGTCAGCTGCTGTGGTTGGGAGTCTGTGGGGGTGTAGTTCCCTGATGGTCCACCTGGGGGAGCTGCTCCCTCCAAAAAGTGAAATGGCTGTAGGTGTCAGAGCAAGGGAAGTCTGACGAAGAGGATCGCATCTTGAGAGGAAACACATGGTCCACCACTTCGCCCAGACGTACATAACTGAGGAGAAGAGGTTCATAAAGTGAGGTGAAAGCATCCATGTACACGGCTATATGATGCAAACTGGATGCAGGGCTTACGATGAGATGTTAGTCTTGGCGTGTTCCTGCACCAGCTCCCCTTTTGGGTTCACTGTAAAAATCCTGTTTAGTGGGACTCCTACTTCTTTATAGGAATATACATCCTGCAAATAAAAAATAGAGATTAATGTGTCTAATATTTCTAATTAATCAAATACAATCATTTGTAGTGTATCAGGCAGAAATTATGGGCCCAGAATGACCAGGTGTTTGTGTTGTAGGCATACACAATGTGAAGGTGTGTGTATGTACCGTTGGTCTGTTGCCAAACGCTGCATAGAAAGGCTGTGTGTTGGGATAGAAGAGGTTCTTGATATCAGTGAGACACTCCACCTTGAACTTCTCAGGCTTCTTCTCAATCACCTCTCTGTCAAACAAACCAGAAAAAAAAACAATCAGTTGAGCTGCTCCTGTTTGTCATTACAGAAGAGTCCAAAAAAAATAAAATAAAATAAAATAAATATATATATATATATATATATATATATATATATATACACACAAACTGTAAATGTGAGTGTGTTTGTGGTTTAAATACCTGTGCAGGGCTGAAAAGAGGCTGCTCGGGCTCAGAAGAACAGGGCCCATAGGAAGCATAGTGCCTCTCTCATTGACCCAGTTGAGGTAACCTCTGGTCATGTCAGCCATGCCGATTGCTCGAGCTGAGCAATACAGGAACTTGTAACCATTTCTGATGAAGAGACAGAGATTTTTACACAAGAGAAAACTATATGCAGTCACTATAAATCTATTTTACACCATCAATCAGTCATGTTTGTTCAATTCTAAAGGCTAGCTCTGATGAAAATGAAGTTTTAAACTTTGTTAACATCTCTGTATGGTGCATGTTGTGTATCATGAGCAAACTAAGCAGTCAACATATGGGTTGACCTTTTTGTCCTTATAGTGGTAAATTCAAATGGGATTCATGCAGTCTTTATGAAAAAAAAGAAATGGACAACTGAAAAAATTGTTTTGGTTTTAATAAAATTAATTGGACTTTTGCATATAACTAAATCAGAGCTTACTGGCTGACTTTGTGGTAGAGGTGTGCGATACCCTGGTGAGTCCAGTCTTTCCCCAGGGTGGGCAGAATGTGACCCAACGTGTCTGACCTGCAGAAAGACACAAAAGAGTGAGATCAGAGTGTGTGATTGTAGGTTTTGGAGTTAAAAAAGGATCAGAATCCACCTCTCTTGTAAATCTTAGTGAATACATCAATGAGGCTGCATAAAGATGCATATTCAGACTGAAAGAAAAATGGACTCATGTTCAGCAGTGAATAAATGTGACAAATGTAACCATTGTGAGCTGATTGCTTCATAGCATAGAACCCTCAGATCCATTTAAAAGTCAATTAGGGCTCAGATGTGCTTGGCATACAGATGATCTTGCCACTGGAGTTAACTGTACATCTAAATCCAATGCAATCTAAGATAAAGTACTCATTGAAGTACATGCCAACAGAATACACTTGCTTCACCAACCTGGTAATGGTTCCATCTATGTCAGAAATAATTATCTTGTCATCCCAGTTCCAGAGGTAGATGGTTCCCTGACAGCGACAGGTTCCCTGGTACTGAGTGGTCACACTAAACACAACATCATTGGGGCCATCCTGCAGCTGAAGGGACAGCTGTGTGTGTGAGAATGAGAATAAAAGGAAAATGAGGTGTTTGAAAAACAATTCACAGAAGAGAAGATGTACTTTATTCAAACTTGAAACTTGTATCCTCACCAGCTGCTCTGACGTGAGACGAAGTGTCTTCTTATAAGACACACCTCCCGATGAGAATCCAGGCTCCGACTGGATGATAGGGAGCTTTGCTTGGCTGTGAGGTGGTCTTCATCACTAGATGACGACTCTTCTTTATGTCTGACATCAGATAGTTTACAAAAGTGTTAGATTTTATAATATACATGTAAAAACAGGCAAATGTTTTTAAGGTCAGGAGTGTTTTCTTACCTGCTTTTCATTTTCCCAATCTGCTCAGCAGAGCCACAGGCCCCATGCTCAGCAGCTGAATCCTTAAAGAAGAGTTTGATTGTTATTTAATGAGCAATAACACAAGCAAATGTTAAAACCGTGATAAACCCAGTAAACACAAAGAACAGAGCAGCAATCTTGTAAATTTTATAAGCGGAAAAGAAGAACTTACTGATTTGGCGCCGTTATTTCTGCCTCTCCAGGAGAACCACCACCTCCCTCCTTTCTTGGGCATCTTCTCCTTCATAATGTTCTCCACTGCAGCCTAAAGAAGAGCACGCACAACCCAAACATCCCCAACACAACAGAATAAAAAATTAAAAAAAACTGAAGCAAAACCAGGTTGTAAATAAACAAACTGTAACACTGAAATTTCTTTCCAGTAGGAGATGGAGAAAATAAAGAGGCAGAAAAAGCATGTGTAAGAAGAAGAACAAAGCTGGAAAAAGGAAGGGACATCAGATGAGAAAATAAGACAGAAAAAGAGCTGAAAGAGTGTTGTCTCCTCTGTGACATACAGAGCTGTAGCCAAGGACACCAGTCAGACAACAGAGGAGGAACTCTAAGGATGACTGAATATAACTCAGACAAGACGTCTAATGATTGAATGAATGAAGTAAAGGAAGTGGTGAAAAAAGAGAAGGAAGAGAACAAGAGAAGACAATGTTTAACTGTGGTGTCAAAACAAAGCAGATGCTTTTGCGGTTGCAGTGACATTGTGAGGTTGTTCGCAGCGACAGACATACAAAATGCAGTACCAGCTTTGGTCAGAAGAGAGCGCATCAGAGTAATGCAATACAGCTAATCTGAGTCATTACTTGTGCTGTTTGCCATCACCTCTTACCTTTGGCAGAGGCTTCTGAAAGGCTTGCATAGCTAACACAAGTGGTGCAGCAGTGCTCCAGTTATAGTACCTAAAGGAGACAACAAAATATATTTTCTTAACTTCCAGAAATGCAGCACAAGAGATATTTAGATGGTCTTTGCAAAGCATTTTCATTAGATGCTGCATTTTTTGCAACTTTGGTGTGTAAATTAAATAAACACACATTATATAATGTGTGTTTTTACCGCAGCAAGTATTCAGGTCTTACTTTGAGCCTATTTTCACAACTAGGTTGGGGTCATCAATGATTGATGGGTTTTCTGTGAACTGCTGATAGGAGATGATCTTCTCACAAAACTGCTCTGTAAGGGCAAACAGACGCATGTCAAATTCAAGCTTACACCACTGTCTGTGAAGTGTATCTTGGATTTTACATGATAGCAGACCTTTAGTGATCTCTCTGTTGTCAGTGAGTCCCCCACACAGAGAGATAGCGATAGACGGCAGGTCAGACATGGGGTCACAGTAGCTGTCCACTCCGCTGTCTCCTCCAGAGCTCATCGACTGTGGGGACAGACTGGTGCTGTGGAGCCCTGGGTCAGAGATGCTTCTCATGGTCGAGCCGCTGTCACTGCAGGGAAGGCAGAAGTGTTTATGAGAGCAGGGCAGAAACCCCCAGATCACATTGCATTAATCACAGCTACAGTTGTATAAACACAGAGCAGATGAGTGCATGTGTCTCTCTCTCTGTACCTCTTAGGGAAATAGAGGGCTGCCACCTCAGGCTCAAGCTCAGTGATGTCATCCAGGTAAATTCCATCAGAGCCAAGATGGCGACTCCTTTTCTCTGCCAGAGAGAAAAGGAAGAAATGAATTGAGGTCTAATAGAATTTGTTTTCTCATCATATCCACAAGACTGCTTGGTTAAATGGGAATAGTGAACTGAATGTACCACAAAAAGTTGAGTTTGCCTGAGAAACTTAAGACTCCCGCCTCTTTGGAAATACTATTTTGACAGTTTGTTACCATACACGACCGAGTTTTTAATCTACAGATGTTTATCTCTTACATATCTGTTTAGCTGCTGTTTTGGAGTGCAACTGCTCTTTTTGCAGCGCAGTTCTGAATCATAAATAGCTCCCATTATGAATCAACCACTTAAATGTTATTTTCTGTGATCATCAAAAATAATGCCTGGGAGGCAAGTTGCATAAGAGTGGAAAAACAGCTGACAGGTCCACAAGTAGTACTGTGTCATAACCAGATATATTAGGAGAGGAAATTTTCCTTCATTATTCGGTTAAATGAGATGCCCTTTTATGGCTTAATAGCAACTGTTACCTTTTCTCTTGGACGGAGAGTCTGTCTTCCCAGTTGGACGAGGTGCTGTCTCCTCCATGTCGGCCATCATCTTTGCTGCCATGCCTCCCACTGCGCTAATCTGCATCTCTGAAGTTACCGTCTGAGCCTCCAGCCTCATGGATTCTGATTCTGTCCCAACAGTTATGATTGTTTCCTCTTTGACTGCTGTCTTCTCATGCGTTAGCAGTCGGAGTGCTGGTATTTCAGGGCAGGGTCCGCATCGCTCTGAGGACACCTCATGGGTAATCACACGGAAGTGTGTGCTCTCAGATACGGGGATGGACACGGGATAAATAGGTGGCGGGTCAGACTTAAGTGGGATGAAGGAAGACTAGAAAACAAAAGAGGATGATACGAGCCAAAAATGAAAAACCTACTGAGACATTTAGACTATACTATAAATATCGGGATGTATTCATGGCGGACACTGTTGTACCGTAGCAGCTTGTGGCAGCTCTCCCCAGGCCCAGTGCATGGCTGGCTTCTGACTGTCTGCATCTGATGGATTGGTGATTAATTCTGAGTCACTCTTAGGAGATGTGGGGCGAGAGCTACCAGGGCTGAGAGAGGAAAAGATAAAGAGTATAAGTTAGATATCCGTTTTATGTATTAGAGCATGAAGAGCATGTGTACATCTGGCATGAGCTGGGCACCTATGGACCGGGCTCCACTCCCCATCTGAACGAGCGTACACGCCAGTCTGTTTGAAAGAACCGCTGCTTGGACCAGCCGTCTCATCTCTCAAGACATCCCGTGACGAAGTTCTGCAGCACAAACACACATTATGTTTGTAATGGTCTGAATTCTGAGTTTCTCTTTTCACTTGTGTTTCTGTAACAACTTTCATGACCAACAGAAACACAGATCATGTCTGAGCTCGCTGCTCTCTGCCTGCGTAATGCAAATCCATGCCCTCTGTCCTTGCACTCTAAATTCCCGTACATCATTTCCAAGTAGTTTTCCAAATTTTCCCATTTTTTAATTTTCTTGAAGCTTTGCCTGTTGTTTTCTCCCATCATTCACCTTCTGTTTTCTTACCTGCTGCTCTCCATTTCCGTTCCTTCATCGGAGCTGATGTCTATGGAGAACATGTCTTCATCCGCCGAGTAGTCTCCACTCTCCTCCCTCCGTACACTATCTGCCCGACTCTTCCTCCTCCGTTTCCTCCTCTTCTTCATTATCATGCTGCTATTCTCCCCGTTGTTGCCCAGTGAGCCCAATGTCATAGGTGGCCCAGAGGAGCTCATCATTATGGCTCCATCTGACAAGATGGGAGAGGTGGCCAAGTAGGCGGGAACAACTTCCTGCATGAATCAGAAACACAAGACAAATAATTAATGTTTTCTTTGTAAAGGAAAAAAATACCTACATTAAATGTAGAAATTTTTAGTATGTGCATTGAAGTTAAGTGATTTAGGAGCCTTCTGAATGAAACAAAAGAACAATTTGGTTTGCATTTGGTTATTTCAAAGACATACAAGAGATCTTGAATCTTGAATGAATAATATAGCAAAAGAAAAAGAAACTCCATCAGGACACACTTTTCGTGCATGCAACTGTCCATTCTGAAGTTAAACGTTAAAGTTTGGATTAATTCCCACTCGTGCTTTGCATGTTTTCTGTCTGAGACAAACTGCAGAAGTTTGTCTGAGACCAAAATAGAATCTCTTTCTCTGTTCTGTAAAGCAAGTTTTATAGATCCCTATAGAGACCCTGCTTCTAGGAAGAAAAAATGCTTTCTAGGAGGATCTCCTGCCGTCACTGCCTCCAAGTATAAATGCATGCAGATGTACGACAAGAGAAAGAAAGGAAGTACTTATGTTTAACCATATGATTTGTGGTCTGACAATACTGCCTCACGTTTTGCTTCCCTGTGCCAAGAAAATGGGTTCAGACACACTACTACTCCTCCCCTCTTTGCTCTTCCAAGCTTGGGAATCTGACACCACCCTGGGGAAAATAAATCACCCGCTTCTCTTGTTAGAATCAGCCCCCCAGCCTCAGTACTTTATCGCTTGTTCATTACTTTTGGCTGCTCTCTTCTTCACTTGTGTACAGTGGTTTAAAAAAAAAAGAAAAATCATCATTATGCTACATGTGACTTGGCTCCTTATTTCATTTTGGATTATGAAAAAAAAAAAGCTTCACTCTTATGAAAACACTCACTGCCAGTTTCCAAAACCTTCAGGGAAAAAAAAAAAGGAAACTAGGTTAGTGAGAAAATAGGATTTTTGACTATTTGTAAAATTCATAAAACTTTAATAGTAAAGTTACAGTAATTTACTTTCTGTCTGAAAGGTTAGTAAATACTTCCTTCATCACTCTCACTCACTGATTATCAGAGGGAGGCTGTTCAGAAATGAAAGGAAGAAATCCAGGCTGTTGAGCCAACTCTGCACACAGCATGACCTTTTTCAAACTACTACGACTATGCCTAAAGAGGAAGTTAACTTGGATAATGCCTCTTGCTGGTAAACACGGACGTGTGTGAGCTGCAGCTGGGTGGAGCTTGAAGTGTTTTCATTTGGATTTTACAGAGGTACTCAAGTAACTACCTGCATTTGTGCATAGTCAGGACAATTTGATCACAGTTATGTTCATGCATGGAAAAACATGTTGTAGCAAATGTGATGGCATTACTAAAACGCCTATGAGGGAAAAGACATTTTCTCCTGTTGATCACCTGATCGTTTTCTGTTTCTTGCACAAAGAATGCCTCTCCATTGTCCCCAAGCTTCATATGCAGATCCACTGGTTCTCCATTGATTTCCATGTCCACCTGGAGCAGATAGAAAAGAAAAGGAAAAGGTAATAAATGACCAGACTACATTTCAGTCTACTTCTCTTTTATATATTCCCCTTCTGTTTGTTTGGTTTTTTTGTTTGTTTCCGTACCACTTTCTCTCGGGACCGGAGGACGCCCATTTTGCCGAAGCGAACATGGAAGGGTGAACACTGCAAAGAGCCATCGGGCCGCTTTACAACAATGACATCAATGCAGCCGGAGAGGGTGGCTGGATTGAGGCCTCGGTACAGCTCTTTGACCTGGACAAACACCTGACCTGCCAGCTGGCCCACGTAGTTCATGGTCTGACGAGTCTGGTTAAACAAGGGGTGTGGATATAAGAAGGACACAAGAGGAGAAAATAAATTATTCAGCACTCAATGCTCTGCAGCATTTAAACCAGCCAATCAAAGCTATCAAAATTAGGCAAGGCATTTCAGCAATGTGATCTAAAACCACTGCTCTATGGAAGCTGGTCCCTGTACAGCAAGCCCCCCCCCCCATCTCCTATCTCCTTCCTCCTAACTCTGGAAATCTGATCCAACTGTTTTCCAGTCAGCAAACCTTAGACTTCAGCGCTCAAAGAACAGCTAAGTTAGACCAGTCTGGACTTCTCAAGTGACGGTAATA
Source organism: Atherinomorus stipes (assembly GCA_023101725.1). Lineage (NCBI taxonomy): Eukaryota > Metazoa > Chordata > Actinopteri > Atheriniformes > Atherinidae > Atherinomorus > Atherinomorus stipes. The sequence goes on from JALJCO010001220.1 coordinate 25,248, forward strand.
TCATAACCTGCTTTATTAGCTGAGCTAAACCTCATTATCAAAATGTCAAAAGCACAAGGCAAGTTTAAAAGATACATTACACAGCATCTAGATTTAGAACGAGCGACCAAAATAACCAGGCTAAATGTGTCTGATCGATCATCTTTGAGTTGTTGCATAACAGAAACAGACTGCTCAGTAAGTTCATTTTGGCCAACACTGTCTATACATGTCTGATCTCAATTAAACCTGTAAAGTTTAGCATTACCTCCTAAAATAAATGCAAAAATAAAAACAGTATACAGATAATAATTTACCTTTATCATTAAGATTTTAACATAATTTGCAAAATTAACAGCAGCTCTAAGCACAATGAGCAGATTACATGAAGAAAAAATGAATGAAACAAATCAAAGATTTTCGAAGGTGACTTATTCAGGTTTCTGAGGTAGAAACATTAAGGGGCAGCTGGGAACTTCAAAGTTGACAATTAAAAGGCAAGCAGGGGTTGACCTTGACTCAGTTGGCAGCAGGCTAAATGTTTGCATCACCAAGAAAGATAGGGACGCAGCGATGCCAGCCCCCTTCATTTTTCATATGATCAGGAGAATAGGAGGCTCCTGCTAGAGAACACAGGTTCTATTTTTAGAGTAGCAGGTGAATCTGAGAAAACATGTCTCCTGCAATATCCTGTGCGAATGAGCTTCAGTGTATTAAATTGTTAATTGAATTTTCCACAGAGGCATGGAGTTACAACACTGCAGCCGCATTGTGCTGAGCAGCTCCATCCAAAAATAGACTGCCTTGTACTAGAGATTAGACAAAAAAAAAAAAAGAAAAAAAAAAGGTGGGGGGCTCAAAAACGCAGACAAGTAGCTCTTGGTGGCTCAAATGAGTTGTGCTGGATAAAAATTCCAGCCCCATTTACAGTGGAGCCCTGCTAGTGACTTATCTTTTACAATGGTATGCTCATTAGTTTAATGAGTTAACAAGCTGCAGTTTTGCAGGAATCTGGCAGGACCACTCTGCAGATAATGAGTGTGCAAGTGTGGACTGAATCTTTTAGCAAGCCTCATATTACTGCACAAACGAAATTGGCTCTCCCCCTCCCATTCTGAACGATGTAAGGAAGTGAAAGCCTCTGCATTTACATGGAAGATTTAATGGTAAAGTACCGGTTTTATTGAAAAAGAAAAAAAACAGCTGAAATACATGTGCCTGAAATCAGATTCCCAAATAACATCTTTTAATGGAAAACACTGAATTGTAGTGGATGTTGGTAAAAAGCTGAGTCATATTTATCCTCCTGACGGTGCAAAAGGAAATTTTTAGACAACATAAATATTAAGTCATTGATTATAACGAATATGTACATATAAAGAAAGATTCATAGCCTTAAAGAAGCGCATTGTATAAGTACAGATGAAGACATACCTGTTTAATATGCTGACAGACTTCGACACACTGAGACGAGCGTTTCCTCAGTGGTGAATAACAGCGTCACAAATAATAAAATAGTTCCTGTTTACAGACAGAAATATTGTCCGAGTCTGTCATTTAGCAATAACTTTATGTCAACAACTCGCAGCGGTAGGAAACAACTATTTAAGTCAAAGCGACCCTCATTCCTCCCTCTGTTTGTCTCCTCGTACTCCTCGCGGAGTCTGTCAGAGAATAACGTCATATGCAGCACAAACCCGCTTTCGACCAATCAGCGTCGAGCTGGTGAGTTGCCAAACGCACCGTTTCGGCTGCCACAGTGGCAACAATGTAACTGCCGCCGTCTTTATGCGTGATTAACAGGCTTGGTGGCGACACATTGTTTTCTCATTGTTTTAAAGTCCACAGTTTGTCACTGCCGAAAACAAACCTACACCTAAATGTTGAAGTGATGACGTAAATAAGAAATAGCATAAACACAGATTTTTTTTAATTATTTTTTGGAGTGTGCATGTGTTTGTGTGTGTGTGTGTGTGTGTGTGTGGGGGGGGGGGGGTCAATTTACCTGGTTACAATATTATGAGTTAAAGCTCATTTCATGTGTGACGGCGGGAAGTGGAGGGGCTACGTCAGCGTTTAAAGTCACCCAGTCAGTGTGATGCAGTGAGGTGATCTTTCTGACCAATCACAGTGCAGCCTCGTTGCACAGGCGATGTTAGCTGTTTCAGCACAAGACCCTCCAGTCACTGAGACTGTGAGAAGAGGATGTGGTTGACCGCTGGTTTTAGAATGATGTTATAAACACCGTGAGAGCCAGAAATCTACTGCCTGTGTAATAAACACGTAGGCTACTTTCCATTGCTCTACACTGAGCAGATACAAAGTCGTATTATCTTAGGATAAAATATGCTTTATTATCACAAATGTAATGCTACATTCTTGCCAAAGCTACTCTCTCACTCTGTGTGTGTGTATTTGAGGGGAATTTAAAATACATCCAGAATCTTGACATCATAATCTCTTTCCTCATCCAAGTCTTCCAGGCACCGGCCCAAAACTATTGGATGGGTTACACGCTACTGCAGCCTCACGTGTTGCTCTGCTTCTCCAACTACTGTGGGCAAAGTGTGTTTGTGTTACAGTATGTCAGCATGCACAGGGCCTAATTGCTTTTCCACGTTGTGAGCAGTCTAAACTAGAGAGTTTTTTTCTGCCACAGCGTACCAACACTGAGCCATGTTGTGAGGACTGATGATGATGTAGATTTAAAAAAAATGGATTCAGAAGATGCAAGATGATTCTAAAGTAAGATTATTAGAATAGGTAGAAGGTGATAAACAGACTGATGGGTTTTAGAGTTGTGTCACATTGTGTAAATGTCACTTAGCTGGATATGTGTCAAATTTTCACGTGTGTATGCTTTGTGGTTTTTACCTTGCAGGTTCTGCTTAGTTTCTTCCCTGAGAACTTTGTTTCATCAAACCACTGGCCCTTATGCAACCTGCAACCTATTATGTAATTTTACAAATAAGCGAATTTGCAAGATTATTATTCTTTTTCCTACATAACTGTAAACTACCACTTTTGACAGGCAATGTTTAAATGAGTGCTAAATCATTAAATAAGTGAATAAAAATTAGTTTTGCTTCAGTATACATTTACAGTTCTCTCAGCTACAGTTTGGCCTCACTATCACACTGCTAGATGCTACTGTTAAGTGTTTTTACCACATCCTGAATACGCCATATCTGAACTTCTAGAAAACAACACACAGATACAACTCTAAATATGTCATTGAATGTCTCACTATAACCATGCATGATAATTTAACACCAGCAGTGGTCACTGGAATGTCTACATATATGAACCCGCAACAGTCTTTATGTCACTGTCAGTGGGTCCTTCAGGGATATCTGAGCCATACAGCTGTCCTTTACTGGCATGTTTCGAAGAAAAAGGTCTGTCAGACAGCACTCCGGACACCAACTCATCAAAACACTCGGTGGCTATTTCATGCTTTACATGGATGACCATTTTGGTGACCAGTTGCAGGTTATTTTCTTGATTTTCCTGCATTTTTACAAGCTGTTGTTGCTTTTATCAAATGCTCATTGCTAGCCTGTATTTATGCACACACACACACACACAAAAAAAAAGACTAGTGAGTCTATTGCAGGGCTCATCTAATCACAAACTTAACTAACCTCACACAATATGCCTCAAGTAATCAAAAACAACATGTACAAGCATGTCATTGTGTTTTTAGGAAGCATCTGAGTTGACACAGCAAGGGCACGTTGTTTTCACCAAACTCATTGCAAAATGTTTGGACACACTTGGCTGATTTTAGGGCTGCTGATTGGCTCATGTCATTGTGGCCTGAGAGTCATAAGACTTTGGAACTGTTAAACTTTGATTCAGAAATTGAAGGAAACGTTTCCAAAATACTGCTGACTTATGGTTATGAAAAGCAGGAAAAGTAAGATAAAGTCATGAAAGGTCATTTAAATCTAAGTTAAGACTAAAAAATTACTACATTCATAAGTTATTTAATTTACAATGTAAAGTAAAAAAACAAAATGCATGGGGTGCTTCTTGTGTGTGAAAAGTGTTCCTCAGGTGGTCTTCAGTTTTGGTATCCAAGTAGAGGAGAAGATCTGAGGCTCTTCAGCTGGTGATGATCTGAAAGCCTTCATTAATAAATGACTTGTTGAATAAAAACAGTCTAACAGTCAATCAAAGGTGTTTCAGCCTTTGATTAAGGCTTGTTTGGCCTCAGATCTTCTATAAGTTCTACATTTTTAATGTACTTAAAAAGATCTACCAGTAAAATGGAAATATTTATGTAATGGTATTTCATCTGACCTGAAGTTGTCATCTGTATGACAAATAAGGGTTTTCCCTCCAAATATCATCATTCTAACCCGTAGAGGAGGTGAGACGATCGCCTGATCCATCAGGCTCTTACTCCACCCAGCTTGTCACCCCATGTGCTCTCATAACACTCTTCACAAGTTTCAGTTTCAGCAGATCGTCTTACATGTGGGCTTATCTAAACACGCTGTCCTGTTTATGGTATATACGCATGCTGAGAACCAGTTACTGGACTTTAACAACTTGTCTTGAATATTTTATTATTGTCAGAATGGAATAAACATACTGAGATGCATAAAAGTGCCATACTGTCTTCAAGCCATTATTCATGCTTTTTGTGCTTTCGTCATGCATGCATGATGATTTAAAAATCACTTTACCCAACTCCAGGTGTTTTCAGCAGAAAACTGCTGAACAGAATCATCTAACTCCTCTTCATCAACTGTTGATATCATGATTCCATTATTAGTTTAATCCCAGCAGAGGTCTGGTCTGTGCTGCCTTTCAGCAGATGTCTATTATGTGGAAACTCCACAAGTTCAAGAGCGTGTGTCTTCCCTCTCTGGGCACGACGACTGTCTGACTGTCAAGTGCAAGTGAACAGTGTCTTACTAAATTTACCTGCGCCCCCTGTTAGAAACCTGAGTCGGTCCTGGAGCGGTCGTCATCCACCAGAGCCTCTGACTTCTTAGGCATTTGAGGAGATTATGTTCACACGGATTGTTTGACAGAATGTTGGTCTGGGTGGACGTCAGCAGACTTTCATGGTCGCACGCCAGTCAGACAACTAATTGTGTAGGCAAACAGCCTCCCCCCTCCTTATGCATGCCTTGCAGTCTTTTCAATGTGTAAATTTCCCATTACTTAATTGATAGACTGTGACACCTGTTGCCAGTATTGACCCCCTGTTGACTATAATGGTGCTGTTCCAATCCTGAGTACCAGACAAGACCACTTGTTGTATGGGGTGATGTTCTCGTCTGACTCTTCCAATAACCAATGTAATTAATATGACACTTATTATCACCAATGTGTAAGAAATGGTGACCTTTAATATACATTTGATAGGCCAAGAACAGAGTTGAGCCTCCATCTAATTCAGTTTTAGGATACACCGCCCTCTAGTGTTCAGCACTGGTAAATACAAATGAAATGCTATTTGAAGCTGCAAACTCTGGGTTACATTGAAATACAGTTGGTAAGCTTGTTAAATGTTATTGTATCATAGTTGATTATAACTTCACACATAAAAAATGGATTATTCTGTTCACAATACGCCCTTAGAGTTGAGCCAAGTTTGGGCAAATAAAACAAAACCAAATAACTTTTTAAAAATGCTTGTTGTTGTTGTCTGACAACGGGTAGTTTCTGTCATGATACTGAGTGAGTTATATTTTCCTGCAGTACATGAACACAGCATTGTACCTCTTGCTGGCTTCACGGTGTCCTCCGCTTTTCGCATATTGATCCAGCTAACTGATCGTTAGCTTTTGTGTCAGTATGGTGTCTGCAGTGTGTCACTCTTCGTCTGTTGTTTCTGGTTCAAGATACCTGGCATTTTGGTGGCTTTAATGTTCCGTGCAGCTAATCTAAAAACCATCGGCAAAGCAGGAACTGGCTGGTAGGTGGTCTTTGAAATCAACGAGACGTAACATATTGCTCACGTCCCCTAAACTCTCGTGCATCAGCCGGCTACAGAACGCAAGCTAGCTTATGCTAAAAGGCTAGCAGCTAAGCTCTTCTGAATCTATTTTATATCTATTTTTCACCGTCGACAGTCCTCACAATTAAACTGGCATAGATATTAAAAACACATTCACTTTTCTAGCATTGGTGTGTCTTTCAAGATGTCGTAAGTGAATGTTGGTTGAAGTGAGCAAGAGGATGTTTAGCTACAAAGCTAACTATAATCGCTAACTAAAGAACAGAATTGTCAATATATTTGGAGTTTGCAAACGATATCTTAGGCCTGAAGATTAGTTTTGGGGCAGATTCGATAACGTGAGTATTTGTAATTGTACTCAATCTATGTTGGCTCACTGCTGGACTAAACGATACAGATTTAATGTAAAATATGAGTATTAGCTTGGCTATAGTGTGACAGTTCACAGCTAGCTCATCACTTTTGCTTAGGACCTCATTAAGTAGTTCAGGCTTTCGGCTGTTGCATTGAAAATTAGGTCAGAGCTGCTCTCATAGGCCTGTCTTATGTTACAAAGAAAAAAAAAACAGACAGCCCATACGTTTTTCTTACATGCACGAAAACTTTGCTTGTGTTTGCTTATAAGCTTCCATAATAGTCCACGATCAACCTGCACACAGTTATGATGCAACCCCACCCTGCTCTCTTAAATACTTGTGTGTCCATGTTTTTGATTGACCATGATAGAGTCTTGAAGTGCCCATGCAAACAGGGAAAATAGCACAACCTTATTCCTCCCTCCTAGGCACTTTCGCCGGACAATGGACGAACTGGTCCATGATTTGGTGTCAGCACTGGAGGAAAGTTCAGAACAAGCTGCTCGTGGTGGCTTTGGGGATGGAGGGGATCATGCCCTGGCTGTGGGCTGTCTGCTGAAGAGACAAGCTCGAAAACGGAGGGGGAGGAAGCGACGTTCAGACAATCCACATCCGCCTTGGGAGACTGGTCACCTCAGTGAGGGTTCAGAGTCCAGTGTGGAGGAGCATAAGGTGAGGCCACAACAGTGAATTTTCCATGTTCAGCATCAGCTGAAACCTTGTCTCAACCAGCTACCAAGCAGATTATTGAGCATTTGAGATTGTCTGAAGGCATCCTTGTATGCAAGTGTCTTTGCTCACTGAACTGTTAAGAAAATAAGAACAAGTGTGGCATCATCTGATAGCAACAAGGTCACATTTTCTTGTACTCTACAAAGAAACTGATTTAGATGTTTCCTTGACACTATTGTTCAAATTTGTCAGTACATGCATGTGCCATTTTTATCCTGACTGACATGCTTGAGTTGGTCAGAGTTTCTTAATTTAGCAGCAGTACCACAGTCTGGTATTCACCGCCCTGCCATTTGTTGCAGGACTACCGCGCCAGCACAGGAAGTGTCTCAGCTGCCAACAGTCATGCTCGTGATAACAGCGACTCTGATGAACAGCTAGGCCCCAAAAGAAGACCCCCTCATGCAGCTGACCTGGGAAGAAGCAAGCGGCCACTTTGGCCCGACGACCTGGCTGCCCTGGGGTCGGCAGAGGGAACTCGCAGCCTTAGACGGCGGCGTAAAGTCAAGCGTATGGCTGTGGATCCACCCGTAGAACCAGAACCCCCCACTTCCATCATGCTCGGGCCCCCTCCCGTCCCTAAAGCCCGTGTTGGCGGCAGGCCGCATAGACTCGGTGCTAACGAAGGCAGGGTTGCCATGGAGCTGTGTGGAGGTGGACTGATGGGGTTGGGAGGAGGGAAGAACCGAGTAAAGAAGAGGAAGTTGGCTCCCCACAGGCTGGGAGTGGAAGCTGCAGATGAAGGAGTGGTGGTTGAGAGTGAGGACCCTGTCTCTTCTCCAGTGGAAGGATCCAAGGATAAAATGGATCTGGAGGAGCAGAAGGGCTCAGATGAGGACATGAGTGACAGGTGGTTAGTGTTTTGACTTCTTTTTTAATTGATTCCAGCTGAGTGTCAAGGCTTCTGTCTGCTTCTGTTTTGTTAAGATGAGTATGCTTGTGAGTCTTAAGAACTACAGGTAAGTCATACGGTTGAGTACCAATTTAACATTGCTTTATTTCTCTGTTTCATAATTTGTTAACAGTAGCTGGTATTTTTAGGAAGTAGTTTTATGCAGTAACCATATAGTTAAGTGTACAAAATTATGAGCAGATGGCCCTTTTACAAAAACGTAAAATAAAAGTCTTGTGGAGAAGCAAAATCCATCAAAATGATGTTTAAAATACAATCCAGCTTCTGAAATACGATGGTCTCCTTGTGAAATGTAAAATAATGCATAATGCGATTATCAAAACTTGATACCAATGTGGTTGTTATTGGAGAAATATACAGCTGTGTGAAAATGTGTTTGCCCCCTTCCTGATTACTTTTTTTGATGCTCGTCACACTTAAATGTTTCAGATCATCAAACAAATTTCACAATATTATTGGCCTGATATTGGCTTTAAACTGAATGTCGATATTGGCCGATATCAGCCCTGATATAATTAACCAATACATAACAGGCACTGTTTGGTGACAAACCCACAGAACGCGTTTTTTTCTCTCTTCTTCTTCTTCTTTTTTTCTTTTCACTTTTTGAATCTGTGGAGCATGGGGATGATACACGGCCACGTTGTGACCATCAACTACTGGATTAGCAGCAGAATTTTTATTTTTTTTAATTAATTAATTAATTAATTAAATTTTTTTTTTTTTTACTAATTTTGCAGAAGGAATAGATATAACATCATTTCAGCTGTAATGTTCGTGTTGGTTATCGGCCAAATTAGTTGTAAAATAGCTACATATCAGATATCATCCAAAATCCAACTTTGTGCATCCCCAAAAGTATATCTCTCAAATTTAATTTCATATAAGCATTTATAAGTTCTCAATGATATTTTGTCTTTGCATGTTTTTTAGTAAATATACCATTTAAATTTGTAAAATGAGTGTTTTCTGTTTTAATTTATATTGTATACAGTAAAACTTTTATTTCCCCTCTAAAAACAGGGTTGTATTACATCACATTCAGTACATAAAAAACAACTTTATTACTACTTTATTACTAATACCTGGCTCCTGGCATTGTTGTTAAACCTTGCTTATAGTTGACAGCTTTTAGTTGCATTTCAGGTCTTGATTGCTTAAAATGGCTATGAACTGTTCCAATTTACTTTTTTTTTATCTACTTTACAGTGAGACCAGCAGCGTCAGTAACAGCAGTGATGGCGGCCTTTATACCAACGATGAGGGAAGGCAAGGTTAGTCCAGTCCAGTTCAGACAAGCTGTGTAGAACATTAATTACCTGCTTCTGTTTACATACAGCACAATGGAAAAAAGAAGACAGTGGTTTCGAGATGAAGTATTACTCAGTTCACATGCTCTGTCTGTTCCAGGTGATGATGAACAGAGTGACTGGTTCTATGAGGGTGAGCCAGGGTCTGGATCTGGGCCCGGTGGTGCATGTGGGATAGCTGGGGTGGTTCCCTGGTGGGAGAGGGAGACTGCATCAGAGGAGCTGGACCTTGCTGACCCAGTTTTCAACAGCATTCTCACTGGATCTTTTCCACTCTTAAGTCCCAATGCACAGAGAGGTAGGTTGCCATGAAACAGCACAGGAATACTTTCCTTTAGAGCTGCAGCACAAATCATCAGAAAATTGGATGCCTTGCCATTAAAATATCTCTAGAATGGACTTTGTGTAGTTGACTCTTACAGAATGAAGGTTCCAAGTGATTAATTAATACTCACAATGTAGAATGTTTTTGCAGTGTCTTTATTCACCAGCAGGAGGCAGACAATTCACACAAACCCCGATGTTCATCAATATGTGGAGTGATTTGGGACTCCCGCTGCACAAAGCTGCCTTTTTTCCCCCACAGTGATGTCATTAGCTCAGTCGCTTCTTCACATTTAAAATTTTCTTCCAGTCTAAACTTCTTCTGCATCAAAGTGCTATTGACAAGCCAACTGAAGCCATTTCTGAACTTTTCTGCTGAGTTTATTTGTTGATGAGCGCATGTTATTGTTTGTCAGGGTTTCAGGCTAGGTTGAGTCGTCTCCATGGGAACCAGCAGGGACCTGAGGCAGGGCTGCAGGGAAGTTCAAGTCAGGGCTTCAACGAAAGACTCGGCAGGCAAACGCAAGACTCCCACGAGTGAGTTCCTCCTTCTGTCATAGCTTTTGATTATGACTGATCTGCTGTTGCTTTTTTTATGTAGTCTCTTGTTAACATTGATTTTTTAAATATATATTTTCTTTTTAATCTGCTCTTGTAATGGCAGAACCAAAGGGTAATGGTGAAAATAGCGGTTAATATCAAATTAGCTTCAATTTAAGTAAATAAAATCATGTTGCATTAAACATGAACACTGCTGTTAATTCGTGTTACAGCAGAGAGAATTGAAGTACAGTATGGACATCTGTTGCATGGCATTTAACATTAACTGGTTCCCCGTTTATTTGGAGATGAATTAGCCCTTCAATGCAAATGTAAAGGAAGGGGAAATGGAGCCAAGAGAAAGCCTAAAAAGTTGTCTGGGTTTCTGTAAAATATGCCATGGTGGGCTAAAACCTTATTAGTTGCAGAAAGTAATGTTGCCTCCTGGTTCTTTTTCTCTAAGCAACCGTCATGGCAGCAGTGTGGTGCTTTAAATATTCTATTATGTGTCTAACAGGCCCTGGTTTAGCTCAAGCTCAAGGAGAGACCATGGACAGGTGAGCTGTGTTCCTTTTTTAAAAAAAAACTTCCCCTTATTCTCTTTTAAAAGGGTCAAAGGTGCTTCAGACATTATTCTCATCATTTTTCATCCTCTGCCTTCCCCTGGTTGCCACTTAAGTTGCACTGGGACCCACGGACAGACAGAGGGCATCGGAGGAGCTGCTCAGTAAAAACGGCAAGCAGGTGAGCACAGTTTAACCGAAACCTCCTGCAGTTTATGACCAGAATTCAAGATTACTTTCCAGTTTTCGTTTCAGGTGCAGTATTAACATTTCCCCTCTGTTTAAAAGAAAAATCACAATCTTTGTTGGTTTTGTTAAATTTCTATGTTTGCGATCACACTAAAGCTGCCATATTTTCCTGTCCGGCTTTGCAGGCAGACCAGCGGACACCTCGGCTCTCTATGCACAGGGGATGTCAAGCGGAGGCGAAAGGCAGCCCCCCTCGGTTCTACTGCACCCTCAGGTATTGGATGCACACCTTGCTACACCTAACACACCATCTGGTACCTCTTGCCAGCTGCCCCCTTTTATTGTATTTTTGGCTCTTCTTCCTCTCTTGATTAAGCTAACTGGGCGCAGTCTGCTTTCCTCCACGCCTTCTGTCTCACCGTTATTCTGATGGAAAGGACAGTGGCTTTACTTAGTATTTTCAGACAAAATACTTCTTACACCTGGGTCAGTTATCTATTACATACTGTGTTGCTAAAGGCAGGGTAGCTCGTCTTGACCAGAGCACTAGCAGCTCATGGAGTGAGCAGCTTTACTTTGCACTGCTCACAAATGAGAGGATTAAAAACAGTAATTGGTTGGGCTCTGTGACCGAAGTGAACTTCCTGGAAAAGAAAGGATAAAATGACCATTGTCTTACACAGAAGGATGTGTGCTTCTCTTGTTTGGAAGTATTTGTGCCATGACTGGAAATGTGGCTAATTAGATTAAATGTTTAAGTTTGCGCTTAAGCTGCGTCAGTCTGTAAGCGTATAGTCAAATCTGTGAAACACGAATAAATCTTTAAACACTGAAGAAAATTATGTTTGCAAACTCTGTCTACTTATGTCTACTTATAGTCATTCATTCAAACTGATACTGGATTACATTCACAATACATTTTAAGACAAAAAAGATCTTAACATGCGATGCATTGGAAGCAAAAAATGGAAATACTAACTAGTTTTGGATAAAATTGCTGGCAAATTGTTTTGTGTTGTGGAATTAATACCTGGCCTATTTGTTTGACTCTTTAATAGTGAGTCCTGTTAAGTTGCATTATCAATGTTCAGCTTTGTACAAGTCAAAAATTTGTTGAAATACCCCCCCTCTTTTTTTTCCTTTTTCTTTTTCTAATCTGTGAAACCTGTTTTCCAGGTGTGGTTGGGGAGAACGCTCCTCCCATCCCTGACACAAACATGGGAAACCGCATGCTGCAAACAATGGGATGGACCCCTGGGATGGGCCTGGGCCCAGAGGGAAGGGGAATCACCGAGCCCGTCCGGGCTACTCAGAGACCCAAAGGGGCAGGTTTAGGTTTCAACTGAACCCCCAGTTTCTGGATTCTGAACCTACAGCAGACTAGGGCGAGATGCCCCCAAAAAAAGAAAAAGTAATGAAATTCTCCTCAGGGCCTTTTTTTTTCCTTCTTTTTATTATTATTAGTATAACTATTGAAGGTCCAGAGAAATCCAGGCACAGAAGAAGCAAGGCTTGGTGTACCAGGAACATCTGTGATGGAAGCTTTCCCATATTGGGGAGGCTGTAAGAGGCTGGGATATCCACAAAGACTCCTTGTCATGTAAAAGTGATTGACAAAAACTGAGCAGGGAAAAGGACCTCTTTCACTCTCACTCCATGTTGGAGAGGAAAAAAAAGAGAACATGCTTCATCACATGTTACCTCAGATGCCAGTGTTACAGGCCAGAGAACTGGAGTATTAGGTTTATGATGAGAGCAGTGTCTCAGCACAAGACTGACGACAGCGCGGTTTAATAGCAGTCAGCGGTATTGGTTTAAAAAATGATGCAAAATGGTTTTGTGCAATATTGCACAAGATTTTTTGAATCAAAGGCTTGAGTAGACTTTACCTCAAGACACATTCTAGGTTATTTTTTTTATTGTGAAGTTGGGGTACTCTGCATAGATGTGGGGTTTTCTGGATTTTTATTCTCCATATAATGGAGGAAGTCATGCCATTACAATGCTTTTATTTCTCCACGAACTATACACACACACATATATATGTGTGTGTGTCCAAGCCACACTTTTTCATTCTGCAACAGTACGCATGGATGTGCAGTCACTGCACAATTTTGCAAATGTTTAAAAAGAAGCTAGTCATTTGTACACATGTTTAAAAGTGTTTGTTTTTCTGTTCTGTTTTAAATAGTATTACATTTTTATAAAAGACACTGCTGCAGACTGTAGCATTTAGCCAGTTATAAACAAGCTAAGTGACTTTAAATACTGAAGTGACAAGGTAGATGCGTGCTCGTGTTTCCATGCAGTTTGGAAACAGTTGAGAAAAGAGAAAAAAAGTGGAAATGTTGGTGTCACTTAAAGGGCTGTCATACCTGTAGGTAACAGGTGTTTTCACTCAATTAGCTTGATGAGACCTTTTCTCAGGACTGGGGGCAAGTAGAGACGTCTAATCAGACAGAATTGAAGGTTAAATGAAAAATCTGCAACAGCAGACAAAAGATAAAATATTTTTTTGTTTTCATAAATAAAGTATATTGATTTCTTTTTTTCCCCTCAATTTGTTGTTATAAGATTTTACTGGGTGATTGTTAGCATATTGGCTAGCCATTGTTTATAACTGTGAAGGTTTATGGGATGTTGTACTGTAGCTGTATTTGTGTCTTTTTAACCCTGTAAAACCAAGGCTGATTTAAAGAGATGTTGGCTGAGGTTTAAATGATATTGCATCTATTAAAAGTATAGTTTTATTGCCCTTTTGGGGTTAATCCTGTCATCCTGATTTATCAAATAGTAAAAAGCACATTTGTTTTATTTAATGCTGAAGTGTTGAGGTCAGTTTCCCCAAACAAAGGTGACCAAACCTCATCACTTCCCAAAAATCATACTTTGTCCCCCCAACTCGGTTTATTGCTGACCCAATTGTATCTGTTCTTTGGAAAAGAGAAAAAAAAGTCAAAGACAAGCCAGGAATCAGATGTTCTCTTAACTTGTTTAGAGAAATTACAAAATTGAAGTTATTACAGTTCCCATGCATAGAGAGCACGTCAGGTCTGAATGGGTTAAACTAAGCTGCTGATAAAATTCAAACTCATCTTGATTTGGACTCAATATTTTTTTTCACATGCAGTTCTCCACTATGTCAAAGCAAGAAAAAAAAAGGTTTTGAAATGTTTTGTTAACTTAATAAAAATAAAATCTGAATTGCCCATAATATGAAGTATTAAGACCCTTGAATTAATACTTGTACAAACCATACTGTGGAGGTAATTGAGCCTGAAGTCCTCTTCTAAACACCTGGTTTACGTTCTCTTTGGAAGTTTCTCCCTCTTGTTTTTTCACATAAATGGCCATGTTCAGGCTGGATGAGTTGCATCACTTAGGTTAGACTCTCGCAAAGTCTCGGAGCATTTACAGTTTTCTTCCAGCCTTCCATTTGTTTTCTTGAAATACACTTGAGTATGTCCTGTTATGCCATCTGGCTGACATCCTGAGCACTCTGGAAACATTTTCACTAGATTGCACCATTTTTCTCCATCTTTTTTCTGTGCTCCGGCATCCCACAGACTGATGCTGTCATTGTTGCCTTGCTTGACAGCAGGGGGGACTTTCTGCTGGGAGTTTATCGAATACCACTAGTTTGATCTTTGTAATATCAGATCCATTCATTTAGCTTGTCTTAGTCTGAGCGTCAATGAGGATTTATACTCCCTGAATGAAATCTAGATCTCGCTAGTGTTGTCCGTTAGCTTGGTGGTTACCTGCATAACAAAGAGCTTTGTTTTCAATTAAGTTTTTAGCTACGAATTTTCTTTAGATGAGAGTATGAAATTAACTTGGTAAATGCTGCCAATCTCGACCTCCGCACCTCTGATCTTCATCCATCCTGTAAATTCACACTAAAAGCGAACTTTTCCAGGAGCCCCGCACTCGGCTCCATAACGCATCACTGCTCATGAAAACATGAACTTGAAATATTTCTAGCTCTATCAACACATGCATCACATTGACGTGCTGAGTCAACATCGCTGAAATATGATGCGTGCATCGCGTTGCCCCCCCCCCCCCCCCCTCTCTCTTTTTTGCAAGGCTGCAACAGAAAACCTCTGTATCTATGGGTATATTGGAGCACTCTGTGTCCTCTAGTCTTCCTTCTGTTCACTCTCCCCCCCTCTGCATACAAGGAGAAGGTGGATGTTGGCTGCACCCCCCCAAGCCCAACACACACCCATTCTCTTGGACACACTTTCTGTCTGACACACTCTCTCAGGACTCCCCTGTGAGCAAGCCAGGCAGGTAAACTCAGCAGCAGATCAGAGTGAGATGCTGAGAGGAGAGAAAGAGGGAGAGGGCACTGTGTGTGTGTGTGTGTGTGTGTGTTTATGAATTTGTGTGTGCGCTGCTGCATCGCTGAGCTACAGAGACCGGAGGCGAGGAGAGCTGGAGCGTTTGTCCTTGAGACTGACTGACTGACTGCAGCTGTAGAGTGGAGGACTGGCCAGCCAGCCCGTGGATGAAACTGACAGTGAGTACTGAGCGAAAGACGAGCAGACGGGAAGAAGTAGATGAAGGCTTCTTTCAATCGCAGCGGATGGACTGACGTGTGTGTGTCTGTGTTTTTTTGCTGCTATCTGCTTAGAAACAGTCCAGTGTGATGTTTCAGAGGTGTGTACAGTGTGTGGGTGTTTTGTGTGTGCCTTCAGGTGAAGGTCTACTCTGATCCCAGGTGAACTCATCTCTTTGGCTTTTTATTGGCTCCCACTGATACTGCCTTTAAAGCTTTTGTGTAAGACTTTGTAAGCAGTTCTGCTAATTTTTCCCCTACTGAGTGCATCTGCAGCAGCACCCACTCTTTCTTTACGTGTTTGTTTGTGTGAGCTGTATCAAGAAAGATAACTGGAAATATCCCTGCACACATGTCCAGCCTTGTGCCTCCTCTCCCCTCTCTTCTTCCTGACCGCTTCTGTTGACAGATCGATAGTTATGCATGTATAATTGGAAGTCATCATTTATGGCAACCCTCCAAAGCGAGTCATTATCATGTGTAATCTTGCAGAAAATTACATTTTGACTGGTGTACCAGGAATCAGTGGTGTATGCTGAGCAAACTGACTGGGCAAGGGGATGACCAGAAGGTGGGGTCACTGGGAGAGCACCCCTAAGCCTTAAGAGAGGTTAAGAAGGACAGGGGGAGGGTGTTGCATCTTGCCTGTGAGCTGAAAAGTCCCAAAGGTGGATCTGGAAGCATCTGTGTGATGAAATGATTAAGGACAGGAGGGAGCTGCAGAAAGAAGGAAAGGATGGTAACGTATATGTGAAGGAAGAAGGGATGGAGGTGGAGTGTTGGCTTTCGCTCTCCGTGGAACGACACAGTGTCGTGAGATGAGACTGGCTCACCTGTGGAGTTGCTGACAGAACGTGTTAGGCCAAGTTAGAGGGGTGTCTAGATGGATGGGTAGATAAAGAGAAAGCCAGAGGGTGAATGCATAAAGCTGTGTTAGAGGTTTTTCTTTTTTTTAAAAAATATGATTTAAAGAAAAACATGACAGGATAGCTTTTTTTCCTCTGTGTGTTTTGTGTTGATTTGTTTAGTGTAGACATGCTGACACTGAGCCAGAGGGCTAAATTTGCCACCTGTGGAGATAAAAGTGATATGATGAGATAGACTGCATGCTGTTTCTCTGTGTGGGTGCGGGCATGTGAAAGTGTTTCTAATAGTTCCTGACATCAGCATTAGGCGTGTGTGGTGCTGACTCCCTGGATTCAGTGTGTGTTGGACCCACATCAGAGATTCCTTGCCTGGGAACCAGGTGCCCGTGTGAGGAAAAAGAGCCAACACGGGAAAAAGCGAGACTGGTGGTACTGCTTCTCATATTCTTAAATTAAAATACTGAAAGCAAGTGCTCATATTTACCTGTACTTCATATATTTATTCTAACTACTTCAGTCATTGGGGGAAAAAAAAGGATATATATCAAAGCAAAATGTGACCATGCATTGCCTTGATATATAATTACATTTAATATGTAGTTATGTTTCAGAAAAAAACAAACATTTTACAAAAGATGTTAAAATTGAAAAGCTGTGTTTATAGGAAATACACTTGAGAAAAAGAGGAATCTTTCAGAAAATATAATTGTATAAAATTCAACAAAGAGGAAGCACATTTAAAAAGATAAATCAAATGTATATCAAGATTTCAAAACAAAAGGCTCTTTTTAAACCTAATACACACCAAATGCAAAAGAATGAGAGAAAAATCTCCTTTTGAAATATATTTTTACTTATTGTAAAACAAGGAAGAACTCGTCAGGTCACTCTGCAAAGGGTTGTTTCACTGTAGCTATAACTTAGAAAATAGTGAGTCACAACAGCTGTCAGATAAATAGGAAGTCTCATACAAAGAAAATTTAAGTGATTTGTAAAAACACGAGCTTTTTCTCTTTCTTTTTTTTTTTAAACAATATTTTCTCACATGCAAATATTTCAGGTGCAGGTGCATTAGAAGACACAGAGTCCCACAAAAGGAAAGTCCTAGATATTAATCATGCCTATATTTCTGCTCCTTGGGCCCTTTTATCAAGAGGATTTTTTTTTCTTTTTCTAAAGAAGTTATGATAATGGTTAAGGGTACTTTGATTAAATCCAATTAATGCGTACACAGTAGTAGTGAACAAAAGATGAAATATTTTAAGTAAAAGGTGCTTTGAAAATGTATATTGCTCCTTTATTATTGGAAGAATTGTAACACATTTGGAAATATGCGCCTCTAAATGCAACAGGAAAAGGTAGGAAATTGCATGTTTGCACTGTACACGTCTACTTGAGTGAACTATCATTCACTTTTTACCACTTTGTGGTAAAAATACATTGTCCTCCATTTAATTTGCTGTTTATGTAAGTAGATTACCCCGTGTCTTTGGGGCATTTAGGGGAAGTGGTTAAATAGGCCTCCACACAGCCCTCCAAACTGGACATTTTAAGATGCAGAGTCCGACGAGAGTTGCTGTCCCTAAACTAGATAAAAATCGCATTCCCTAGCTGTTGTGCCTCCTTTTTGTAAGACCACCACCTAGTCCACAGCTTTCCACGCAGGGTTAAAAGGACATATTTGGATTGGCCGTTTAAGTAGATTTTCCCTTTGCCCCGTGAGTGTTAAGGAGATAATTCCATTATTAAAGTAAATGTACTTACACTTGCCTTTAAGAGCTCTACAATCTGCACAATATCCAGCTATCCCCAGCTCTATCTTTAGAATTGGACAAAGAAAACTCTTGGGGGGAAAAAAAAAAGAAAGGGGGACAGACTCTGATGGAGCAGAATAATTACAAGGCAAATAAAGTCCAAACATGCAGCACCATAAACATATATTCAAAAAAGATACCAAGTAGCTGCTTTACTCTGAACTTCCTGTTTATACATGTATGTTAAAATCGGTGCCCCCTCTTTTTCTACCATCATACAGTGCAGAACGTACAGAGAACATTAGTGGGAGGTTGACCAGCAGATGACCAGTTAATCCAATAGGTCTTGTTGAGAATATGAAGAGAATTTGCCGTGTTAATCATATTATGCTGTTAGGAGAGGCTTGGTTATATAGACTAATCACCCTAAAGCCCTCCAGATGGGCACCTCGCAGAAGACAATATGCTCTAATGACAAGCAAACAATCGCACGTTACAAACTCCCAGCAACAGGAGAAACCTATAATCAAACTTTTCTCTTTTTCATTGCTGTGCAGTATAAACGTGAAGGACATTCTTCCACTAGGGGGCAATCCAGTCAAGTGGTTATTGTGTGTAAATCAATTGTAGAAACCTCCAACTGAACTGGATTTCTCAGCTTAGTCTCAAATAGTCATAAAACAGATTTAAATGAGTCCTAATGAAATCCTGTCTGCCTGAAAGCCTTCCTGTGCATATACATTTCCTAGCAGTGACTCACTTCCTCCGCAGTGGGACTGTAGGATCTCCAGATAAGTGAAAAGCATTTGAAGACCATTGACCCCCTCCGAGGAGGAGCAACAGCAGGTCCCAGTAGCTCTAAGTGACATTTCTATGATTATGTCACTTTAAGCTTCTCCCAGGGGGGTTTCTAAGGTTTCTTCACTGGATGTGTGTGCGTGACCTCTGATCCCTGTACAGTGTGCCGCAGATCAATATGAAACTGATCCTATTCCAAGTGCTCATCTGTCACTTATTTTATGTTTCATTTCCCTCCCATCCATCTATTTAAAGACATCAAACTGCAAAGCATAAAAATGGAATAATACTCTGTTCGTGCATAATAGGATGACTTTCTTCTTGGGGGTTGTTTCTTTTTATCTTTCATCTACCTTCTTGTATTTGCTCCCTTTTGTAAAGCACTCAACTGTCTGAGAGGTGCAGCGTTGGTGCAGTGGGACAGTGGTGTTTGCACGCAGTGTCAATAGTCTGTCCCACGGTCTCAGTAATTGATGGATGGCTAAGAGTCGGATATAAACTAAGCAGATAACGAGTCGCTGGTTCTAAGGCTAATTCTAATGTGTGTGATGGGGATTGGACTTGCTAAGAGAGAGACTGTCCAGTTTTGAAGTCACTGTGACGGCTGAGATTTGCTGGCTGTGAATTTAGAGATGAGAAAAGAGCGAATGTACACTCACACGGAGTTGTGCCTGTTTCACCGGAACTTTTTCTGTTCTTCAGATAGAAATATATGCATCTGGTGTGTGGGGTCAATAGCTGGCAGCTGGGTGCTCCATTACACGCAGCATCCCTCCAGAGATGCTATTGAGCTTCTGTCTGTAGCTGGAGCTCAGCAGTGTAAAAATGTTTTTGAGGTCTAACTGCAGCCATGCATGCTTGGTTTCATTTGCTGCATTTAGCTTGTTTCCATGAGCTGTCAAGTCTGGATTTTGCTTCTCCTCATGTCAGTGTCTTGTTTGCTGAGCTTGCTTGTCAGTCATCCTGTTTTTTTTTTTCTTGCTTGAAGTTGGCATATTTCCTCTTAACTGTAGAAGCTGCTTTTTTCAGCTTATTTATTTTATTTAGTGCATGTTTATCATCCAAAGGAAGTTGAGATCAACCGATGCTGGACTTCAAGGATCAATGCAGGCTTAAGCATCTGAGTGCAATCAGATCCATTGTTTCTGAACGCTCCAGGAAGTCATTTTAAAAACCAGTAAGCAGTTTTGTGTGAAAAATAGCTCTCCACTCTGCACTACAACCCTCTCAGTTGTGATGTGTTATTTTCTAAATTAAATTTTACAAACAGCTCTGAGGGTAAAGAAATAGTGAAATAGGTGTTACTTATTTAATATACAAAAATACCTACTATACCAATGATGGGTCAAAATCAGCTGATAATAAAACTGAGCTGATGGATCAAATGGTATGACTGATAAAAATGACTATTTTTTATTACTTATTTATTCCTGCCTTACAGTTTTTAACCAATTATCAGCTGATACACTAATGACATTACATAGGCATTACATAACATTTTTCCCTTAACTGAAATGAACTGAAAATGTTTTGTGCATAATTTCCTAATTCTCTGACTGGAAATTCATTAACAGCAAAAACAGAGCAGGACTAAGTTTCCAGACATACCAGCAGTTCTGCCGCATCTGTGATTCTCAAATATGGGTTTGGAAAAATAAACAAGTAGGCGTTTTGCTCTCACCTGTTCAGCCCAGATCTTTCCGTATTAGTTGCTTTGGACAATTCAAGCTTTCATGACATGAGAAATAAAGAACATTTAATTAATTATTTAGCCTGAGAGTTTTATTTGCAGCCTCATTGCAGAAATTATCCAAACAACCTCAATGAGCTCACAGGGTTTTAAGATTCTTAGAAATCTGTACTTCCCCTTTATATCGCTTTAATTGTTCCGAGTTATGAGCAAATAATTTATTGATTGTAGCAGCCAAGTTAAAGCTTTTGAGGAGATAAGAGCTTCTTCATTTTGATGTCAACATGGTTTCCTACATGGTTTATTGGAAACAATTTCTCTGTAAAGATCTTATTTCAAGTGATAGCTTGACTGTATAAGGTTTTGTAGATTGTATTTGAGATAAAAATCTATTAGAAATCAGAGTTTTTTAATCCTCCATGATTCTCATGTACCTTTTTTCTTTGAGTTTTCCTGTGTTGGTGTTAATATAATGGTTAGTACTGTATGTGCATGTAGCTACCATATCCTGTTTAAGTGTGCTGGGAGTTTTCATGTTGTGCATAATGAGATAAAGCCCCCCTCCATGCAGTCTGCTGTCTGGCCTTTATCTCAGCAACAGATTAGCACAGGTGATTTCATTCCTGTGCAGATTTGGTGAGCTCAGAGCACGACATCATGCTGAAGAATCAAGGGGGAAGAGATGAGATGACACTCACAGGAGAAAGACGCTCAGTGGTGTTTGAAAGTTAGCAAACCCCTTGAGAAGTTTTTTATATCGCCATGTAAATATGACTAATTAGTCTTAAGATGTTGGCACAAGAACTAAAAGTAGATCAAGAGAAATGAGAGGTGGTCATTTATTCAACAAACAGTAATGACCCAATATTGTGTTCCTGTGAGCAATAAAATTTCTCAGGTGTACTCAGTCGATGGGATGTAATCTGATGCTGGTGGCCACCCAGTTTTCGGGAAGATCCCAGTCCAAACTGGGATCTTCCCGAGATCTTTATATCAGATATATTTGGAAGTAAATCATGGAAGTTTTGAAGAACAGTGTAAACAAATTGGAAAAGATGACAAAAAACACCCATAAGTTTAACAAGACCCAATATCTGCAGTACATTTGCAGTAGACATACGGAGTATACATGGATAACGTCCAGGAGTTGTCAGAAAACTAAATCCACTTCAAGAAAATGGTGTATATTGGCTGATGAGGTCACAAAAGAAACAAGAGTAACTTCCACATTGTCTGCAACTCTGATGCAAAAATCATTTGTCTACAAATAAGACCAGAAGAGTGTTACGTTTGTGGAGAAAATAAAAACAGAATTCCTGCATAACATGTTGTAGCACCAGGTTTGGGCTTATTTAGGGCCAGATTTAGCGTATTTAGCTTATTACCAGTGATGGAATAATCATCTCTGAATTTGACCAGTGAGTTATGACGGAAAGTGTCTGTAATTATCTGTCTGTGAATTGCTGGAAAGTGGGTTGTACAATAAAAAAGTCATTCTACCAAATAAATGAATGATTAAATAAGTAGTTGTTTGGGAACTCCCAAGTCAAAATCCTGACCTTAATCCACCTAAAATGTTTTGGAAGGATCTGAAGAAAGCAATTCAGGTGAGGAAATCCACCAACATCCAACAGCTGAAGCTGTTCTGCATCCAGGAATTACTTGATATACCGTTAAGATGACATAAAGGACAGATCAGCGATTAACAGGAACATCTAAATTCAGTTATTGCTGCACAAGCAGGTCTCAGCACAAACTGACAGTAACATTTAAAATGCGTTTGATTTGTCTTAATCAATAAACTATTGAATATGTTTTCCAATACATTGCTTTTGATCCCTTGTAAATCTCTTAAATATCTGCAGAAACATGGACAATCTGTGTATCTATCATTTATACTGGCACCTAACTATTTGGACATTTTTAGACTATGGTTATGATTTTGAACTATGATTTTTCCTCTAATAAAACGCTGCTCTGCACTAAAGCAAAACACACTCTTTACTCATGAGGATACCAGTTGAACTTATATGTGAAAATAGCTTTGGAAAATATATTTTTTCAATCAAACACCAACTTATTTTACATTTTTTTTAGCCCCTGACTTAGCAGGGTTTTTACCAGCTACGTGCCCTAAAAATATGCATACATTGTGATTTATTGTGATGAATTCATCTATCTTTTTTATGTGGACTTAATCTCATTCAGGGTTGCAGGGGCCTGGAGTGTATCCCAGCTGCTACTGGGTGAGATATACTGTAGGGTACACTCTGGACAGGTCGCTGTCCATCACAGGGCCAGCCAAGAGACAAACAAGATAAGCAACCATGCATGCTGACACTCACTCCTAGGGCTACTTTGAATCACCAATTGATCTGATATGTGTTTTTGGGAGGAAGCTGGAGTATGTTTGGGGAAAACATGCAAACTCCACATAGAGAAGCCCCAGCTAAAACTCAAAGCAGGAACCTTCTTGCATTAAGGCAACTGTGCTCACGACTGCACCACCGTGCAACCCTGTATAGAGATCTTTGTCAAATTAAATATTCTAAATGTCCTTTCTTCCTTAGAGAGCTTGTTTTTGTCCCATCATGTTGCACCTGTTAACCCTTTTGCGTGCTTGACTCAACTTACTTCGCTTCTCATTTTGTTTGCACGTGTGCTTTGTGAGTGAAAGGTGAAAAGCATCACATTAGGCACACAGCCAAGGCTGATTATCTTAGATAATGGTGCTGCACTAGCAGGTAAGTCAGTTAAGCCTTAAGTAGAATTTGAATTGATGTGTCAGTGTGTGGATGTCCATATGTTCATACAACATCCGAGTGGAAAGCTGTTGATTTGATTTGAGAAATGTCAGTCATATACTGTATGGCAGAATTATGAAGACATTCTCTAGTTTAGGATTTAGACTTTTCTTTGTCTTTTATTTATCTTTTAAGATCTTTGATCATTTTTTTTTTCTCAATTTGATCTTCAATTGATTAATAAAATGCATTAAGAATTAGACATTTTTCCAGGCTCAAAACAATAATCTCATGTTTTGTCCCATCACCAGTGTAGTTATTGCTTCTATAAAGCAGATGATTTTCAGCAGATTGGTAAGATGATTTAAGTAGTGTTCAAGTAGATTGATTATGATCTTTCTACATATTCCTTTTCTTAAAAAAAAATCCCTTCATACTGTACCAACAGGTTTGTTTTCTGTCTGAGTAACCTCAAACTATAATTTAAGAAAAACACTTATAGTGGAGTATATGGGCATAGGGTAAAGGTAGACAAAGTGACTGTTCAATAGTATAATTATAATAGACATTATTTTCGCTCACTATGACATACTATAAATGCGATATATTGAACATTATAATGTAGCTATATGAACTGTCAAATTCCCCTTATACACATTCAGAGGATATGCAGTGGTTAATGGTTAATAAGTTGGCATTCTACCCCCACGTTAAGCTTTTTCTGCTGCAAAGTACCCCACATCCTTTATTGTCATATCCACCTGCCCCAGCGGCTCTTGTTCTGATTGGCTCAGAGGACAGCCAATTAGCTGTCAGCTTAACATGGTGCGGGGGGGAAAGCCATTCAAATGGTCTGTCTGGGTGCTTGCGAGGGCCGGCTGCTTCGCTCGGAGACCCTTGTCGCACGCAGCTTGTAGTCACAACAGAGCGGACTTCAAAGGCAGCCGGGGGCTGTTGGTGAGAGGTGTGAGTGACAGGAAGACGCACGCGGGGGGCAATGAGCAGAGCTGGGAGAGTGATACAGCAGAGGAGAGGGCAGTAGTTGGACACATCAAGTGTGGAAGCAGAATAAAGAGAGACAGCAGCGAGAGGTGAGGACAAAATATATCTGTTAAATAGCGAGGAGGACGGAAACAAGCAGACCTTTTCAACTTCGGGTTATGGTGACGCCGCGCACATGGATTTAGTCGACCTCTACCTCCCAGAGTGTTTCAGCTACCACTCTGATACAGAGTAAGTACCCAAGAAAACAGCCGCTCCGCAAAACTTCACGTTTGTTCTCTGACTTAAGAGTTGTGCAGCAGGTGAAGTAACCATGTTGATTAACGGATGCACGATTTTATTTTATGCTTCACGTCACAATGCGTTCCTAAACTTAATAAATAGATATAAGCCTTTACCACCCCCCCCCCCCCCCAAATTACTTACAGTTGAGAAAAATGAAATTTCTCTATCTGCAGCATTTGCTCATTTTAGTAGTTTTTCTCATATTACTCTTCTCTAGTCTAGTAATTTCATCACTATTTGATACACACATCAAACGCACATTAAATGTCTCATTAAATGTCACAAAGTTTCCAAAATTGTGTATATATATATATATATATATATATATATATATATATATATATATATATATATATATATATATATAAATTTTTTATTTATTTTTTAAATATGTTCTTTCAGGCCAGTGGAGAGAATAAATTAGGTGTTGGATAATGGCACACCTTTGTCATTGATGCTAGAATTTCAATAAACTTCTGCATTGTCAGAGCATTTAGTTCCATCCAGAGTTGGATTGACTTTTTTTTTTTTCTATTTTTTGCCACTATCCTGGATTGATAGTTGGCAAATGGGACCGCTGCGTAAAGTCTCATCAGCACATCCCAAAGATTCTCAGTTGTGTTCTGGTCTGGGCTCTGTGAAAGTCAAAGCAAGAGTGAAAATGATGTCTGATGCTCTCTAAACCACATAATCAGAATCTGACAAATCCTTGGATTGTCATCTTGGAAAATACCCATGCCACTTTGGGAAAATAAATTGGAAGAATACAGTATTTTTAGATGGTCAGAGAACTGAAGCAGGTCATAATACTGTACTCTATTTTACTCTATTTAAAAAAAAAAAAAATACTCTATTTTTTTTACATGAATATATACATATATACAGTCCTTTGGGGAAACTAGATTTTATGAGGTGTGCCAGGTTTTCTGTTATATTCCAGCTGATAATCATGCAATAACTAGTGTTGCTGTGGGTAAACTGGTCAATCCAAGGTTGGTGAAAATCTTCCCTTCCAGACGAACTGACACAAACAAAGCTAATGCCCATGACTCTGGAAAAAAATGTGTGAAGAAGCTGTCTGATTACCTCCAGACTGATTGCCTGTATTTGCTGTAGGCTAATCATAAAAACTGAAAGGGGGGGAAAAAAAATCACATTCATTATCATCACTGTTGCTCTTTTATCAGCTGTGGCATAATCAGTCTGCACTGAGAACACATCTCATCGAGCTTTTCAGGGTTGAAATGAACCTTCCCCAGCAGTGAAAGATAAAGACAATTAGGAGACAGACAGAGGGAAACGGGCAGACATGTGGATGCACAGGTTGGTTGATTGCTTGTGACACGAGCGGGCAGATAAAGAACTGAAGAGAGGACAATGATGGCTGGAGATGATCCCCATGTGTGTCACGCTATCCAAGCCTGAAGAACCTGCGGGTCCAGCCTCAAGCACCTCGTCTTCCGGATTCATCCAAAGCCTGCATAAGGCTCTTAGGACTGACTCAGGGTGTCACTGCTCAACTTTGGCTTATTAGGAGAAAGAAGGAAAAAGAACATTTACAAAGAAAAGAAGAACACCGTTTAGGCTCCTCCTGACCTAATCATGCACCATGGAATCAAGGTTTCTGACTTTGGAGGCTGAGAAGAATTTGGATTTTTGTGGTATTACAGAGAATCTCTCATCTTGCATCTCAGTTTCAATTCTTAAAAAGTTTGGATATTTGGTTGCCCTTTTTTTCCATTTTTTATCACTTACCTCTATTTTTCTATATTTCTTCCCTCCCTCTCATCCCTTGGGTAATTGTCTGCAATATGACTCTGCTCATTGGAAAGAAGTGTTTCCCTCTCTGTCTTTGAGCAACCCCCCCCCAGGTTAGTGAGTCACAGGACTGCCCCTTTCTTTCTGTTCCTCCCCAGCTTTTTCACACTCCCTCTATCTGCCCCTGTTGTGATTTACCCCAGCCCCCCTCCTGTTGTTTTACCCTGCCTTTTCTTCTTTGTTGCCAAGGTGCAGTTGGAGTTGTTTTGGATACTGTGACACAAAAGGCATACGAACATTAAATACCCACTGAAACACACACTCGCACTCTGATTTATCCATCCACTGCTGGACGGCTGCGCCTCTTGATGGGCTTTTATATGACGTTGTAGAACAGCACTTCCCATCTGATCACTGCACTCTAATGCCATTTCATTATCAAAGCAAAATGCCAGCATCCAACCCCTCCTCCCAGTGATGTATTTCATCTGAGAGCGCAAACTACAGCTCACTCTTCACCTGTCAAGTACTTGACACAGCAGTATGGACACCTGTGATGGATAGCCAATGAGGCTACTAGTGTGTCACTTAAAAAAGAAACTGGAGTCTATTTACAAGGCTGTTTTATATTCTTAAAAGTGGATTGGAGAGGTTATAGATGAAGGGGAGGAGTGATCGAGAAAATGAGATGTGAGTCTTTAACTGGAGCTTGGACCGCCCCTAGCTTTGATTACTATATTTGCTGTGGCATTGTTTTGATGAGCTGCAATGTCAAAAGATTTATTTTCATCCAGTGTTAGATTTATTTTTCTCTATGTTATATTAATGATGGGAGAACTCGACCAACACCTTCTCCAGCACATCCCAAAGATTCTCAGTGGAGTTCAGGTCTGGACTCTGTGGTGACCCATCCATGTGAGAAAATGATGTCTAATGCTCTCTCAACCACTCTTTCCCAATTTGAGCCTGATGAATCCTGGCATTGTCTACTTGATCGTGCCATCAGGGACAAAAAAAATCTTTTGATTTTACGCTGGTCATCACCTGGACATTCAGTATACTCTGGTATCAGTTGATGTCATTCTTTTGGCACATGATATCACTGAACCCAGACCTGACCAACTGCAGCAAACCCAGATCATAGACTGCCCCCAAAGCTCATTCAGGATTTTACTCCAACCACATTTCTTCCTGGAAGATGATGGTTTAATAATGCATTGGGGAGTTCTTAACCCAGTTTTAGTAGTTTCTGCATCTCCTAAGATGTTTTCTCTGCTTAATGTCAATGATTTCAGCCTTCTGAAACAGACTGTAATCTTTTCCATGAGCACAGAATGTCTTTTTCTATGTGGTTGTTTAAGAAACAAGAAGCTACTCATTGTACCAGTTTGGGTTAAATAACTTGTTGCCAGCTGAAAGATGATCATCCATGCAGTTATTTATCCAATAAGAAGCCCTTATCTTAGCTTTTGTAACTGGTTAACACTTTTCTTCATTTTTTGCTCACAAAAAGCTGTTGAAGTGCAAAGATGTAACAGCTGCATGCTGCTCAACAACAAAAGAGACCAGAGTACAGCTAAATGGACATAAAAGGTTATAAATTGGGTCTTTATTGGCCATTGAGAATGTTTCTGAGTATGAATAACACATTTTCAGACTGATTCCGGGAAAATTAGAAATCAAAAAGCAGTTTTTTGGCTTCACTGATGAGATGTCTCTTTTACCCGTTTCTTACTGTGCATTTTTCTATTCATCTTTGTGGCTTTGTAGAGGGGTCAACAGCCCATGGCTATGGTTTACTCAGTGGGTGGTTAAACACAGCCAGTCTTTTTGCCTACCAAATAAGTTATGATGGGCAGACTGATTTACATGGCAGGAAACAGACCAAGTTTGACATCCACCTCATTGGATCCAGAGTAGAGGGGGAGATATTCACAGCTGTGTGGATATTATGTGCATCTTTGCATATGGAAGTGTGTGACACACTGGGAAACAGCAGAGAGGATTTTTTTTTGTTTCTCTCTCTCTTTTTACTTAAGTTGTCCTGGCGACACACAGTTGCATGCAAGTATGTGTTATGGTGTTTATGAAGACACATGCTTTAAAATGTCTCTGTAAGTATGTGTGCAGGGAGGTGTACCATGTTCCTGAGCACAGGAATCTGAAGCTTACTGCATATAGGGAAGTGGGAGACTGTCTGAGCTTCTTATTTTTATATCCATGTGTGAAAGTCAGACGCCACAATGGGACTATGTGCGTTTTCAGGATGTGTAACTGGTTGTGTGTGAAAGCAGATCACATGCCGAAGAGCCTACTGTACACTTCAGCTGGTTTCACATGTTTTTTTTTTTCTCCTCAGCATGGTGACAGGGAGTCTGCTGTGGTCACTTCTATATCTAATAATAGAGCAGTGACACAATCTTTAACATGCAAACCTACATTGCATTCACGATTACACATACAGTATAATTTCTTATGGAAATAATAGAGATTAAATCTGCTTTCAAAGGAGTCTGGATATGAAACATAAATAAAAACAGAGGTTAAGCATTCACCATGACTCATACACAAAATATAAAGTAGCAGCAACACTTTTAAGAAGATCTTTTTAATTTCTTCTCATCTTTGCAATAAATACTTAATAAACATGGTGAGTAACTGAGAGAAGCACATAGAGAAAACAAAGGCTATAATAATAATAATAATAATAAACAAAAACAAAGGAAAAACAAGCTAATAGTGGTGTTGATTGCTGCTGAGTCTATTTCCCTAAGTTTGCTTACGCAATCACCTCCTTTGAAAACAAAGTAGTGTAATGGGCAGCAGCTTTGCATATGTGGGCGATCTCAAACGGCTGTTCTGGACAACACTGGGGATGATATTTGACGGACAAAATGAGGGATGTGGACATGGAGGGGATGTATTCATCAGTCAGTCTCTGTTGCTATGTTTGTAGAATGAAATGATATGAACCCATAAATTAAATGTCATTAATTAGGCTGCTTATGACGCGATAACTAAATGCTAAAATGATGCTTTTATGAGTTCATAAAAGCAAACACAGCCAATAGACATCAGAGTCAATTACATACATTAATATTAATATGTTGCCAAGGACACTCGTTATATAGAGGTGCCATTGATGAATTATTCTCCTCATTTTTATTGTCGCTTGTTTTCCTGCAGGAATCTGGGCAGGATGTCACTGAGGGGCTTGGACCCCACCTGTCCCTCCTCTATAAAGCGTGAGCCCTCTAGCCCTAGTTCTCAGGGGGACGTCAGCCCAGCTCAGCCCAGTCCGGGAAGCTCTTCCTCGGACACAAACTCCAGCTACGGTCCTCTCGCCAAAGGTCTTCATCTTAGTAACGGGTTGGACTCACCAGGCCTCCATGGACACACAGCAGCATTGGTTAACAACGGAGGAACAAACAGGTTGATATTTAATTTTCCCGTTTCATCTCCTTTCACATGGTCAGCACTAACAAGACTGTGCATATTCTTCCTCACTTCTCTCTTCTTCCATCCAGGAGGTTTGAGGAGGAAGAAGGCCAAGTGAAGTGTGAATTCATGCTGGGCTCAGTGGCCAAACGACTGTGTCTTGTGTGCGGTGACGTGGCTTCGGGGTACCACTATGGTGTGGCCTCTTGTGAGGCCTGCAAAGCTTTCTTTAAAAGGACCATCCAGGGTAAGCAAGAGAGACAAAAAACACAAAATTTCATGCACAGGAAGATACTCGGTTTACAGTTTATTATGCATGACTGATAATGAATTCCTGCATCATATAAACCTGTTTTGCAAGCAACATGGTGCAGATGGAGTTGTACCCCAAGCATTTGTTTTACTATAAACAAGCCATGATCAGTTAGTTCATAGCTTCCGCCTCCTGCCTTCAAAACTCAAGAACGGCTTTAAATAAAGATCTGTTTGCAAACAGCTGATATGAAACGCATTGTGTTTACAATCAACATGGAGGAGTTCGCGTTTGCAAATGACGGACTGCTAGAACATCTTTTGTTGGAACAGGTTTTCTGTTGCTTCTGCCCTTAAAGTGAAAAGCCTGCAGCACGCAATGGAGGTGTTTTAAAGAGATTGTCTTGATCTCTGGCCCAGGGTGAAGACCTGGTGGGCTTCGTCTTATTAAGGTCTTAAGAGGTTGGCTGTTGTAATAGGGTCAAAGGGTAGACTTGAGTAGCTTTCACATCAGACAAGGAGAACTGATTTCTACTTCCTGTTTGTGATTGAAGGTGGCAGCTTAGAGTGCCTACAGCAGGCTGAAAGTCACCAGGCTTAACCTGAACTTCTGACCAGTTAGATTCAGGGAATTTTTTTCTATTTCATTTCTTTTCCTTTATAAAAATTTCAAATAAAGAAAATAACATGTGGAAATTGTCTTCCAGTCTAAAGTTGTTACATTCTTATGGTGAAAATGACTTAAAATTATGAAATATTTTTAAAAATGATAATAAAAATGATTTTTTGAAAATAATATTTTAAATGCCAGTGTCGTGATCATTGTGAAAAGACATGACAGAAAACCTAAATTACAAAGTTTAGGTGTGCAGTTAAAGAGTTTACAAGGCAGAGGCAATCCAATGAAAGACTTTACAAGATTGCTTTGCTGGAAAAATTGGATTAAATCTATTTTAGGATCAACGAGTACAGGTTTAAATCTGAGTAACTGATTTCTGTTGAGTCTAACATTTATTATGAAAGATGCCAAACACATCTGCATGTGCTTCACTTCAGAAAAAGGTGGGAGAAAGAAATCTGACATTGTTGTTCCACTGTCTCTCTTTCTGTCCAGGTAACATTGAATACAGCTGCCCAGCGTCCAATGAATGTGAAATCACCAAAAGAAGGAGGAAATCTTGCCAAGCCTGTCGATTTGTGAAATGTCTGACAGTAGGCATGTTGCGAGAAGGTGAGTTACGTACTGAAAATCCCTTTCAGACCTTGGTCAAAACCTTGTTTGAGTTACTTTTTCTGGTATTGATCCAATGGTAAGCCTGGCAAAAGTTCAAATCCCATTCCTAAGACCGTCAGCATGGAGTGTAAGAGCTAACACAAGCCTGAGTACTGATTCACTGCTGTGCTTTCCAGGAAATACGAGTGACCATTTTCTTATAAATGCAATAGTAGATGCAATTTTTAAATTATTATTTTATGTTTTCTTAAGTTTCATGCAAATTTTTTTCAGACATGTAAAAATGTTGCTAAACAGGAAGTAGGAAGTCAAAATACTACAACAGACTTAGGATCATGTCTGGGAAAGGTTTGCGGATGTTGAGGCAATTTTTCTTTCCCCAGCAGAATCACCATTTAAAGTTGTGCTTGTAAGTTTACATAGCCTCCCATTAAAGATGTAAAGAAAAAATAAAAATCAGCTGCCAGTGAAATAAGTTGAAATTAACGAAAATAATAATAAAAATTTTATGAAAATCGTGACATTGTTTTAAATTTGTAGTTCCACAGAAATATTAAAAACAAAAAATAAAATACTCAAACGAGCATGATGGGGTTCCTGAGCTTAAATATTGTTGAGCAAAGCATGTAGAAAAATCAATGCAATCAGGTTTTTATCTCTGTAAAGTCCAGTCAGACATCTGCACCAGATGAAAGGTATTTTGGCCCACCTTTCAAGAGCAAGATGCTCCAATTTGTTTGTTTGCTTTATTTATAATGATTATTATTAATAATAATAATGATAATAATAATAATCATAATAATCATAATCAATATCATAATAATAAAAATCATTGTCATCATCATTATTATCTTTTTTTTTTTCAGTTTCTTGGTATTTGAATTGTGAATTTAGCCTTTTCTGTAACGGCAGGGTATGTTAACATTTAAGCATATGTGTGTATGTGAATGTTATTGTTAGTGTTCAGTAAACCAAAAAAATCTACTGTATCAGTCTCATTTGTTATTTGGTTAAAATATGGAATCTAGTGTTAGGGTATCCTACAGTTTAATACAATTGACTCTATACAA
The DNA here is from genome assembly GCA_023101725.1 of Atherinomorus stipes. Taxonomy (NCBI): domain Eukaryota; kingdom Metazoa; phylum Chordata; class Actinopteri; order Atheriniformes; family Atherinidae; genus Atherinomorus; species Atherinomorus stipes. The sequence continues at coordinate 57,586 of JALJCO010001220.1, forward strand.
ATAATTTGTATAAGCGGTCACTTATGGCTTTGAAAGTCATTGGCATTAGTATTAGTATTTAGCTGTTTTTCAAGGTAACTGGTTGTCACAAAATAACAAGCTAGGCAAGTTTTCTGATAATGATAATATTTTGTTGTTTTTTGTTTTACTCTCATTACATCATTTCATCTTCTCTGGTTTAATATAAAGAGTGTAAAATAAATCTTTTCATGTTCATAAATGATTGAGAGTTTAATGCGCTGCTTAGTTAATGTTGCTACACCTCAATGAGACCAGTACGTCTCTTATTAGCCCTTTTAACACAGTAAAAAAAAGGAAAGGAGGAAAATAACAAAAAAATCCTCTTTAAGCTCCTGCGGTACTACATTTGGTTTGTGTATTACATTGGGTAATACACACAGACTAAACATGCAGAGGAGGCTCGGTGCTGCATCAGTGTGTGGCGACTCACAGCAAGTGGTGTTGGTGAGATTGGGGTGTTTCCACTCTGCTGGTTTGCCCTGACACATGTCACTTCAGCTCTGTGATTATCTGTTTAGAAGCAAATCAGCAGTGCATCAACATTAGCTTGTCCCTATTCCACCTCTGTACTTTTAACGCAGGTCATGGCCAAACAACCTGTAATAGCTTATGTGTTTACGTAAACTAGAGTGAAACCCGAAACTTCAGACAGTAAAACATAAAGCTTGTCGTGCCATTATGATATATGCATATAGGTCTGTGTATGCATAATAAACATGATTTGAACGATGCATAGCAGAGCTAGCAACTAATCAGCTGGGTCAGTTTTTGCTTTGCTTTGCTTATGTTCGTCCAAAATAGTTTCTTGACATCTGCCATTTAGTGGAAGTGTGTTGGCAACACTGCAGCAGTTACTGTGACGGTCTCCTTCACATTTCACAGAACTCATTCACAGAATTTGTTTGGCTAAATTAAGGGAAAAGAGACCTCAGCAAATAATTTCAGAAGTGATTTAGTGAGTTTTGAATTTCCATATTTTTTACCCCAACTTTCTGATATAAAAATGTCATTGTGTTGTTAAATATTTAAAATGGCATTATGCGCATGCCAAAGATGGTCTGTAGCAGCGATCAGGTGCTTCTTTAGTCTGTGTGCCTGCTGCCTGGTGACATGTTATTGTCCAGATTTAGAAGTGACTCAGAAAGGAAAACATTACGCACCTCCTACTGTACTGGCCACTTGTTGCCTGCTGTGTATGACCAAGAGAAGATAATAAAGAGGGGAGAGCAGATAAAATGCATGTGTGACAGTGAATGTAAAGGTTATGCATTTATTTGTTCTCAGAATCACACCATTTTACTCGCGCTGTAGAGGAGTTGATGAAGATAGCCGGCCATTTAATAGTTTATCTAGATACTTTACTTTCATTCAGTAGAGGCCAGGTTAACTTACTGGTTAAATGAATGTTGGTTATAAAAGCAGCAATGAGCCAGTTGACAGCAGCATTAGACAGTCAGTCAGGGACAGACTGTCATGTTTATGGGATTGGCTCGGTTGTTGCTGTCCAGCCAAAGAGAAGAAGCTGTCTTTTGAATAACTTTCAAAACGAGACAGTCACGGGGATTGTTGTGATGCTTGGTCAGAAATTTAAAGTTCAAGTTTTGAGAGTGGACTTAAGTACAGTATCAGCTGTTGCACATTTGTTTGACTTTCGGCTATTTTAAGTTTTTGAAAACATTTTTCTTCAAATAATGATTTAGCATTGTTCCAAACATGTTACATGAGATTCTTCTTCTCTTTACAAAAATCACATCCTCCATTTTCTTGGTTACCATAGCAAAACATTTGGCTAAGGTTTCCAAAATCAAGGTAAACCATCAATGGTCTACCTGTGATATCTATTTTAATGTATTTTATATTCAAAACTTGATTAATAGGCATATTTTCTTTTAAAACTGTAATGACCAAGCCTCTATACAGTTTATTATATTAGAATTGTGTTTCCTTAAGTTTACTTAACCTATTCACTCTTTAATCAACTCTTAGAGCTTAATGGAAATGTGGATTATTAGTTTACGCACAGTTGTCCTCAAAATTATTCATACCCTCTGATGAAAGAAGGAAAAAAAATCAGCTGCCAATGAAATAAGTAATGATAAATAAAAATTCTATGAAAATTATGGCATTGATTTTGAATGGAATTCAAAAGAAATCTTAAAATCAAGCATACAAAAAATTAAACAAGTAAAAAAGCATTATGGCGCTCCGATTCTAAAATATTGTTGAGCAACATTTAGAGGCAATCACTGCAATGGAGTGTTTTCTCTAGTGTTCAAAACGATGTCTGTTGACAGGTTTTTTTGGTCCACTGTTCATGGGAAAGGTGCTCTAATGTGTCTGGGACATTTTTGCTTTTTTTTTATTATTATTATTATTATTTCCAACCACAATTCAAAAGCAATATTTTATTCCACTTGATAATAATTTTGTAAATTTTTATTTATTATTGATTTCTTTAGTTTTTTTTTGTTATTTGAATTACTATTGTGAATTTAGCCTTTTCTTTAATTGGAGGGTATGAATAATGTTGAGGATGACTGTAAATCTCAATAATGAATGTACACTAACCAAAGCATTCATCTGAAATTATGTTGGTTGTAAACCTTTAAATGAACAAATAGAAAGCACACCTTGCAGCTGATGCGTCGAGGAAGTATTATAGTTTCAGTTATTCTTATAAATGCAAACGTTAACATGTTTCCAATTGCTGTAATTGTCTGGCTGCTGATTATTCACCCCCTCAAACATTTTGTGAAGTCAAATTTGTCAGCAAGTACTTTTATTAGTACAACGTTATGAGATCCAATGGAAACGATGGTCCAAACTATGAAAATACTGTCCTAGTTGTAATAAACTTGAACGATTTTTTAATGCCACCCACTCATCTTTGAATGCATAGCAACACCTTCTCACTACAGCTGTGTGTGTGTACACTAAGTTATGGATACGCAGAATTATAACATGTTTACACGTGTTTGAGTAAATGAGTGTGTTTAAACATGTCAGTCAGCAATCACATTCATGTCCTCACACCTCTGCTCGCTTTCCTGAGTGTGTGATTGTGTGTGCATGTGTGCCCTTTCTCTAAATTAGCTGCTTTTACTAGGGTAGGAGCATCAGCAGCATCCTGGTCTGTCTCTCATCCACCCTCCTCTTTCAACCCTCTTTGCTTTCCCTCCATCCTCGTAAATTCCTCCAGATGCCTTGTGGGATTCCTAGACCTCCGTGAAATGCGAACTGCCCCTCGTAACTCCTGTCGTAAGCGCCCTCGTAACGCGCTTCATCGTGTCTCGTAACGCCCCTCTTCCCCAGAGAGGCCGCAGTAAACTGAGACAGAGGGAGCTGTGAGGTTTAATGGGGAGAGTCAGAGCCATATTAAATACACAGCTAAAAGACATATAGACCCCAGGCAGGATTTGATTAAGCCCTGTTTAGTGGCCATTTCCACGGTTGCTGTTGCTTCTTAGGGCAGTAAAGAGATGTATGTTAACAAATTGTGGACAGTATTTTAAGAATATGTTGTATCATGCAGACAAAACAGATTTTTGTGATTTTATGGTTTGAGTTTCTAAGAAAAATGGTTCTTCTTGCTCTAATGTTTTATTTAAGCACCCTTCTTTCTTTGCCTTATGTTGTTGTTACAGTTCTCAGGTGTGTTAATCATGATGTCTTAATCTGCGCTCTGAAATAAGCATCACATCCAGGAAATGTTTACACTTCATGCTGCCAATGTTCCCGATGCTTTCGTTAGTCTCTAAGAGGACATCTGCTCAGAATGTGATGCCAATGTCATCTTGGTTAAATCAGCTATATGTATATTTGTCATAATATGTGACAAACGTGGGATTGTTTTTGGTTAAGACATTGTGGCAGTGGCAATATACAGGTGGGGAAGTGCCGTCTCAGAACAGGTTGAACTAGACTAGCGGAGCGTCAAGATGCAGGAAGCATTCATTCTTGGAACCTGCAAAGCTTTTCATGTGAAAATCCAGACCCCAACAACATGGTGGAGTGATGAAAGAGGCAAAAAATAAATCTGCCTCCGAATAGTTCACAGGCAGTTCAGAAGAGCAAGGAGGAAGTGTTTGTATCTGTTTTGTTATCCACCAAAGCTATTCTTGGCCTTTTGGTTGTCAGCACATTCCACTGAGAAATGTTACCTAGTTCTGATGTTGATATCTGTCACATTCAAACACAAACAAATCAATTTGTGCAAAATAAATTCAGCCTGAAAACCAAACTTCAAATGTAGCCAACAGATTATTTTCATGCTAATTCTAACTATTTTCTAAACTTAAAATTCAGAGCAGCACATTTTTTCCAAACAGGAAAACAAGTTTGGCTCGTAAGGGTTAAAAGAGGGGTGATGGTTGGTCAAATGCAGATTTGTTATCACATTTATTGTTATGCATTTAACTTAAGCTTGTACAATTGAAGTTTTGATCTTTTGACGAAAATCTTTTGATAAGTTTTCCAATTAAATGGTCCATCATACACCAATATGATGTAGTCTGCTCTTGTTTCAATTAAATGAATCTCTATATTGCACAAATTTTTGATCCTAGTCATACAGATCTTGCTTAAAAGAGCAGATTACACACAATCATCTCTTCTATTTAATCCCTCTCTTTACACGGGCCACAAACTTACTAAGCAGATTCTCTCAGATTATAGGAAAATATATGTTACAGTAATATATGACAACATTTACAAATCAACCTGGAACCTTTCAGCACATTTTCCATGCCTTATTAAGAAGACGCCATGCTATTTATTCTTAAAATTGATGCACGCAGTCCATAAATATCTGCACAAGTCAGAATAAGAAAAGCAGGCTGCAGGCTCAAAGGGATGCAGTATTACAGGGAGGTGTCAAGAGGGGAAATAATACCCTCAGCTTGTCTCTTGCAGATGCCATTATAGATCTATTCAGGGCCACTATGGCTATTTACACTGTGCAGGCCAAGAAATCCAACACCACTACTGAAGGCTTCCTGAGTCACATTCACACTCCCTGGATAAAAGATTTTCTTAGCAGATGGTTGCTGACATTTAGTATGCATTTCCCCTCTGTGAACACTATCAGCCTCTTCTCATCTAACCGTCCAGTTTGAACACATACACACTTTTAAATCCCCATTGTCATGGTGACAAGGTTGCCCCAGTGCTTGTTAAGATGAGCAGTTGTCACTGGGTGCTCTGAAATTGTTGGGTGTCATCTTACAGGATGCGTGCTGCCCTGCCAGCATTAGGCCTGTCCTGTCCAGTCTCCTTGGAGTCGACAGTACATACGTGTTGATGAGTGGACGATGTCCTGATGGTTTACTGGGTTTAACATAGAGCCTTTTTTTTTTTCTGATGACCGCCATGTTTGAAAGTCTTGTCAATGTCAAAAGCCTTATTAATGAGAAACATAACACTGCAGTATACTCTGAATCTAGATCAGATGCTGTGTATTTTCCTAACAAAGATCTAAGCAGCATTAATGCTTTTGGAACTCAACACAAAATTCTTACAATACCGATGTTTTTTCATCATGGGGGCAAACAAGGATGTTTTTACATTACTCAGGATTACATTACTGGATTTATAGCACACAACATTTTATTTAGAGCACACTGACATCAAGACCCATACGGGTTCGTATTTATGTTGTAACCAAGCTTCATTAGTGTCCTGTGTTTTGTTTACACAGGTGTGCGTCTGGACCGGGTTCGGGGAGGCAGACAAAAGTACAAGAGGAGAATAGACGCTGAGAACAGCCCATATCTGCACCCGCAGAACACCTTGCCACAGAAAAAAACATGTAAGTGTCCAAATCATTGTCTGCATTTTTATCTGAAAGGCTGTAACAGTCAAACTATGTTTTACCTGGCATAACGTTTGAGAATTTCTTGTAACATACTTGATAATGAATTTGTATATCAATCACACATTTATTAAGTCTTTTTTGTCAGTTAAACTTCGATTCGCATCACTATTCATGGTTTCTAATTCAAATTCAAGTCACTTAACTGAATCGTATCGTATCGTTATAAATGAACAAATATCATCCATGTATCGAATCAGAAACCATGAATCGTGATATGAATCTAATCGTTATTAACCGAATCGTTACACCCCTAAGTCTTTTACTTTCTTGCATGACATTGATTGCAAAAAGTATGAATGGGAGATTTTTAAGAGGCTAAAATTAAGATTTATTAACAATCCCTAGCGAAAATTATTAAAAATTTGGCACCTTTATACTACTAGCATGTTTTGTTTTGTTTTTTGGCTCGGTGGGGATTCTGTTAAATTATGTGGTTACAAAACAAAATCATGGATTTAGCAATGCTGAAAAACAGCATCTCAAGAAGTCACCCTTTTTTCAAGGTAACCAGTTATCACATAATAACTAGGCAACTTTGCTGCCTAGGTAATGGCAGTAGTTTGCTGTTTTACTTTCACTCTCATCACATCATTTCATGTCATTTACATCTTTTCAAGTGTAATATAAAGAGTGCAAAATAAATAATTTCGTGTTCATGAATGATTGAGAGTTTAATGCGCTGCCTAATGTTGCTACCCCTCAGTGAGGGCAGTACATCTCTTAATAGTCCTTTTAACAGTGGAAAAAAGGAGAGGAAGAAAAAAAAAAAACATTTAAAAAAATCCTCTTTAAGCTTCTGCAGTACCCCTTGGGTAATACAAACAGACCAAACATACAGGGGAGGCTCGGTGCTGCATCAGTGTGTGGCGACTCTTAAAAAGCTGTAATTGTGGCATCAAATGAGTGACAACGGCGTTGTTGGTGAGATTGGTGTGGTTCCACTCTGCTGGTTTGCCCTGACACACGTGTCACTTCAGCTTTGTGATTATCTCCAGTTTAGAAGCAAATCAGCAGTGCATCAACATTAGCTTGGCCCTATTTCACCTCTGTACTTTTAACACAGGTCATGGCCAAACAACCTGTAATAGCTTATGTGTTTACGTAAACTAGAGTGAAACCCAAAACTTTGACAGTAAAACATAAAGTCTGTCGCACCATTGTGATAAAATAAAAAGCTTTGTCTTCCCAGGATTGAGAGATGATCAAGGCAAGGTTGAAACTGAGGGCTAATATTTATTGTAATTGTTATTATCACAACTGGTCAGAATCTTAGACAGTAAGTTGAAGCAAGCATGTGTTATTCTGTTCACTTCCTGGGATAGATTTCCCCAAACTCTAGCAAAGAAAGACCTCTGTTTTCTCATAGTTTTCAAAGATAATTTAACTGTCAGCTTGAGATACCATAACTTATCTGGTTACCTCAAGGTAACAAGGGGAATGACATGTAAAGAAATATTCAAGCACAGCTGCTCTTGGCTTTCAGTATAAACATCAGTCAGCCATATCACTGAAGCCACCTATGTGCATGTCCCCTTTGTAATGTGATGAATCATGACTGGTGATGGTACAGGTGCTATCTTTAAAAAGGGATGTCCTGTGGTTACAGCTGCCAGGATGATGGCAATAGGTCCCCCGTGCACGATAGCTTGGAGCACCTGCTGCGACCTGAGCTTGTTTCAGTGCATCTTGCAGATATTGATCAGTTTGACATGTAGGGAATTTGCAATGGAGGTCAACACTTTTAGGCTGTTTGTCGTGTTCCTTGTGGGGAGCGGTTTATGCATTGTGATGATTTTTTTTTACTGCTTGTGTTTTGGTGTGTGCTCTTTTTTTTTCATTTCTACTCACTTTTACAAAAAGGATGTCTCCGAGTAACAGTAATCTCTCTTTTAGTCTCTGTAGGTGGTGCGGTAGAGAACAAGGTGGTATCTCTGCTGCTGGTCGCCGAGCCAGAGGCAATCTTTGCCATGCCAGATCCCACGGTACCCGAAAGCGACATCAAGGCCCTGACCACGCTGTGTGACCTCGCTGATAGAGAGCTGGTGGTCAACATTGGCTGGGCCAAACACATCCCCGGTATGTTTCAGGCTCAATCCCCCTGTCTCACCCACTCAGTCGTTCCCTCACAGAAGCTGCCACACACACATTAGGTTCACTAAGTCTCTAATCAGATCGGAAGAGGGATTGTTCTGACTTGTGGTTGCCAAGATGCTCACTGGCAGCCCAGAGAAAGAAGAGAACATTAACTTGGCTGTGTGTTATCTGTCAGTCATCCTCTAAGTGTGTGTGTGTGTGTGTGTGTGCATGCTCTAAGTTGCGTGCCATGCCCTCAGTGACCAAAGGGTGTTCTGACAACAAGATGACCAGTGGCTGCATGGAAGTTTTAATTTATTTCCTGGGATGCAGACTGAATTACGGAACCACAGAAGGGGGGGTCAAGAGGTTTTTATTTTTATTTTCCTGAATTTCCATGCAAAAAGGGGAAAGCTAGATTCTTCAAATGCCAAAAAGTAGGACATTTAGTATCAAAACTTTCCATATTAGTGTATCTGTATCTATATCTGTATCTATTATGAATAAACACTTCAAAGATTTGAGTGACAGAAAATATAATGAATTAAAAGGGGGTGGATTGGGATTTATTTTAAATAATAAATCAACCTGCCAGCTTTTTTATGTTTGATAATTATTACATTTATCAAAGTTAGAAAAATTCCTTTCAATATCCTTGTCAACACTGATGTCTATATGACTTGTATTTGGTGTAATGGTGCAGCTTCACAAAGTGATCATTTCAATGTTCTACATTATTTTAAACATTTTAGAGCATCAATAAAGAGTTGGTATAACCTGATAGTGAAACCATCTGGGGTAAAGTAAGATAAGGGAATCTTTTTTTTTTTTTTACAGCCTCCCTTGATTTCCTTTCCATCCGTTTTTCTTATCTCTCTATTCCTGTGCCTGCTTTATCAGCCATGTTATCCACACCCAAAACATCACAAGGAGACACCTGGGATTTTTTTTTTAAAGTTTTTTTGTTGATGTCTTGTCTCTGAAATGCTTACAAAACAACCAAAGCAGGTGTGTGTTTGTGTGTGTGTGTTTCTGTTTATCTACTGTATTCATCCCTGTGTTTCTTGCTACAAAGGAGATATGAGGCAATGATTTCATGTGTGTTGTTATCCCTCATCAGCAGTTCCATAGTTCTGTTTTGTATAATAAACCCACTCCAGTCCCCCCCCCCCCCCCCCCCCCCCCCGACCTCACAGCCCCCGGGCAGCTCCTGTCTGTCTGTCTCTTTTCCCCCCATTTTTGGCTCTTTACTGTCAGTGCAGAAGACAGATGGAGTCCGACTGATGGGTGTATATTTGTAGCCCTTTGCCAGTGGAGGGTTTTGCTGGGGGAGCAGACAGCAGTGAGAGGCGGCTGTGCACACAGCAGATACCCACCTGAGGGGAGAAGGACAGAGGGAAGAAGGGGCAGTTTTTATCCAGATGTCAAACACATTTTACTCAAATTTCTTAGATGTCACAAAAAATACATGAAATGCAACAAAATATATCAGGCATGTTCTGGCAAACAAAAGGTATTCTAGATGGGAAGATTTATGTCAAAAAAGAATCTCCCAGAAAACTTGAAGGTTGGCTGGCAGGCTGTTCTACTTTAGTGTTAGATAATGTTCAATGATTTTGTTAATGACCCCTGGCTGTGGTTGTGGAGGAGCTTAATATACCCCCTCTGTTACTTCTGCATAGGTGTTTGTAATGGCAATACCTCAAACATTACAAATACATTTTTACATTTGCCTTGATTATGGTCAAGGGAATTATTTTGAGAGGAAAACAAAACAAAATAACCAATAACTCTTCAATTTATTTTGTTCACATCATGCAAATGAAGAAAAGCTCAACACCAAACGATTTTTTAATAAAATCTTGTAAAATCTGTTGAATTGTTGAGTTTGTCCAGTAATTAAACACAGTTAACCCACAGTCTATTTGTACAACACTCACTATCATGACTGGCATCTCTCACTTCCTCCCTCTTTGTTTTGTTTCTCAGTTTATGTAAGCTATCTGTCTGCTAATGGTTTTGAGTCTCTGTTGGTGTTTGTGTGAATTAAAAAGTGTCCCTCTTCAGGGAAACATGCTTAATCACTTTCCCCCAGAAACTTGAATAAGTAAATACCAGTTTGATTAGCTGAACCTTGCATAGCTACCCTTGTTCCGCATAAAGACTGGAAAAGGTGGGGAACTGTTAGCCAAGCCCAGTTTAAAGAAAACCCGTTAGCAACTTTAAGTATTACTACAATTTTTTTCATTAATTTATTTTGTGTGTGTGTGTGTGTGTGTGTGTGTGTGTGTGTGTATTTAACTATAAAAGTCTTGTCATTTTAGAAAGATAAGGACTAGATTTGAGCCTAAAAGCTAGCTTTTTCTTATCTTTTTGCTAAGCTATGTTTACCTAGAAATGAAATAAATTTGACAAATATTCATTTTAACTAGACTGGCCAGATTTGTGGCAGTAAATTAGTTATGCTGTTCCTTATCAGTCACATAAACTAGAATGATCTGGTTCAGTCACCTGAATAAATTGGGTCAATTTATATCTTTGCAAACATTGTATTTCAGCTTTCTGATCCAAATCAGCTGTGGAAATTTCAAAGTTATTAAATGATTTTTTTTTTTTCAAAACCCATCCATAATTTGGGTGCTTATCAACTTTTTTTTTAACTTAAACCTGACTAAAGGCTAATAAGTTATTTAGATCAGTAAAAGAAAACTATCTGAGATGAGTCTCTCAAACTTGATAAACACAGTGTGGGGGGAAATTAATACAAGTTTCAAACTGAAGGTCCTGCTATTTCACTCAAGTTCAGATTGATAAAAGCTCATGTGTTCTTCACCTTTTCAAATGTGGGAATTGGCTTTATTCTTGTTCCTCTAATTTTATTTACATACACTGCTTGGTTAGCACAGATTAAATTGTATCTAGATATTATCTGTTCAGCATTTTTACTTTAAACATTCTACAGTAATATATTTTTTGTCAACTTAATCAAATCAGATGCAACTAAAGATGCTTGGATGCTGGACATACAAGAGACAGTTGAGCATTGTATCATTTCCAGGGCCCGTTATTTGTATATTTTCTGTCCCTACCTGTTGGCTATGTAACATGAGATTATTGCACTGTGATCTGAACAGGCTGTCTTCTCAGTGACTGAGAAACTTTGATTTGGTAGCCGATAAACCTTTTGAATTTCATTGAAGAGACAGAGACAAAACAGGAAAGACAGACGCACGTGGATAAACAGGACCATTGGAGAGAAAGGGCAAAATTATAGCTCACATGAGATGACAGGCATCACAATATGGAAGACAAAATGCTAACTGTTAAAAGTGGACAATGATATCAGGCAATGACAAGATTAGAGACGCTGTGACAGTAAATGAAGAAAAAGGGTAGTTAAGAGACACATAGACAAAGAAAATGGATGTTTAAAAGAGAAAATAAAATGTCTGGCCCTTCCTAGCAGCGTAATGGCCATGTCACATCAGCTCTGGATGAGTGGCGGGACACGCAGCCCCCATTGCTGGGGGAACCAGGGTCCTGGGCAAAGTGTCCCAGGCCTTCTGAGTTCTTTGCCCAGGGGGAGGTGAGTGTGACGGAGCTACTGTCCTGCCCCCCCCCTCTCCCGTGTCTGCTTTTATCAGGCAGATTGACAGTGATGTGGACTGAAGTCTGAGGGCCAGACTGGCAGATGAGCTGGCTAAAGACCAACTGCCCTCTTTGTTTTTGGCCTTTTTTAAGTTTCTGATCGAAGTTGGCTGTCGAATATGTGTGTGTTTAAGGCGACTGTGGTGTGACTGCTGCGCTGACATGATATGGACTGCGGCTGTATTTCTAGATACTTGTCAGGCTAAAGTGGAGCATCCTTTTTTGGCATGGATGATTTATGGCTGTAATAAAGAGTAATAGGAGTAGCAGTTATCAACAGTGAAAAAATAAAAAAAAGAAATGTGGAGGGTTTTAACAGTAATTTAGGTAGTTTTGGACTGCAGGAACCCTTTTCATTGTTGCTCTAACAACTGGTAGTTCCCCTTTCTGTTTTTTTGTGTCTACACCACAGGAAATGCCGTCCAGTGCAGTTCATAGAACTGCTTTTATAGTCTTTTTTTTCTTCTTTTTAGCTCCTACTTCAGAGAAGGGGCTTTCTTAGCATGGGGGTAACCATCTGTGATGCAGCTGTATGGTAATGGGTCAAAATGGCCTAAATATACAGCAACTGGTCCAAACAACATAGGTGTTTGACTTTAACACTGTAACCTGCTTTTACAAAACAAAAAAAGCAATAATTGAAAGACAAAGAATTTCATATAAATAAAAGTATGTAATGTTGGCACTAAAAAACCTAAACAAAACGTTGAGGAACAGGGCAGCAGCTAAGCCTTGGTTGAAAAGTGATGGCACAACTATGCCATGATATTCCACAACTCTTTTTCAATGTGATACTTTAACATAAACATAAAAACACAAATAAAAACCCTGTCTACTCTGCTGTTCTTCTTGAACCCTGCTTTGTTCTTTTAAAACATTATCTTTATTGAAGATTTAACATGTATTTGTCCATAAAATCTATCATTAAATTGCTTGAGATTTCATCAAACACTGACTCACCCAGGTCCCTGATCCTGATCGATGGGCCTGAGCCAGAATACTGATCCCCATCGACCAATGAAATTGTGCACTGACAGCGTTTCCAATCAATCACTGAACGATAGTGGGGAAATGGGTGCCACTGGCGTCGCCACGGTGATTGTAAAGAGCAGTGGCTCCTGATAACAATCACCGATGGTGTCAAAAATACAAACAGCTCCCCCGCCTCACCCTGCCCTGTAAAAATCACCCGTTTAATTACAGTAAACGCATGTGTGGGTGTGTGTATGCAGGTTTATGCGGGGACAGTTAGCAGGTTTAATCATACTCCTGTGGGGTGTAATTGTCAATCAAAGTAGGTGTGTCCTACAGAGAGTAATTAAATTTACCACCAATTCATTTCTTCTGTCCTTTATTAAACCTTTTGCTGTGTGGCCATTTCATACGTAAAATCTTTGTGATGGAGGCATAGTCTGCACTGGGGTAATAATGCTCATATAAATGGATAAGTGCCCCAAAACCCAGTTAGAATATCATACAGGTGATGTTGCTGCTGCTTGGTATTCCTGCCTGCTGCACCTCCCACAGTGTCCAACCAGCTTTCTCTGCCTCCTCTGCCAACTCCTTGATGGCCTTCTGCAGGTTTACTGGTAGAGGAGGATTTGTTAGCTCTCACTCTGCTGCGCTCTCATTCTACATTTCGCCAACAACTCTGCTAGCTTCCTCAGACCTGGTTGTGCCACCACCTGATGCGCTCTTGTGCCAGTGCAACTTTACACCCTGACAGAATTTGCTGCAGGCCGGTGTTGCCTCGGCTGCACAGGGGGCTCTTTTGCTTTCTTCCAAACCACTTGGAAGGTTAAAAACCTCATTCCTGCCAGATATAGAAGAATATATTGTCACTACAACACTTTTTTGTAAGAATAGTTTGGGTAAACATGAGCTTGAACTGAATCTACAGGGTTCCTGGAGTTGTGGCAAACCAGAATTGGAGAAAAAAAATGGGGCATGCAAAAGAACACAGTCACGGTCACTAAAAAAGAATTGTGAATGATTTCTCTTGTTGGGAAAATTTGATTAATGGTTGACCCCACTTCCCATATAAATAACATTTAATTTTTGCAATATCAAAATATACACTGCTTTTAGGCAGTGCTCAACTTTAACTGTGCTCTAATCCCCCAAACAAGAATAACCCTTGTAACTTGATCAGGTTTGTGCACCTTTGTGGGATTCTTCCTTTTATGCCTTTCTGTCTTCGCCTCTCTCCAGGTTTCCCCTCACTTTCGCTAGCAGACCAGATGAGTTTGCTGCAGAGCGGCTGGATGGAGATTTTGATCCTTCGAGTGGTGTTCCGCTCTCTGGCCTTTGAGGACAAGCTGGTTTATGCTGAGGACTACATCATGGATGAGGAGCAATCGAAACTGGCTGGGCTGCTTGACCTCAACAATGCCATCCTGCAGCTGGTGAAAAAATACAAAAGCATGGGACTAGAGAAGGAGGAGTTTGTGGTCCTCAAAGCTATCGCGCTTGTTAACTCAGGTACTAAGCTTGTTATTACAGACTAGATGCTGTATCTGTTCACTATGTTTTGTATAAATTAACGTTTTAGTTCCATTTTTTCTTATAGACTCCATGCAAATTGAGGACTTGGAGGCGGTTCAGAGACTCCAGGATGTCCTTCATGGGGCCTTGCAGGACTACGAGGCTGCGCACCACCCAGAAGATCCTCGACGCGCAGGCAAGATGATCATGACCCTCCCTCTTCTCCGTCAGACAGCCGCTCGTGCCGTCCAGCACTTCTGCAGCATCAAACAGGACGGCCGTGTGCCTATGCACAAACTATTCCTCGAACTGCTAGAGGCCAAAGCCTGATCAGAACATGGACAGACACCAGCTCTTTTCTGACCCAAGAGGTTAGGACGACAGGTAATGAAGGATGACGGGTAATGGTGGGGTTTGACTGAGTATTTGTTCATTTCAGCTTGCATTAGACGATAAAGTCTCAAATTTGCAACCACTGGGAACATAGCAGCTGGAACATTTGTAGAGCCACAACCCTTCTGGTTCCTATGAAAGTTTGAACATGGGTGGAAAAATATAAGCAGCCAAGTCTGCATAAATGTGCTGACTCGCTTTAAAGAATGAAGAAAAGCAGAGGAATCGCCTTCTACAGATATTTGCAGTTACATGCCAAACGTAGTTTTTTTTTTTTTCAAGACCACCTGATACTTGAAGATCCTCATGGATTATTTTTTTCTTTTAAAGCTTGTAAAAATCTGCTTTCTTGTGCATTTAGAGAACTTTTATGATTTGGTGTAATTTGTCCTTTTTGTATAGAAAAGGTAAATGTGCCCTATAGGAGGTAACCAATTAGTCTTGCCAAAGAGTAAAGACTTGTATAACTGAATAATACCAGCAAATCTCCATATAGTAATATTACGTGGCCTATGAGATATTCACATAGACCTGCTTCCTTGCTCTAGTTGTGCATTGCAAAATATATCCGTCCACATACTACATTCATGCACATTTGACAAAAGGAAGTGAGGACGTGATCTGCAAGAATACAACAATAACTGGCCTCTTGGATGACAAAGGTTTCAGGGAACGAGTACTTAATGTCATGATGCAACTGTATGACAGCAAAGAAATATTTATTTAAAAGTGGCTGTGTTCTGTTAGTTTCTTTTACTTATTAATGAGCATCAGCAGTGGATGATCATTTTTTAAAGATTTTTAACTGATATCGTAAGATAATTTTTTACTAGCTTCTCTGCTACAGCACTGAAATCTACATCATATCATGACATTAAAGACAACCTGATTATAAGTGGAATCTGTACTAAAGGAACATATTATCGTAGAGTTGTGTAGAAGACTATGACTTAATGTAAAAAGGCTGCCATAATGTATATCCTGGATTGGGGAGGGGTGGGAAGGGTGGGGAGGCTTGATGTCTTTTCTATGGTAGAAGTGTAGGATGAAATTTGTGCACTATATTTCCTTTTAGCCATAAAGTTTGGGGGACTTGGTGATGGCGCTCTGTTAATCTGTTAGAGTGTGCTGTGTTAAGATTATTTAAATTTACCGCATGTCAAATGAAGGGATTAAATTTGGAAAGAATCTCAGTAATGAAATGTCCAAGTCTTTCTCTTTCATTTGACTTGAGGTACTGTGACGCTGTAGCGTGGGTATTTTTGTTAAGATGATCAGATGTAGCAGCAATATGACAGTTGAAATATTTGTCAAGTAAGATTTGCTGTATATACATCATTTTTATGCCAACAGATGTGTTTAAAGATGCAAAAATGCTTTGTCTGGATGAGCTGTGGCGTACTGTTTCATTCTCAGGTGGATTTTTGGGCAATAAAGATGATCCCCTTAATGTAAAGCTCATATTGTCCCAGTGTCATCTTCCTCAGTAAAGCAGAGAGAGCGGTCTGGAGAAAATTCATTCACAGCCTGTAAGTGGGTCCAGTCTATTCTGCAGTCTGACAATGGATTGTTATTTCTATGTTGGACCCTGTATGGCCCATTTAGGCCATCTGAGCCCAGTTGGAGATTTATAATTAACAGGAATAATGTAATGAAGTCTAACAGTGGCCCCAGAGAGCACTGGTCATCATCTGCCTGTTGAGGCTGAGAGAAGCAGAGGCATCCCACTCATCGCTTCATCATACAGTTACCCTGAGATAAACAAACTCTCTCTATACTATTTATAGCTGCGTTTAGTAACACTTTAATATAATCCCTTTCATTTACGAGCTGTAGAGAAAGGCATTGTTTATATTGTAACTGAAGGCAGGTTTAAAGGCATTTTGTGAGTGTTTATGAGTGAGTTTGTCAGCCACTCTTCACAAATCATCCAGGTTATCTATAATGGCTTTATGATAGGTTAATGAATGAAAGGATTTTAAAACTCTTAACTCAGTGTTCACTCAGTTGTCTTCAGAGGCTTTTAGCAGCACCTTGTGGCCTTTAATGGCAGATAAAATTAGCTTAATTGTCTTGTCAATTAGCCTCACAGTAAGAAGGTCGCTGGTTCGATTCCCGGCTGGGGAGGGGGTTTGAACAATTCCAACTGTGGCCTTCCTGTGTGGAGTTTGCATGTTCTCCCCGTGTATGCGTGGGTTCTCTCCGGGTACTCCGGCTTCCTCCCACCATCCAAAGACATGCATGTTAGGTTAATTGATCACTCTAAATTGCCCCTAGGAATGAATGTGAGCGTGAATGGTTGTCCGTCTCTCTGTGTTGGCCCTGCGACAGACTGGCGACCTGTCCAGGGTGTACCCCGCCTCTCGCCTGATAATAGCTGGGATAGGCTCCAGCAACCCCCGCGACCCTGAACTGGATAAGCGGTACAGAAAATGACTGACTGTCTTGTCAACTGATATTACTGTGTCACATATAATCTATTCTCTCTAAACAATGTTTAGAGAGGACAAAATGTATTAATTAATTTCAATGTTTGGAAAAACTTTTATTCATACTAATAATGACAAGTTTAACTTAATTATATTTATGAAATACTATACATAGTAACACATACTTTTTGGGATGAGTAGCAGATGCCTTATACACATTTATAAATTTAAAAAAATGTTTGTTTTAGGTGTCAGGACATCAAAACTTATTTGATCCTTACCAGATTTAAGAAATGTTAATTACAACCTTGAATGAATAAAAATATCTGACAATTATTTACTTAAAATGTGGAAAAACAAGTCCATTTTCACTGCTTCCAAAGGATTCAAGTTGATAAGTGGGTGCTGCTAATCAATACACTTTATTGATTATCATCAGTGTGTGCACCTTTATAAAAAAATGTCATTTTGCTGGTCTGAAGCATTCAGTGTGTGTTAACACAATGCCAAGGAGGAAAGACATCTGCAATTATCTCAGGGAGGTAATTGTAGATGCCTGTCAATCCAGGAAGGATTATAAGGTCATTTACAAGAAATTATTCACAAGTGGAAAACATTCATTCCAGCTGACAATCTTTCCAGCAAGCTACCCTCAGGTACCCTCAAGGTTCTGCAATGACACAAAGTCCAGACCTCAACCTGACTCAGCTGCTGTGGTGGAACCTTAATAGAGCTGTGCATAAATAGATGACTGTACACTTCAATGAAACAAAGCAATACTCAGAAGAATGGACTCTTACTCTAATAAATTGTAAAGAGAATGTTGTGCAGAAAATTATAATTGTGCTGAAGCAAGTTCATTTATCTCATTTTGGAATCTAGTGGAAATCTGATTAGGCCCTGATATACAACACCTCAGATTTTTTTTTCTTGAAAAAGATATAATGCCTTCCTTTTTGTGAATGTAACATGAATGCCATACTCTGCTTATATGAGAAAAGAAACCTGACACAACAAAGATTGATGAATTGATAAAAGAAGACAAATCAAATCCAAATGAATCCATTTGTCCTTTCTTCTTTCTTATCTGTCAGCAGAACCCAAATAATCTCCTAATTTATCTGTGGTTAAAACTTGCAGAGCTCACCAGGGAATTTGAACAACCTGCAGAATTTTCAGCACATCAGGCGTCTCTAAGTGAGTTAGTGATCTTGAATGATATATCCTTGTATGTCCCTTTCCTTAAATGAGTTAGTGTGTGTCTAGTGGTCGTGTTACCCAGACACCCTAGTGATGGATGAGGCCCAAAGGAGGTGGGCTGTAAAAAAAAGGCTGATTCCGGCACTCGAGGGTGAGATCACTTCCTCAATAAAAAAGCATTGTCCCGAATCATCACAGCAAGGTATGAATGCTGATTAGGGTATAAGAGGGAGGATAGCTCCTCTGTAAAAAATAAATCAAATGAGCTGAGAGTTATTATGTGTGGGAGCTTCAATACAGAGCAGCCAGATCTCGGGTTGGGAACCAATGGGTGCAGATGACAAAACTGGTCAATAAACACTTTAGTTCTCATCACTGTCTTTGCTGAGTGGCTTTTCACATTCAACTAACCCTGCAAGGTTTTACCTTGATAAAATTTCTGAAATGGCCACATGGGAGAAAATTTTCACAAGTACTCATTGATGTGTAGTTTTGTTCTAATTTTCTGTCATGAGAAGATCTGATTATGTGTTGTCCTATAAACTGTCTTTGATCTTGTTTTCCTATTTAGCTTTTTCTTCTTTTAAAAACATTTTCTGGACATGTTTGATAAATTCCTTGTCTTCAAGAACACATCAAGTGAAAATTAAGGTTTTGACCTTGTAATCGTGTCCATGGGGTGTATTTGTTTGCTACAAGGACATATCATAAGCAAAAGAAGCAGTCCATGGTGGAGCATTGGACTTGCAAATCAGCATCATAGAAAAAGCACTTACCAAGCAAGGAGGGTCCATACTCTCAAGCCTAGCAGACCCGCACATCAAGCAGATCAGAGTAAATGAAGGGCAGGTGAAGTGGAGGTGACATATTCCAGTTGAAGACATGCTTTTACATCGGGACTAAAACAAAGTTCCCTATAAATGTTAATTTACTGAAATAGAAACCCGCGCTATGTCAGAATCTGTGATGCTGACCTATGTGGCTTTTTGGAGAAGCAGCAAAGGGTAAAAGAAAATAATCATAGTTTTAATGCACAAAATAAAAAGAGAGAAAACATGTTAATTTAATAGACCTGTTTCAAAGTGCATTGTTGGTCCATAGCTTCTTGTTATGATTCACAAAGATGCACATTCTGGAGTCACACAGTAATTGTCCCTCTTTAGATTAATTAAAAACAGCATTCAAGCATCTACATAAATCCTTTGAATTGAGAAGAATAGGAAACATTCAAGTGAATAAATAGCAAGCAAAAGCGGAAGGTGCCTTTAAAAAGTGAGGAAGAAAATAGGTCATATTAAGATACTGTTTAGGAGGGCTCCATTGTTTACTTCACAGTGAGAGACAGCGCTTAATTTAGAATATTGGAAGTAGAAGGATAAAGCCAGTCCACAGAGTGATAAAATGATGGAAAATGTTCAAATTTGGCTGTTCAGGTCATCCTAAATCCACTCATATTTAAAAGTATAGTCACTCCCCTTTTACTTGCCTGAACACCATGACATACTACTTCTAAATCTGCAGTTTTGACATTGACCAATCATTCATAATCATCCCCTACAGCAGATGGGCAAATGTACATTAGTGGTGAGAATTGACTTTATTCCAATAAGACTATTTGGTTGATTATGCCAATGAGTCTTGGAGGGGAAACAGAGTATATAGCTGATTATCAGAATTAAGCATGTAAACCTGTGTGGAGCTTCTGTTTTCAGGACCGCAGTGCAATTTTAGCTGCGACTGGGTTTAAGGGACACTGCAGCTCTCCTTGCATAATGCTCTGCTGCCTTTGACTCATTCAACAGGACACAGTCTCACAACACTGCAAGCAGCTGCTGCAGCTGCTTAGCGCCACCACATGGTTTTACAGCAGATTGCAAAGACGCCACACTGACAACACAGAGGTCATGTTATCCTCAGACATATTTAGAGAAGATATCTCTTGTTAGCCTGTAAATAATCACAGGAATATTGAAGAAAATTGACAACTGAAAACATTTCCCTACTGTTACAGTCTGATCATGAAGCAGAAGATGTAGCATAAAAACCTGAGTTTAAGCCATGGGCTATTTGTTTTCTTCGACTTCCACCTATATAAAAAAGCATCCTTCGATTCAGTCAGTAATAACTCCAAAACTGCAAACCCTAACATAAAAGCCTTACAAGCCGAATTGACCAAACACACTTCAGAGAATTCTTAACAAGCCACTGAAAACTGTAAATTAAAGAGTCACTCTGAGCCTCATAACAATGAGGCAGCAATGCTTGTATTATTGAATCTCTTTTAAGAGCTTTTGGCTGCAGATTGTCGAGATTTATTGCAACAGAAGGAAAGGATTTGATACCCGCAGCTTGAAGATGGATCACCTTGAAACAGTAACAAAAATGTGATGCACTTGCTGATAAACAGGCATTTGGAGCAACTCAAAGATTTTCATACGTGCCTTTACTATATTTAGTGAGGGCTGCAACACTATACCCATGGATTTTTTTTTACAATAACTAAAGTTATATTCAGTTTCTTGTATGCACTTCTCTCCCAATAACAGCTCTAGAATAGTAGAATAAGTTGTAAGATTTCAGATTGTATTTGCATAGAAATTTACATGTAAGTTGCCTCATATGAATAGGTAAACAGACACAAACACTGGAGTATCAGAGGGGTGATATCCTACAACCATGGCTCTTCAGGTAAACTGAAATCTGACACCTGACTGTTACCATGGCACTGCTGAGGAAAAGCAAAGGTTGATGGGAGTTTTAGAGGCACAAAGGAACACGCATGCAGTTTCTTCAAGGCTCTCTACCTCTGACACAAGATGCTTCGTGTCTTCTTTGCTCTCTCCAGGAGATCTTAGCCACAGGGTCTGGAGCAAGGCATGGTGATCTAACCCGTTCATATCTTGACTCCTCAGCGGAATGTTGAAGGGAGCTGGTCAGCAAGTAAAAGTATCAGGTGTAAAATATTGATGGAGCAACAGGTGTGATCCTCAATTCTCTGCAGGTCTTTGGTTTTCTGATCGATGTATCACACAGCGAGGGGCTGCCAGCTCCCCCGCCACAGGCTGAACCACGGACCTCAGCACTGGTGAGTCCCTTCTGTTTTCTTCCATGAGCCCCTGATTCATCCCCTCCCCCCCTGTGTCAGTTTGTAACAAGACTGTCCACAGAAATGACATCTACAGGAAAGGATGAAAGTGACTGAGTGTGGAGGCTTGTGCCATTTCTGACTCTGAAAACTAGGCCATGCAGGCCGGTTTGTCTCCAGTTACAATGTTATCTCCTCTACAGCGCACATGTGATCCCTTTCATTCTCAGTGTGGATTTGAGATGTGAATCTGTCAAATATAAAGTCTGAGCAGCTACAGCAAAAAAGCTGTTTTAGTTGAATGAACCTTGTTAGTTTGATAGGCAGGTTACATGCTGAACATGTTCTGTAAAGAGAAACTGACCTCTTTACAAACTAGGATATTTTGCCATCCAAATCTTAAAACTGGTTCACTTAATTTGGATCAACAGTCATAATCATAGGCTATGAATAATGTTTTTACATGTAATAATATAAAAATGGCAGATAATAGCAACTCCAACTTTATGTCTACAAGTTTAATATGAATAAATTGTTAACAGATTTTACATTATTTTTACACATACTTTAAAGGATCTTTGTAAAAGGCACCCAAACCCCTTTAATAAAGGACAAATAATAATGAATGTTTTATATGTATTTTTTGCCATTTTTTTCCCCACATGATTTGCAGTTTTTTTATGTTACTTTTTGTCTTTTTAGTCATTTCAAGCTCACTTGCGTTGCTTTGGGCCACTCTCTTGTCATTTCTAAAATATTTATAGCGATTTTGAAGATCATTTTGCTGTTTATAATGGCAGATTTTGTGCCATTTTGAACCTTTTTGTAGCTGTTAGGGATGTAACGATATGAAAATTTAATATCACAGTTATTGGCACCAAAATGAGCACGTTATCATTTTTATCATGGTATTATAGAAATACCCCCTAGCATCTTTAAAAATATTCAAAATGGGCCTAAATGTCTACTTTGTCATTTCTATAGGGGAAAAAATCTCAAGAGAGCTGTCCACCTTGGTGTCTTTGTTGCCTTCTGCCATGTTTTCATAAATTAAGAAAATTTGCAAACTCCAACTGCTACTGCTTTTCCAGCCAATGAGCAGCATCACTTAATCTTAGTTCTCTGTTTTTATTGTGCTGTTTTATTAACCAGCCATGTTAACACTTACCTGGCCTTGAATCTTACATTTCTGCTATTATCCTTCTTTGTTTTAGTGATTAAATGCTAGTTTGGCGTGTGTTTGTGTACAGATTCACCAAACCCCACTCCTCCTGGGGGAGGAGGTAGTGGTGGTGGTGGTGATAGGGCAGAGGGAGGCCCAAAAGGCCAGCAAGTTGTCCAGGAACTGTGGTTCATTGTTGTGATGGCAGGCATCGCCCTGCTGGTGCTCGCCTTTGTGTTAGGAGTCATGCTTCATAAGGTAAGAGACAGTGCTTTTTGCAACTGTAATTATGTGCCGTGTCTGATGTAACCTCTAAAATAAGTGACGTCACATACCAATAAACGAATATTTAACTAGAAACAGCATCTAAAAAATAAGATTTAAAATTTCATCTCTGCCCGACTATTTTTAGGGGGGAAAATGCAAATAAAATTCCTTCTTTTCATGTTGCACCAGGCCCTGAGCAAACCCCCTCAACAGGGAGAGACCTCCTCTGGTAGCCCTTCCCATGCAGAAAAGAAGCCCCATGGCAGTCTACCCACCCAGCAACTCAGTTTTGGTGAGGGGGTTCTTTACCCACAGTTCCTTATTTTCTGATCAACAATAGCACCGTATGAAACTAGGCCATTATCACAGCAGCTATCTCACTTCCCATAGCAGAAACTTGCAACATCTCTGTTCTACTTAAGCGCCCCAGAAAGTCAAACAAAGGGCCAGCGTGAACAATCCAGGGCTTTCTGACATTTCTTTAGTTTTAGCAGTTTTTTGCAATTCATCTTATCTCGACCTGGTTTTATGTGTGACTCCATTTTTTTTTTAAATTTCTCTGAACTTCCTAAACGGTTATTTCACTCAATGTTTGAGTGAAATAACCAGAGTGTTCAGACCCAGAGTCCAAGGCATAAGTGAATTAAGCAGCTGCGGCTATTTAGTAGTAGGAAATTGCACATTTGCAGACTTTTGTACGTCTTTTCAAATTTTAAAAACAAAATTCCCGTAACTGGTTAACTTTTGTCTGATGATGTTCTCTTACTTTCAAATCCAAATTCAGTACCACTTGCATACTTACGGAATGAAGGAATGGGGCCACTAAAGAAAAAAGCAAAGCAACTTCTGTTATGGGCCCATAAAGGCTCTGTTCAGAGAGATTACTTTAAACATTGGACTGTTCCAAGTCCACAACTACTTAAGTGATCTGAGAAAAAATTTCCTCATGTACTTGTTTTCACTTTGAGACTTTCACTCTCTCTCCTTTTCAGTTTGACACTGTGCCTGACACAACAAGCTTCTCCAACAGCGTGACCCTCAAAGGCTTCACCTTGAAGATGGAGGTAAAAGCCAGTGCCTCATCAACACAATACAAACACATTTTTTGCTTCACTTTTCAGGCTTTTTTTTTTTTTTTTTGTCTTCTGCAGGAAGTACTGGAAGCTAAATGTGAGCCTGCTGATGAAGCCCCTCAACAGGGCGAAGTGGGCATCCTCAGTGTGAATTCCCTCAGACGCAGCGTCAGCCAGGTGATGGATGGGAAGTCGCTGGCAGAAGACGATGAAGTGTGGGACCCAAATGTTTCTGGCCACGACAGTGGGATGGTGAGAAACCCCATAAATCTGTGCTGAACCTATTCATACTGCAACCACACTCATACTGAAGATGAACTACAAACCCAAATTAGACATTTTACAAATTCCTGAAAGATATTAGATGATGCCAAACTAGATGCGTAATGAATTAAAACAAGATGGCTTTACAGAAGAAGAGTCCAGGTGCTGGTCTGACCTCTCTGCAGCCCAACCTCTACAGTATATTAGGCTCTTCTACCAGACAAGGATGGAAAAACATTTCTGATTGTAGGTTGTAGATGGCATGGACTCAAAACATTCTTATGAACTTTTGTACTGCAACATACAGATAAACTCACCTATCTTGCAAAAGCTTCAAACTAAACATTTCAAGTTTCAGTTTTAATCAAACAATTACTGCCTATTGTTTTTTCTCAAACGATAGTTCATGGACGATGAGGAATTTGTCGACACCGTTAAAGGCTTCAGCACCGTGAGAAAGGAGCACACCATGTTCACCGACACCAATCTGTGACCCCACGACGACCGTCCATCCTGGCAGGACGCTGGCCCTGGATGTTAAACATCCTGAACAGCGAGGTCACATGCTCATGTAGTCATGACCAGCTGGAGCTGAGTAAGAGTTTTCAGGAGCAGCAGCTGAAAGAGGAAACATAAAGGAACAAGAGCCCAACTTGATCCGTGAATAGCTGCGATGACTGTCAGAGGAAAAAGTCCAGCTCCTTTTAAACAATCTTAGATGGGAATCAGTCTTGCTGATATGCAGAATGAAGCAGCTGCTTTTACAAGAAAGAAAGCGTCTGACAGACCATTGTTGGATTATGAACAGCACATGTAAAAAGACAAAAGAAACCAAAGATACAAAATAGTATATTAAACCTTTTGTTTCCTATAGTTTCCATTTGTGTCAATTTTACAAACATTTTTTAACATTTCACCTCTGGAAAGTTTTTCATGCTTTTTGGTAACAGAATCTAAAAACGTTTGTGAACTTGCACTTGGCTGGTGGATATATGGACCCTTAAATCAGTGTGATGAATGCAGATTGCAAGTGCCATCAAAATAATCTGTAGAGACCTCTTCAATTTGCCGTGTTTTGAGATCTTTTTGCTAAACTTGGCACAAAAAGTGCAAAAAATCATGTTTGGCGAATTATTTTCCCCCTTTAATAATATCAGCTGGGGTTCATTTAAAGTCATTGGAAAGCCTGATAAGTCACCTATAGAAAGGAATAACTCGTAAGGGTCTTGGTTTATTTGAGTAAGCAACACAGCTAAACGTGTGTAATGTGTGTGTGTGTAAACAATTTGCTTTGTTATGGACATGAGCCATAAAACTGATGTAAATTAAGTTCTCATACTGTTAAATGTAACTGGTTGCTACTTCAATTTAAACTCATACCTCATCATCCAAAAATCATCTTCAACTTGTACCTTCGCTCTAAAATGGTCTTGTAAAAATATCATTGTTAAGTTAAATGTATTATAATGAAAATGTGTCTTTATCAAAGTGAAATAAATTTACTTTTCATGATCTGGGTCTTTGGAATAGTTTCTCACAGGATATCAGGGTTATCACGGAGACAAATACAACACAGAAAAAAACCTGCATGCATCTTTACATATGTAATTCTTTTATTTGAAATGAGTTGCATTATCATATGGGCACATAACACTTGTACCATTACAGTAAAGAACATCGTTACAAAACAAACATTTACAGAATAAATTAATGTACTGCAGTACCACATGAGATAGTAAACTTAAAACCCCAAACTGGGGTAATTCTATTGCATTAAGAACAAAATGAATTTATTACATGTACAAATATTTTTCAGGCATTTATAAAGGCAGCCTCTTAATTTTTCCGTTGTTGCTCATGTATAAATATAAATCTCTAAATTGGAGTTCCACTGATATGTTCGCTGAGAAGACCAGACAAGGTTCTGACCTGAGATCAGTCAGTGACCTCGGTGCTGACTGCCGTTTCACTGTAAAACAATTACAACCAGTACTGAGACAGATGTACACATGCGCTGTCAAAAACCTTTTTCATCCAAGCGTTTGATCTCCTAGGTTTTGATAAGCTGAAGCTTTCTTATACCTTTTTACAGTTTGTTTTTTTTAGTTTCACTGCGACATGCATTTGTCCCTTTAGTGTGATATTAACACGTCTGTCAACAAACAAATTAATAACCTATAGAAATGTGTTTGCAGCAGTAAAGTGCATGCAGCACATGCTGGGTTGTAAATGTTTTCATAGCTGGCAACAACAGAAACAAGTTACATATAAATAGTTAAAATATAACATTATGAGCTTTTGCTTTGCTTTAAAAAAAATAAAATAAATGAACTTCTTCCATTGCAGCAGTCCTCTGTACAGTCTTCCCCGACATTCACATTTAACGCCATCATTTCCAACTCATTTCCTCCAACCATTAACACGAGTCTCGCTTTCACTTCCTCACCAGGAGCGAATTCTCTTCACTTTCGTCAACTTATTAAACACAATCAAGCTGCACTGAGCAGATGTAGCCTGGTACATCAGCCCGACTATCCCTCCGTTGGAGGCCGATTTCTAAAGCGAGACGAGAGGCGGGACTAACATGAACAAACTGAACCGGAGAGAACCAATCAGAGAAACACGGAGGTGACGCAAACGTCTTTTTGTAAGAGGAAAACCCTCAGAGCAGCAAGTTGATGTGGTTTTAAGGACATGTGCAGCTCATTTAAGACATCAGAAAGGGCATCGTTATACAGTCGCTCCTCTGCAGCCGCCATTCTGACTGTACATGGTTGGAGAACTGAGTGGCCGAAAAAGACGTCTTAAAGTCCCGCCTCCTGCGCTGTGATTGGTCCGGTCAATTTTTTACCGGAGTGGAAATTACTTTCCAATGGAGGGAACCCAGACTGACTTGCCGTGTATCTCATACATGGCGTTGATCAGGCTGGTGTACCAGGCTAGAGCAGATGATGCTGCAGCTTCCACTTGAGCCATTTAACAGTGAGCTACACCTACCAAGATGACTACGCAGCACAGTCTAGAACTTTGAGGGGAAGTCATGTTTCCCCACTGCATGATATGATCAATCTCTGTAATGCTACTGATGTTAGTGAAAAAATGATTAAAAGAAGTCAAATACAGCCATGTAAACTGTAGTTGCTAAAATGTTACACACAAAAATTGGGAAGATTGGTATCCATCAGATCAAAGTACCAACACTGATGATTGTACCTGAGAGCTGGACTAGACCCGATGGGGTGTTCTGCACCTGGTAGTTAACAGACTCACTGATAACATGCACAGTGGACTTACATTGATCAGTACAAGGAGCACTCCATTGATTTGCTACTGCATTTGTTCAAGACAGAGACTTTTTATATTTGCATCAAATCAATTAAGTTTTAATTTAATTCCACTTCATCCATTTCAACATCAATATCTTTAGTTAGAATACCATTTTTGCCATGCAATCTAGTTAAGTCCCTGGTCCAGATGGGTTCCCAATTGAGTTTTTTAATAAGTTTACGGTGAAGATGTTGCCACCACTTCTGTCGGTATTCAATGAGTCTGTGGAACATGTTTCTTTGCTACTAACTTTGTCACAGGCAACAATATCTCTCCTTCTTAAGGACAAAGCTCGCACCTCCTGTGGTTCCTACTGACCATTATCTCTACTCAATGCTGATGTAAAGGTGTTAGCTAAAATGATCTCATCTCGGTTGGAGAATGTGCTTCCTTATATTATATCTGAAAAGCTAAAAAAGGGTTTTACAAAGGGACGTCAGTTGTTCATACACTTTAATATAATTCAAGTATCCATCTCTACCCCCAGAGATTGTAATTTCTTTAGATGCCCAAAAGGCATTCGATAGAATAGAGTGGGAATACTTGTTTGCGGTTTTAAAAAAAGTTTGGTTTTGGTGATAGATTAATTTCTTGGATTCGCCTCCTCTACTCATCCCCTAAAGCCAGGGTCCATACAAATGACACACATTCTGATTATTTTACTCTTAGACGTGGTACTCACCAAGGCTGCCCTCTATCACCATTGCTTTTCGCCATTGCTATTGAGCCTCTATCTATCATTTTAAGATCTTTGCCCCTGTTTAAAGGAATTGTCTGGAATGGTATGGAACACAAATTGTCTTAATATGCCGATGATTTGTTGCTGTATGTAACACATCCTACTATTTCTATTCCTGCTATTTCACATATTCTAGAGAACTTCAGTTCCTTTTAAGGTTATAAGTTAAACCTGGACAAAAATGAAAGTTTTCCTGTTAACACTGCAGCATGTAATCTTCAACAGTCAGATGTACCTTTCCGATTCAGTCTGTCCGAATTTAAATATCTTGGTATTAATGTTACACGTTCCTTATCTAGCCTTGCATCAGCTAATTTCACCCCCCCTAATAGCTATGATTACATCTGATATACAAAGATGGGCTAACCTCCCCCTTTCATTAATTGGTAGGATTAATGCTGCAAAAATGAATATATTACCAAAGTGTCTTTTCTTAAAAGGGCTAAACTAAATGCTTGAGCTGAAATGCCAAATAGCAATAAATTATCACAAATCTGAAGGAAAATGCAAATATGATTAATCTTTGGAATTTCTGAACTGATCAGACAAATCATGTTGACTGATTTGAGTTCAAAATAGAACAGGTGCAACTGAGAATGTAGGGAAAAAAAATCTAATGTAAATTTCTGAAATTTAAAAACTAGTAAAATTCTAAATAATTACATTGCTTTATTAGATTTGTAGTTAAAAATAAATCAAAATGAGGGTGATCTAAGAATTCTGCTGTTGTAACTAACACAATATATCTTTATATTTTCTTGCCAAAATCCCCTGAAACTGTGTGGAGCCCCTCTAAGAAGGCCTATCTCCCACTATGAAAATATTTTAAAAAATCTAAACTTTAATCACCCTGAAGTAAGACCAGTTCTATCTTTTTAAACTTCTACTCTTGACTGGCACCTTGTGAACATCATTAAAGTTAATTCTACTCTGACAAAAGTTTTACAGGCTGATAAGTTCTCATGTAAAATCAGTGGAGTGCCCCTTTAAAGTGGTTTGACTTTTCATGCTTATAATTGACGTGGGAAACATGACAACAAGCCTTCATGCTGATATTGGGCATGTTGTAACACTAATGAGATGTACAGTGTAGTATCCAACGGCTACATGACCAGATCACTGACAGAGTAAAGTGCTACCACAAGGTTCCTACAATGTTAAAGTCACAGACCTACCAGACAGATAACACCCACAACTTAATTGTTTATACACAATAATCAAACCAGACGTAAACTTAACTACACTTTCTAGCTAACAATACAAATTACTTTCTACTAATGCCAAAAGGAAACGGGAGGTATCTGCAGACTAATGAAATGACTAATGCGGAGGTGATGCTGTTGTCAGGGTTGGGGTTATTATTTGAGAACTCTGAGGTCAATGGACAGCATTTACAAAATAATCACAAGTCCCTAATCTTGCAAAAGAAAAAACTAAAAAAACCTCTTATCCAAAAATATGCTTTATATATTTGTTCATCCAGCCATCACTTTCTATAGTCGTATCACTTTTGTCCCTTTTTCAAATAGCAAAAAAGTTCTCAAAACTGTGCAATTTCTCTCAATCATATACAAAATATTTCATTTTAACATTCAGCTTACAGCTTATACTGAGCATTTAACCCCAAACCAACATGCAACAACAGAAGCCAATGATTTTGGATGTTTAAATTACGGGGTTTTGCCTTTGATCCTTAGCAAGCAAAGTCTTGAAACTAAAATGTCATGTGCAATCAATCAAGGTTTCTTTAAAAAAAGAAATTAATAATAATAATAAACAGGATTTATGCTTGATAACTAAAACATGCCTGGCACTTTGAGATTCACAGATTCTACCAGGATTTATTTTTCCTGCCAGACAGCTACACAGATACAAAACAGACTGGGCTGCAGATCCCTTCGAGGCCTGCTGGTGGCGCCCACAGAACTGAAAAAGCACCTTGTTTCCCTGATGCTTCGCTGTCGGGCAAGTCACTGTGAGGTGTTCAGACTAACACTGATTACTGGCATCCACAGACAAGTCATCATGCAGTCAGAATAAAAAGGGATGCAGCACCCAAGCATAAAAAGGTAAAAGATTATAAATGAAAAAAACAACAAAAAAAAAAACTATACAGACTAAGAACCATACCGAGAGTTAAAAACTTAATAGTGGAAGAGTACAAAATAGCACAAGGAAGAAAAAGTCTATGATGAGAAAACTGAGGAGGAAGGAAGGTTTGGATTTCAATAAACTATTTAGGTACTTCCAAATTACCGGAACCCTCCTCTGCTGGTCCGTTGGATGGCTCCGGAAAAGTCTCGCCTTTGACTTTACGTGGGACAAAGAACTGTGGAGACAAGAACACAACAGCTGGAGATAAATGCTGCTTTGATGCTCATGTGGTACATGAAGCAGGAGCTGTGAGTTATGGAAGAGCAACTACAACAGGGATAAAAGATCAGCGAGAGGAGAGGGAACAGTAGTTACAGGTGAGAAGCAAACACATGAACAGCTGCTACTGCAAGCTTGTAGTAAAGGCAAATTATATGCATGAGTGTGTTTGTGTATTTCAGGGTGGGTGTAGTGCAGCCACAAGCACTACACAGCACAGTAAGCACTACAGCAAGACTGAGTGAGAACGGGCTGCTTCTTTGGTTAAAGGTAATGTTATGCAGACAGAGAGAAGGAGGGGGCGTTTGACAAAGCTCAGATTAAAAGGCTGAGGGTGAATGATCTGTGTTAACCTCACAAACCTCAGGTTCCACCGCTCTCATACCAGAGCTACCCGAAGGACAGTGCAGCACAGGCGAAAGACAAGGAAGGTACAGGTCAACAGTGACGAGTGACAAGGAAAGTATACCTTCCCTTTTAAACACATTTAGCTGACAGATAAACTTTGCATGTCCTCTTTCAAGTAACAGAGGACTCATTGAAAAATAAAAAAAGCAAAAAAACAACAACAAAACAAACAAAAAAAAGACACCATGTGTTTGTTTTTCTTTGTTGTTTACTCTGATGGGATGCTATCTCACCTTGCTCTCAGTTTATACCACAGAAATTTGTAAAAGAAAAAAAAGGCAAAAAACCCAACAGAAATCAGGGGGCGTGGTGGAGTATATTCAGGGAGCGGAGAGTGGCCAGGATGTGAATGTACACAAGAAATTTTTGAATGGCAGCCTGAGGGAACTCATGACAGCCTGTAGTAGATTATGTGGTGTCAGGTGTATAAACTTCTAGAGGGTAAACCTTTAGAGAGACAGCATTCTCAAACTGTGGCAAATTTTAAAAACGGTATATGTGATTTTCATAACAATAATGTAATACTATGCTGATAACACCCTACCACTTTAGAAGAAGATAGCTGGACTGAACTAATCCCTGTTTTATTGGACTTGAATGTAACTCACTTACTTATTCTAGTAAGTGCTCTGACAGGATTTTTTTTAATGACACAATGTAAACTAAATGAATGTATGATATTGGAGCTGAAAATCTCGTTTAGAAGATGTTCTGATGTTGTATTTCACCATGTGTTAATTACGTAGTTCGAAAGCTTCTGAGGAAAAAGCATCACAGTCCATTTCTAAATACAACTATTTTTTTTTTACATCAAGGATGTTAATTTGTATCCAAATTTAAATTTTTGTACTTTTCATTAGCTTGAACACTGATTTAAATGCATTCATTTCATGTGCAGAATATTTGAACTGCTGTTAAACTTTCAGCGATAATTCTTGTTAAACTCATTCTGTTGAGAATTTGTTTAAATCCAATCATAAAAGAGGACTCATGAACCTTGAATGTAAAGCAAAAATAAATAAATGTAGCTCAGAAGCTTAATCAGGGACATGCAACGTCGGTCCATGAAGGCTGCCATATTGCAGGTTTTAGATGCTTCCCGGTTTCAACACATCTGATTCAATTAATGGCTCATTGTGCTGAACTTAGCAAGCTGTTGGATCACTTTGATTTAAATCAGGTCTGCTGGAGGAGGGAAACATTTAAAACCTGCAAGAAAAGTGGCCCTCTGGACCAGAGCTGTCCATCCCTGTGCTAAACTATTGATTGGAACTGGTGTGGGCAAAGTGATGAGTCTACAGTAAAAGTCAGTGTTTACCTTTAAGTATGTAGTCTGTTAGGAGGGCAGGCACCTTCTCACTGTCATCCCTCATGGCATGGAGGACTGGGGTGGAGAGAGAAGCTTGTTGCATTTTGAAATCATATTGCACATGCAGGCAGAATATGACCCTTTAATTAAATTGTAAAAAGGCAGATTACTGAATCCAATACTGTTATTATGCATTTGAGTGGAAGCTTGTTTCAGTGTATTTGTGTTGGTGACTAACTCACTCTTTGTGAGAATCTGGAGGTCTTCGACGGAAGGCGAGCCAGCTTTCTTTTCATATGGGATTACTGTGGTCAGGTACTAAAAAAAAGAAGAAAAAAAAAAGGAATATTCAAGATCTAGTTACATTTAATAAATGATATCTTCTCATTTGACTTTTTGTTGGGGAAAAAAAATTAAAAGAAAAGAAAAGTCAGTACAGTGACAAAGCTATAAAACAAGGCTATTCAACTTGGCCCTATGAGGGTCACAGTCCTACTGTATGGGCCCTGCAGGTTTTCAGTGTGTATCTGCTCCAACACACCTGACTCAAAATAATAGGTCATTGAGCAGAACATCATACTGTTGGATCCATTTAATTTCAGTCGAGTGTGTCAGAGCAAGGATGGATTGAAAACCTGCAGGGCTGTGGCCCCCATAGGACCGAGTTAAATAGCCCTTACATATAAACATGCAATCAGGGATGTGGAAACCACTGAAAGGATGTTTCACACTGTTGGCTGGTTGCTGATCAGTGTAAATGTCTTCTGATGTAAAAGATGGCAACAGTTCAACATCATTGCCTTGGCTTAAAACAAAGGAA
The DNA here is from genome assembly GCA_023101725.1 of Atherinomorus stipes. Lineage (NCBI taxonomy): Eukaryota > Metazoa > Chordata > Actinopteri > Atheriniformes > Atherinidae > Atherinomorus > Atherinomorus stipes. Next base: position 90,533 of record JALJCO010001220.1, read on the forward strand.
AAAATAAGATTACAAAATGGTACAAGCAACAAAATAAAAAGTAATGAGTGGCTGAGCATTAAAAGAAAAATAGTTACTGGATAGAAGAATGGAGAAAGAGTGATGTCAGAAGTGAAGAAAAAGAATAAAATCAGCAACAGCAGTAAGAGAAAGTGAACAAATGACACCAACAACAGTGACAGTAGCTGGAAAAAAGGAAACAACCATGCCAGTGAAGAAAGGAGAAAAAAAAGAAAGGAGCACAGTAATGTTACTGCAGTGGAAAAAAAGAGCAGGGGCACCTGTTTGTCCCCTCCTGTGTAGCCAAAAGTTTGACGGAGGCCATTTTGAAAGACATTGGAGAGTCCCTCCAGAGTGAGGAGCTACAAGGAGTGAAAGGAAGGAGGAAAAAGAGATTGACGACAGATAAAGAGGTAGAGGGAATGAAGCTCTGCAAAAGCCTTAGTACAAGTGGCATCTGTCAGCTCATGCAACTTGGAATTCTGTTTTTGGTGCGTAATTGTGTCAATGCTGCTGACCAACATGATCATGCACAAAATTTGCATGTGTGGGTTTGTAAATTCCTCCCACTGCATGTCAGCGCAACTCACCGTGCCCGGTATGTGCGTGCTGGCCGTCCTCTGGCCGTTGGGCCCTGTTGTGGTCGTACTTCTAATTTTCTTCCTCTTTCGCAGCAGCTCTCGGTGCTCCTTTTGTCTGTTCTGCACTTCAATCAGCAGCGAGATGAAGCTGTTCTTCACCTGCACATGAGCGAAGCTTCATTTCATCTTTGAAGTTTCTCAGATCACAATTTTATATCGTGTTCCCTGTACATATAATACTCAGAGAAATTTATTTTCAGAGTCAGCCTAAACTACTCTGACAGAATCATGATACTGAGGCAAATGAAAATGTAAAAATAAAGCTCCTGGCAATTTGTTGACGTCTCACTGGCTGACAGAAGGCTGTGATCCTGTCTGTTCTCACTAAAACATACATATACAAGTGGCTGCTGTTGTTTGGCCTTATGGAAAAACTCCTCTTGTAAAATAAAATCATTTCAAACTCAACTGTGGTTAATTCAAAGTACCTCCTTTTCATAATCTAGCTCATCTCGTAGGGCAAGAGCCTGGATCAACTCTTCACTGTAGCGGCGAATGGCTGTCTCCACCTCCTCTAGAGTCTCAGTCAGTTCTGACACGGACAGCTGACGCAACCCTGCGATGATGAGAGGATATACAGGCAAGAGTTACTGTAATGTACAGTGAGTTGACTATAGATTGTTGCACCAATTAAATCTCAGAAAAAACTCAATTATGGTGCAAGTAAACATTCCCTTTAAAGCTGTTAAAGATGTTTCGTTGAATCATTTTTCAAAATATTCAATGAACTTGGGTTCACTGCCCCATTAGGGGAGTGGATAGCCCAGTGGTGGCGTCGTGGGCTGGGGCGCGGAGGACCCGGGTTCGATCCCCCGACACGACTCCTGGGTGTACCACTGTGGACCCCTGAGCAAGGTCCTTAATCCCCCACCAACTGCTCCCCGGGCGCTTTAAGTAGCAGCCCACTGCTCTCTGATACTCTCAGTACAGAGATGGGTGAAATGCAGAGCCCTAATTTCCCCTCGGGGATCATACAAGTATTAAAAAAAAAAGAAAAAAAAAGGTATGACTATTTAAAAAGCTTTAAATATTACTATACATCAGTTGAGAAAACAATGGGACTTAAAGACATACACCAATCATTTCTGCTCTCATCAGGTGTCTTGTCCAACCTGTCAATAACTTAAGTTATTAAGTACTATGTGTCTCTAAGTAGCGTGTGCTGTGCACTCTCTTCTGTTTACAGTAGGTAGCTAAAAATCATTCTGCTAGCAGTTGGCAACGTTCAGACAATGGCTGAGCGAAACCCCGGTGAAAGTGGCCACAAAAGGAAGTCTTTTCAAGGTTGCTGAGAAGAGAATGACAGCAGCAAACGGAATAAAACCAAAGCTGTCTTGGTGAATCGTTTCAGCGTTGGTGAGTTCTAAAGAGCCTAAAAGGAATTGTAACAGACGTGTTGGTTGCTAAATTTCTGCTCGACAGATAACTTTTACGCTCAACATTTTATTATCAGATTATTATATTTTCAAGTGCTGTGTAGGAGAATTATTTGGTGTTATGCTACTGCATCTGTTCGATACAAGTAATGTAAGATGCTGAGCTTTCTGGTGTATTGGTGACTTAGTTAGAAGTTACTATAGACTCATCGCAACTGTTGTCAAAGCCTTCATGGAGGACAAACATGCTGCTTGCAGCCTTAGTATAACGTAGAGAGGGATCAATGATAGCTCGTAAAAATGTTAAACTTTTACACCAATACATCTAATAGGGATCACATGCACGCTGCTTTAAAAGGCGTGGTCCGGGAGGGAGCTGTGAATCAGGCAAGCTGCTCTTGCGCAAGCGCTTTATTCAAAAACCAACCAACAGCTTCTGCTCTCTGAATAGCCACAAACATCTGCTATGCTGCCGTTAAGAGATGTAACGTCATTACCCAGGACCAAATAAAAACTAGGGCTGGGTGTTCCCAGTAATTCCCTGCATCAATTTTATTCATAACGGCCTGATTCAATTTGATATTGAATAAATCTGATTTAATATTCATGCAACACAAATTTTTCTCTAATATTCTGGATATTTTCAGATCACTTTTTTTTTAAGAAAACATTGAGCTCGTTTACATTATCAGGAAAGTAGAAGTAATTAGATTATTGTAATGTTCTGATGGGAAATATGATATTCAAAAGGTCATTTGGTGAATGTGGTGGAGCCTATTGTCTTAGCTTTAACAGTTTATGTGAGAGGTATTAAGCTGCTAAATACTTTAAAAGTGAATGTAATCCAACGGTGAATGAAAAAATCCAAATCTGCCATCATTTCTGCAACAGAAGCTGATTATGACAAAAGCAGGGCATGCATCCTTTTATCTAAATATATGCTAAGACAGTGGTTTCCAACTTTGGGGTTGGGGACAGCTTGACTGTTCAGAGCCAGTGTGATTAAAATTAAGGTCATGTCCACTTATAGACCAGCTGAGGTGTATCAGCTAAAAGTTTTTAGCATTTTGGTTACGTTACATCATGGTTTTATCAAAGGACATGAAAGAATTTAGCCAAAATGCATCATTTGTAGCAAGAACCTAGCAAATGAAAGCACAAAACCAAGCATGGTTTCAGCAAAGGGTGATGAAGGGGCATGAAGGTAGTCCTCAGGGAAAACAAGTTGGGAGCCACTGTGCTAAGATATCACCAATGGGCCTTTTCCATTGCAGCTGCACAGGGCACGGTATGGCACGGTACAGCACAGTACAGCACCACACGCTAAAGACGACCAGGACGGTTTTTGTATCCCCGCAGGAGAAGTAGTAGTCTACTACCTGGAAGTGGGTGGAGTAGGCGCGGTCGAGATTTTAAACGATTAATTTTAGGTTAATATTTCAGAAATTTGGGTTGTGCACCTAAATTGTTTCTCTCCCAAGTACATCAGTGCACCTTTAGTCAAAAATGTATTTCCAGCCCTGGAAATTCTCTAGCATTATCTTGTACAGCATGTTTTTCCATTTCTGCACCTCTGACTCAGACTAAATGTCATGACACCCACTAGGAGCCTTATAATTTATAAACCTATATACCTAAAAGAAACTACAGATTTGGAGCTTACTGGTTGAAAATTTAATATCTACACCAGTATGAAAGAATTGTGTTCAAAACAAACATAGCTATTGATTATATAACATTTGGGGCAAAACCGTCACTGTCTGTCCGTATTTGTTACACATTACATAAGATTGTTAATCACGTGTGTGCATGTGCATAGCGGCTCCATTCCGTACTGGACAGCATGTCCTATTTCAGCTCAATGATTGTGATAATTGTAAGATTGCCCACAAGAGCATTAAAAGACACCAGAAGAAGGTAAATAGAAAACTCATACTGCTGTGTCTGTGCACATGTGCAGGATTACTCACGTTCCTCGTAGCTTGTATTGGAGCCAGAGCGTTTCAAAGCGTGGAGGTCTTGAGAGAGCATAGACAAGTCGGACTGAGAGGGGCTCTCATCATCGTCAGGGTCTGGAGACTCCTGCATCATCTCCTCTATCTCCTCTATCACCTTATGACACCACAAAAAAAAAAAAAAATCAATCCATGTACTCAAGGTCTTGCTAGCAAGGTTCTGACTCAGAATAAGAACTTTATACTTTTTAAATCTGTAACTGCAGAGTGTGAGTATATGAGATGGTTACCTGTTCAGCTGTGAATAGCGGTTCGTCATTAATGCAGGGGACAATAATTGAGTGCATATCCAGCTGTTCCCTCAGCTCCTCATCGTCGTCTGACAGATCCAATGACTGGTTATCCAACTTCTTCCCCCCAGGGAGGCAAGGACAGGGCAGAGATTCAGAGAAAACAAGTGGATGAAGTGGATTGACAGCAGAGCTTAAACTGCTCACTATTTTTCAGATTTTTTTTTAAAAGAAGGCAAAAAACTAAAAATGTTTAAGTCCTGTTCTCATAAAATTCAAATTCTGGTCACCTGAAACTTATCTTAGACAATTAAAAGCTAATATTTACAACAAACAGTGGACTATTGCTAAATATATATAAAATATTTTCTGCACAGTTAACTGAGTGCAGTACTCTCATAAAGCACTAACCTATTTCATCTTAGTTACTCATAAGATCTCAAATACACTCATATCTGCATGAAATTCAGCTCCCTCTTCATTAATGCACACACACACACTGAGCACATTTAGATGTGATCTTTCACAGCCTGTCACAAACCGGATTTATAATTAAACAAAATGAATGAATAATCAAATACTCTATGCAAGCTTCACTCTGCCCCTCAGCTTTAAGGACAGACAGAGAAACTTGGTCTCTGTGCATTTATAACAATCACAATCATAAATTGGTTTTAGCAATTAAATTTCAATTTGTGCGCTAGGATGTTAAGGAAAACTGATTTACTCTTATCTTCACTAACTGCTGGTCCCCTGGGCTCTTTTGTTTACTTCTTGAAGAAACACACAAAACATGACTGAAACTGGGGAAAAAATTGTAATTTTTATCCCACTTTCAAAAATTTAAATGGGGCACTGAAAGTCTCTGAATGTGAACCCAATGAACAGCAGCCACGACACCCTGCTGGTATCAGGCAAAGGCCTGCCATGGTCCAGTGGACATGGACTGAGGACAAAACTGAGCTGGTAAAATTAATCATAGTTGTTTTTATAGATGGATAAATAAAGATTTTCTTGGACTTGTTCTGCTAATTTAATATTAACAAAAGTGTCATTCTTTCTCCTTAAGTAAATACAACAGGAAGCAATTTCTGTCACTGAAATCATCAAGCAATGAGATGATTTAGCCATCAGTTGAGGTAGGCTGTTTTTTTTTTTTTTGCCAGGTATCCAATTTCTTGGTGTACTTGTAAGATCACTACTTGACAGACTGAGTGTGTCACGGTGATACCTCATGCTCATTGAGTTTGAGGGAAGGCAGGTGTAAAGACCGAGTGTAGGAAGTCTTCCAGTCCACAGGCATCACATTGCCATAGTTATTTGTCAGAGCGTTCCACACCCTGAAAGAAACGCAAAAGAGACAGCAAAAGCTGTGAGAAAAAGATTGCTGAAAAGTCATCTTCAGCTGTAGATAAGACAAACCCTGCTTCCTTCTCTTTTCACTGTGACACAGCATTAGCAGGGAGTTTTGTGTCACCACACCTTCATCACTTCACTTTGTTCCTGCTGCTCCATCACTGAAACACTAATGAATAACTTCTGAACTCACACACACCATATATCCAGAGCTCACAGGTAAAATATGTGATGCAGCTGTATTAGATTCAAAGGTTGTAACAAGCCTCTCTTTCATAGGTTTGCTGGTCATGCTGGCTGGTTTAGAAATAGTGTTGTCATTATACCAACAGACTGTTGAATGTTTACAACATTCTGCAGCGCACAAGTTGGCAGAGGACTTGAGTCGAACAGATGGTGGCGCGGAGTCTGCTGAACATAAGTTTACTGTGAAATTCATCACCATATTTATAGACAGGTTTGTCTCTGGATATTAAAAACCCTCCACTATCTGTTAATTATCCACAATTATTTACTTAGCAGAGGTATTTAAGTGGGCAGAATGTCTAGCTCACTTTGATGCTCAATTGTAAAAACCCAACATTTTATACTGAGAATTTAAGAGTCATTTTATTCAAAATTAAGGGCAAATTCATTCATGTAGTCCTGCCAGGCAATTTGTGTGTTTTTAAACAGGAATAAAAAGAAAGGAAGAAAATAGTCTGTTCTGGATTAAAAACTCAGTGGGTACACAAGTCAATATTTCTACCCTTGGCTCCGAGTGAGCAAGCAGTGACAGGATGGATGCTGCGAACCCATGTGTCACAGTGGCTCCGAGTTGTCATACCCTCTCTCCTTCAGTTACACATACACACAAGTACGGGCTTATGTTTATATAACATCCATGTTTCCCCCTGAAGTGTTCATGCACTGCTTGTTGAGCTGCTGGGTTGTTCTAAATAGGGCAAAAGCTGGCTGGAGACACTGTTTTTGCCCAAAGCGTTAACAGTGTCTCAGGCACGTGAGCGCATGCCAAAACACACCAGTAGCTTCAATTTCACTTTGTACATTAGCATTTATAAAGACAGGGCTTGTCTCAGTAAATCAGTTTGCTTATTTTTATTTATAACAACCATTTTGTTAAATATATCACAAACACACATATATACACAGATATTAATATTATACACATGGGAATGCACGTGTATGCTACAACATGTAATGTTTTGTTTCCTCAACTCTTTTAACTGAAGCCCACAAACAAGCACACACGCACGCATTTCTGCCTTGTCATCCCACACTTCGTCTCAACCATAGCCATGCTTGAGAAATTGTTAAGAGGCTCCGCACGTCCTGCAAAAGCGCAGTCATCCAGAAAAGACTGATCCTGGCATTCCTCTTTGGACTTCACTGGCCTGATATCTGATCATCTCAACAACCTTCAGTTCCCCCTGTCTGACTTTATTATTAAATATCCTTGTCACTACTTTCTGAAAAAAGAAAGTTATCCCAGCACAAACACACTTAATGCAACATCCCTCTGATATAACCATTTCATGTATGTAAATCAGAATAGAAAAATGTATGTCGTGTATGTTAGTAAAATTGATTTCCACCACAGTTATGTTCCCAGTGGTCTTCAATCAATCAGTAAAACCAAATGCAAATATCTGCAGTCCAGGCAGACTTGTAATGCTTCTGTAAACGATGATTTGACAACCTGTGGATACTTATACATATTTGGTTACAGCCTTGAGCATTGCAGAACAGATACACAAAGATGAACAGTGCAGACGCCATTAAAAAACGTCTATTTATTTATCAAATCATTGTTATTACTGGAATAAAAACTGCAAATACTATTATATATATATATATATATATATATATATATATATATATATATATATATATACACATATATGTGTGCACAATCACAACTCTAAGATTCGAGTGAAGCCGTTTTTTATTTGTTTCAACATGTGACGTGATCCAACAGCGTCACAATGTTAGATGCAAAGGGCAAGAAGCGAGTGATTCATGCTGCCATCTCTGTATTTAATGTGACATCTATGCTCGCTGTGGGAGTGATCTGACTGGCTGCTGTGCAGTCTTAACTTTTGCATCCAAGTGCTAATGAGATACAACTTTTAAGGACCTCCGACTGAGATAACGGGCTCTATAAGTAGCAAGTAAAGATGCTATATAGTGACCTAGAATAAACAATTAAAATAATAATAATAATAAAAATACTGCGTCAATTAGCAGTAAGGAAAACACTAACTTTCCTCAAGCCAACTTCATTTTGTTTGAAATGGTAAAGATAATACAAAACATTGTATTTCTGAATGGTGGCCCAACAGCTTACACAAATCTATCTAGGATTAATTAAAAAACTGGTAACGTGGCATTACTTCTCCCCCTGTCCTAAACGGCAAATTCGGGATTTGTTCCCTAAAACGAATAGGACAAAGTATGCAATAAAGGTCCACAGTCCTACAAGATATTTCTTTTGTCATTTAATATTAAACGTACATTGTAGTGCAAAGCCCCCACTAGATAAAACTTTGTACAGAACTGATTGAAGCTAGCCAAGCTGAGTTCCCCAGTAATATCACTATGAAGTTAGCTAGTGATGCTAAAGTGACTAGCTAGCCAAGAGATTAAAAGTTAGCATAATTAAAAAACGCCGACAATTCACACTTACTCGTCGTCTTTTAAGAAGTTTTCCTCTGTGATAGGCTTAATAGGTGCCATGTTTTCCGTCGTAGTGTTGTAATTTCGGAAACACACAGTCAGCTTTTCATCGAAGTCATGGACGAGGTCCTCCATCGACTTGAAGCTGCAGATCTCCCCGGAGAAACTGTTGTCCAGGTCGGACAAATCGTCCAGGCCCGACGCGTCGCCCACATTTGAGTTCAGCTGGTCTAACTGATCGGCCGATTCAGAGGACGGCTTGAACTCGTTAAAGTCCTGCCAGTCCTCATCAAAGTGGGCTAACGGCGCCGCCATGACTGCCGTCGAAACTCGGTTGGCAGTCTGTCGGTGCCCTCAATGGTGCTCTGTTTTCGGCTAAAGAAGCGACTAGACGGACGATCGGTGAGTACAGATTGTCAAGAGGGGGCGGGGCGCTGTGACGTCAGTCAAAGGCCCCTCCACTTGCTTGCAGCAGATGGAGCAAAATAAATAAAAACAGAGGGAGCAAAAAAACATTAAAAAAAAAAATAAATGTCAGTTATCAACTGCTCCAACAAAAGCTACATTTATAAAAATTGTTTGCAGAATAATCAATATTTCTTTGTTTTCATCACAGTGAATAAAGGTGGTTTGTATCTCCTTGAGTTCTCAAATTTAAAGCAAGACAAATGCTATCACCCAAATAGGTGGTGAGAGGACGCTATGAATGCTTAATTATGATCAAGAACATGGTAGTGTTAAAATAATTAAGCAACATCACATGCTGCGTCCACTTACACTTGAACATCTGAGGTTTACTCAGGTAAAGATCATTTTACATTTAAAATTTGCTAGAATTTTAATATCTGCTCATGTGATGGGGCCTTATGGGAGAGTCAGATTTTAGGGGTGACCTGTGCTTCCCAGGCCAACCTTCTGGCCTTGGACTAGAATGTTTTGGTGCTTGATATTTATTCAGTTGTTAACATTCAAAAATGTGTTCTAGTTTATATGTTCTTTCTTTAAGATCAAAAGCATACTAAATTGGACTTTTTCTTATTTTGGGTCCAATATACACAGACTCATAGATCTGTAGGAAACCACAAAGTGGTGCCCCAAGTCTGATTCTCTATGCATCGTAGGAACCAAAGTTTCCAGAAAGTGTGGCTTTACAATTGTAATATGAAATGAGTGATTTTTAAAAAAAATTGCATTTCATGCCCCACATTGGCCTTTTTCATTTCATAACTGGCACACTGTAAAGGTTTTCTCTTTCACAAAGATACATGAAAGAGCCAGTTGCACCATCTGCAAGTAACTGACTTACTGCTGAACTTTTTCCTCTAAAAAGTTATAGGGTTACCATTTTAGTAATTGCCTGCAGCTGAACTATTAAAAAATTTCTATTTGAAAATATGTTCACACTCTTACCCCCTTAAAATGACACGATTTTTCCCAAAATATATGGCCAACAGCAAGACTTATTTAAAATAACTAGACTTTATTGGCAATTGTTGTTACTCCTAATGCTGGCATCAAAGCAAGCCTCCTCCTAGATGATGATGTTGCGGTTAACATTACTGTCAAGACATTTTTCCAAAAAATTGTTGAAGACAAAGAATTATTTTGGCAAAGATTCAACTAGGATTTTCCATCAGAGACCCTAACCCATGCCTCACCAAGTCGTGATAAAGTCAACAAGCTCTGCACACATTTACAGTTTGTAGAGATGGGTTTTCTGGACATCTGATGGGTGTCCAAGATTTGGGCCTACAGTCTCCAGCCCCATCAAACTCCCATGGGCCACTTGTTTTTTATTTTGTTTTGTTTTTTTCAAAACCCTGAATGCTTTATTGAAAATATGCATACATAACACTTTTCCTACACAACAATACAAAACAGTACAATCACTTTTGTAAATAAGACATTGAACGCAAACCCACACATCATCCCTTCCCACCCTAGCCCAAGAGACTTAGAGATGCTACAGTAAGCCCTTAGTATTCCCCACCCAGTCCCTACCTGCCACCACCATCACCTTAGAGAAATAAGACATAGTTAAATCAGAAACAACATCCTTGGTAAACTCAGAAGAATAGAGAAGACACCAGGTTGCATACAGACATAGCATTTGCCACCAGCAAGTGAGTGATGAGTATTTACTGAAATGCTTTTCTGGGTTCTTAGTGTGCATGAATTTGCCTCAAGTCTTCTAAAATGATGTATGGCATGAAAGAGGAGTCCCATTCTGTGGTCTAGGAGTTGAGAAAGAGGTTTCCATAGTGTGAATATCCAACCATGACGTACATAACCTACAGAAAACACCACAGTGTGGCTTTTGATTTGGCTTTGATACGGGTCAGAAAAGTAGCAATTGCCAACCTACAATGGCACACCAAGCGGGAGATATCAGTTAATTACACAGACATGCAATTAAGTAGATTTTCACATGAAGGAAACTCTTTTTAAAGGCGAGGGGTGGATAGTTCGAACCTGATTTGATTGTAGGTAACACACTTCCAAAGACTCTTCCCAATCCTACTGGCATGGGTGTTACTGTGCATATTCGTTTGTGATAATGGTGGTAGATAAAATGTAACTGAATACAAACAAACAAAGGATATATATAACAAAAGAAAAAACGAGGGGTTAAAATGTTTACAAAAAAAAGGGGGACTCCAAACATCTGGTTATATTTTAATATGATCATACAGGGATAGAGATCAACCAAAAATGATATAATGTGAACAAAAATTTAAAGTAACAAAAAGTTCAATAAAAACAGACAGAAAAGCAATGTTTTTAAACATTTTACTGTATATCAGTCTGTAGCAAATTGTCATTACATACCCTGAAAAAGGGAGGAAGAAAGCTCTGAATGGTGTAAAGACCACTGAATAACTTGGCTGGAAAGCAAAGGGGGAGTTAATGCTGAATTCTCTCAAAGCTCCGAGAGTGGTAGTCTCGAGATGAGGCGGCTATGTCTTCAATGTGAGGCTGAGTTTCATAATGTCTAGAAGGTAGGTCACTTCCTTTGGGTGCATAGAGGCATAGTAAGGGCTCAATTCCTTTAGCAATCTCCTGTTAAGTTTGAAATCATTGCCAATGTGACCATTAAAGTCATTACGAACGATGGCAAAATGTGGCAACCATAAGGTTATGAAGCTGATGGTTTTATGCCACTGCTGTATGTGCAAGAGAGCAGAAAGACCACTCAAAGTGCAGTGAAGGTGTCGTACATACTGAGGGTTTATGTGCAACTGCATGAGAAGGAAGGCAGTTTGTGTGTGTTTTCAGGATTGCGACAACACTCCCTAACTGTGCGCTCAGAGCATGGTTCTAGATATTGGTGCCTCTTCTCTGTAGGGCCGTACTGACAACTTGTCCACTAATTACAATCATCAACTTCTTTTAATGAAATGACCCTTTGCTAATGACACAACACTTTACAGCCCCTCTCCCTCCCCCCATTTGAAACATACCTCACTCAGATTGCTTTTTAACATTTCCTTTTCTTTGCCCAACAAATTTGCTGTCAAAAACTCAGTGCCATTTCAAATGCCATTAAGGTTAAGGACAAAAAAAACAATGTAAAAATTAAAGCCCCGGATTAAAAAAAAAAAACTTCTACAAAATGGCTCTCAAGTATTCATTGTTCCACAGATAGAGGTCCCTATGGGGCTTTGGATAACTCAGAAATGGTTTAAAATCTTCTTTACAATTTTATTATGGGAACAGTAGCATACGGGGTGGGCGGGAAATCTTCTGCTGGTGTGGATTGAACACACATTACAAAAACGCGCCAATTAAATCTGCACCCAATAACGGCAACTTTCACTATTGCGTGCATGGATAATCGCTCTCAGTCACTCACAACCACTCACACACACACTCACGCACGGAGGAGGGACAGCAGTTCAAATTGCACTCAAACTCTCTCACATCTGAAAGTATATTTTTGAGAAAGGTCGTGAATATGTCTTGATGGTGGAAACAACACTTCACCAACAATGTGTGACCCCCTCACAGTTGATATGTGACTTGTGAATCACTCTGTCCTCCTCTTAGGCAGATGTAATGGAGTTGTGCGGCAGCTAGCTCAACAGAGGTTGCTGAGGAGGGGGAGGGAGGGGGCTGTCACTTGGAAATATTACAGCAGCTGTCCTTGTTAGAAGTTAAATTAAGGAATAAAAAGTTTTGTTTTTTCCCTAATGTCAAGAAACAGAAAGCAGAATCTTCACGCTAAAGCTTTCCATGGGCACTACTCGAGCTAAGATTCACCTCTTAAATGAGAATAAACGCTATGACTATAATAAAAAATTGAAACATTTAGCATAGCCTTTTTTTCTGTTCTTTGTCAGCTGGTCGGTCAATGTTTTCACGGTGGATTTTCAGCCTTTGTCCAAATGGGCAGTTGATGAATATAGCAAGAAAGAGGGGTAAAGTTAAACATACAAACAGAAGAGTTGCTAAATCCCCCCCTATGCATCATCCTCCCCCAACAAGACCCCACCCATGTCCATGGAGACATTAGACCGATAACGTGAGAGACGAACAGGCAGACAGATGTAGTCCAATGAGACGGCTGGTCTGCGCTGTCTGTCTGGAGGCATCACGGGGACTTTATGTGCTCCAAGCTCAAGGTGGAAGTGGGTTTCCGGGGAAACTTGCAAGGACCTGGCATCGCTGGTGACCATGCAGCGAAATGGGAGGAGGAAGGGTTGGTTGGAAGAGAAATAGCCATTGCAGCCCACCAATGAAAAATCCCGTTGGGCTCTGACTGGTATTCCAGGCCTCGGGGGTTGGGATCAGATTTTTGGATGAGGACTTGCATTTCCAAGGTGCCCATCATCACATCCACCACTTGTCTAGGCCAGTCAGGAGTCTAATTTTTCTCACTTTTGTTTTCTCTTTTGTGTTGGTGGCAATAGTTTCTCGTTATTCTTTACTTTCTTTCTGGTGGTGTTCAATTTTGTCTGCACATTAACATTTTGTTTCATTGTGGGATTGTTGGATTGTTGTCAGAGAAAGAAATCATCTGCTCTGTAGGTCACCATCAACTGTCCATGTTACTGCAGTTTTCTGTAGAGGAAAAAAGACAAATTGTCTGTGTAAAGAATAGAAGGAAAAAGAAATTTCCTTTCAAAAGACTTTTTGTCAGTTAGCTCTGATTTGCAATGGTTTTTCTTGTTAAACTGCAAATGTCATCAAAAAACAGTTAAAAAAAAAATAAATAAAAAAATCAATAAACAAAAAGTAAAAACCACGGTAGCATAAATGTGATATCATTACCGTTGGGTCCATCCACCTCTTGTGAGTCGAGAAAAGGTGCAGGACCCCAGATACGCACTGTGCCGTCATCTGAGGCAGACGCCATGAGGCCTGGGATGGCCGGGTTCCAGCTCACACAGTTAACGGTACGTGTATGGCCTGTGAGCTCAGCAATGGGAAGTTCACCACGTCTATGCCAGATGTATACTTTGTGGTCTGGACAAAAAAAGATGAAAAAGGGGACAAAACATAAGATATCAAGAATTTGAAAGGAAGTATTAGACAAAACCACATAGATGATTAAGTGTCAGAGAATAACATTTAAGTTCTACATGCCAAATTCACTTTTAATTCCATGTGGTTAGCATGATAACTGCTCTGTCATTACGTTTCTACAGGGGAAAATAGGAATGGCTGAGTAGTGCACTGACATTTAATTCATGATGAATTTTTTTTTTAAAGAAAATATTAAATCAGACAATACTTACACTAAAATAATGTGAGTTTCCTGTGTAAAACTGTGCTGTTTGTTTTTCTCTTTACTGACCCAGTCTTTCCCTTCCTTTGTCACAAAGAGAGCTGCAGACTTGCTTAAAACTTCCAACAGTTTGCAACTTTAAAATCAACTAGCTTTAAACATAACATGCTCAGCAAAACTTGCCAAGTTTAATTCAAGAGCATTATGAGAGCAGCCCTCTGAATGTGAGCACCTACTTTATCTTATTCACCCTTGTCTGCAGATTCTAACCTACATTCCTAGTCTTTTAACAAGTAAAACCCAAAATCTGGGATTTTAAACTTTCCTGTTTACAAACAATGGCAGTTGTGCGCGCAACCAGGGGGCAAAAAGCCTGTTTTGTACTGCAGTCTACGGCCAAACATGCACTCACATCGTTGCATTTGCAACCGAATAAATACCAGGACTCGAGCATTATATTTTCCCGACGTTTTCACGTCATTTCCTGACCTCATCTACATTAAAAGTCTACTCTTGCATGTAAAACACACATCTTCTCATAGTTCAATAACGCTTTTCCTGTGTTTTCTTGCCCCCTGGTTGCGTGCGCATCCTATCTGTGACGTTGCTTGGAAACCCATCTATAAGAACCACTGCTGTGATCAGCAGTGTACGATAAGTCATAAAAAATAAAAATGCCACTAATCATCTGCAGAGTGCCCTCCACAAAAAACACCACACTTGAATTTATTCACTATAAAACTATATGTCTGTGAAAAAGAAAAAAAGAAAAGCAAATTCTGCAGCAGTATGACATTACCTTCACTACCACTGGCAATGAAGTCTTCGTTGTGTCCTCCAAAACAGGAGTGGATGGTGTAGAAGCCCTGGGTCACACCTTGGTACTTCCTCACCAGCACCCGGTCTTGAAGATCCCACAGGTGCACTCCCTACAAAAAGTTGGAGAACAGCTTTTAACTACTGAAGCATCACATCAGGAGAATGCCATTTCTCTGTTATGTAACAGCATCCTGCATATTGCTTCTCAAATTATCAATTTGCTTTTCAAGAAAATACAAGTTTGTTTTTAATATTTGCAATAACTTTGCTTTCAAGAAAGTGAGAAGATATTGGTGATAGTAACGGTTGAGGTCTTACCTGAGTTGCTACATTTAACAAAGCTAATCTACCGTTCTTTGAAACAGTAAAAGACATGATAGGGTGGTCCTCCTGAACTCTGCAAAAGACAACACATCACATACTGATGTAAAATACAACAATATATGGCAGCTGATGAGGACGTGATCATAATGGAATAATATGTATAGTTGTATACAGATACTTAAAAGGACCAGAGGCACGAATTGTAAAAGAATAAACATGCATGTCCACTTTTTTAATGCTAATGGGTGATGAAGCGTTAAAAACCAAAAAGAACGAGCCCGCCCATGTCTCTCTCCGTTGCCTTGAACAGGCTGTGTGCTGCATAATGTGCTGCGATTGGGTGGCCGAATTTCCCACGCTGTCCTGCGGATGTGACATCAATTGACGCTGCATCCGCATCCCCGACAGTTTTGATACAGGAAGACGACGGTCGCGGTGAATTCAAACACTGCAAGTGATAGTTATGGATTCTTCTGCTGTCAGCAAACAATTCAGATCAACTGAAAGACCACTAAAAAGTAGAACTACGAAGAAAAAGACTTTATCAGCGAAGTAAACAACGTTATAGAATCCGTTTGTGCATGCTCCCGTCCCGGCTTGGCTGGTGGTTGCAGTTACCTGGAGCGCCAGGCGCAAGTCTCATTTCTTAATCTTGCCTCAAGTCCTTTAAGTATCTTAAAGTTTTGACATCTGTTTCTGTATCATTAGGGTTGGAAAATATTTTGAAAATGAGAACAGTTTTAATTTTTTTTCCCAGTGTTTCTAACAAGTGCCAGAAATCTCCAAAGTACATCATACATGACCGAGAAGACTTGAGTACAAAAATTCATATGCAGTCTGTGTAAAATGATGCAGAGGCGAGAAGTTTTGACACATACATGTTTCTGTCTGTGAGGTCCTCAAAGTTGTACCCCCGGATCCGCTGGTGGGTGTCCGAGGCCAGCACTGTCCTGCCATCGCTCAGGCACCACAGGCACTGCACTCTCACACCTTCCCATGAGTCTAACAAGTTACCATCCAGGTCCTGACAACACAGACAGCAGACCCCTCATCCCTTATTCTTGACAGGAAAATGAGAACACAGAAAGCATAACATGGCAGCCACTGTTAATACAGAAACCAAACGCTCTTACCATTTACATGCATCATCATCTACACAAGACAAATAATTATTCACAAAATAAACTCATAAATCACCTGCTTAAAATGTGATAAAAACATAAAAAAACAGAAGGAATAATCACCATGGGGTTAAGAGCCATTTATATTTTCATCACATACATTTTGATTCATTCTTTAACATGCAAACCTCATACCCTTCAAAATACATCGGGATGAAAAGAGGAAAATATTTAGGAGGAAAGAAAAACACTTTTAAAATATGTTTTAAATAAATAAATAAATAAATATATATACGAGAGGGGAAAAAAATCCTTTATCCACTTACACACTGATAAAATTGTCCCCTTTGGCCTCCAGTGACAAAGCGTTTGCCATCAGGGTTCCAGGCCACACTGGTCAGACTGTCTTCATGGGACTGGGACATTTTGGTCCGCAGCTCCCCCGTCTGGTAAAGGAACAGATTGACAAAGGCAGTAGAAAAACAGAGGATACGAAAATGGGGGAAGGGAGAGAGCAAGATGACACATTAAGTAAGAGTGGGGGAGGGATAAGTAATGGGAAAAGAGAGGGGAGGGGATGAGATGGGTGAGGAGAAGAGGTCATTGAGTACACACAGCACAATGTAAAGGATCCATAGCCCTGTTTTAGAGTTGAGATGCATAATATTTCTGGCTTCAGTCTGTTGAAAGTGACTGTTATTCAGATGCAGGACTGTGTTAAATAAATACTCTGATGGTTTCATGCAGACAAACCCATCCACGATAACGAAGAGTGCACATACAGTTTATATCATGTCAATAAAATTTAACAATACACATCAGCTGAAATAATGCATGAGGTCATGGTTTCCTTCAAACAAATGTCATATTGCCATGACAACTAATATTGGCCTAGCAAGTGATTAACAAAAGGTTGTTTTATCAAAGAAAAGAAAAGAGTTCTATACATTTATACTTGCTCACTCACGCATAAAGCAGACACATTCAGGATAATGGAAGTAAGTGAATGAATGGGGCATATAGGCCCTACTTCTTTTCTACTTTTTCACTGAATCTAAATAACAAGACTTTGTTAACATCTCTAAAGTCTTCTATAAAATGTCACAATCATATTCACAACAGACCTTCACTTACGGAGACGCTGCTATTTGAAGATATACTTGGGGGGGGGGGAAAGATAATGTTATCAGCTGTAGATTCAAAACCTTCTTGCAATAATGGTACCTGAACATTCCAGAGCCAGAGCTCAGAGCAGTCATCAGGTCCACAGGCAATCAGGTAGGTGTCATCAGGACTCCAGGCCAAGTAGGAGACTCCGTATGCATGTCCCTCCAGGGTTCGGAGCAGCTTCAGCTGGTGGCTCTCCTACACAAAGATAGAGAAAACCATCACTAATGGAGTAAACATGCTGAGGATTGGGTGTTCTCATGTGGCAATATGAAAAGTTCCAAAAGTCAGATGCAAAAATGGGTGTCAAATTGATATATAACATTAAAAGAATAAGTTAAAAACTTTCCAGTCAACTTCAAAGGTAGACTGTGCAACAAATGATCATATTTATTGACTGACAGAGACTTAGCATAAAAAAGGACAAGCCACGGTCAGTGTAAACCTGACATGACTATGACGGGAAGCAGTTTGCTACAGGGTTCTTCTTTAGTTCAAATAAGGTAAACTGTTAACAGAAGGTGTGTGTCATTCAGGGACTGCACACTTTGGCGTGTGGCCTACCTAGGCTATGGAGTGTCCTGAGTAATGTGCTAAATCCAAAGCAGCCAACCATTCGTGAAATGAGACAGCCTAGGATTCAGAATTTCCCATATTGCCCCAGGTTATGTCGCTTAGCAACTGCAGATTCGACAGCTATCTAGTGACGGTATTCTTTCCGCCAATTCCTTCAGATAAGTTGTAAAAATGCATTTTATTGCTTTTTATTTATCTGTCAATACCTGAACGTTAACACCTGAATAATGTCAAATAAATGCATTTTCTGAAACGAAAACTCTCATTTTAAGCTTGACTGCATATTCTAAAATTTTAAGCAGAGATTTTCTATTCTTTGTAGCCGGTAAACACTTCCTTTGACACTTAAAAATCTATAAATACAAATATTACACTTGGAACTATGTTGCTTATTCCCTGCAATCGTGTGCGCAATGAATTCTGGAAGAAACAAGGCCACGGAGGATACACCGCCAGTAGCCTTCCTTACAGGCCAAACAGAATGCAGGTTTGTAGGGTGGATTTGGAGGCTCCTGCAGAAGCTTTTGAAACGGGACAGTACTTGGCGCAGATGAATGCGCACTTAGAAGTGTGCAGACACTGAAATGAGACACAGCTAGAGTTTACATTATATATTGTGAAAATAATCAGAAATTATTCTCACTTTAAAGCACGAGAGAACAAACTCAATTCAACTCGAAGGATGTAAAGACTTCTTACATCTTTAAAATCATAATATATATCTCATGAGCCCTTTTCAAGAATTGCTCTGGAAATTGGTAATACTGCAGACTTGTCTTTTGTACCATTTGCATTAAAGGCAGGGTAGATGATGTTTTCCCAGAGCATTTTTTACTATATTCCTTAAAATCTCTTTCACACCGCAATTGCTGCTAATTAATTAAATGTTTTGACACAAAAATAAAAAAATTCTGTCACCTGTGGAATGGACAGGACTGAAAAAACCCCATCCAATCATCTTGAATGGCCCGTTTTTAACGACTGAATGATATGTTCATCAACCTGAACTGCCGTTGAGTTTGATAGAACTCAACTGCAATTTAGTTCTATTAGATTTTCAATGCTAAATATATCAAACACAAGAAATAAACAATTTTGGTCAAATCAGATACTTCTGCATTTATTTAAATTTAGATAATTATGCATTTTCTGTTGACAAAGTGCTTTGGGGAAGAAAACAAAAAGAATATTCAGATAAAAACAAACAAACCTGAAATATAATTTAGACAACGTTTTGAATAAATCATAAACAAAAGGAAGATTGTGTGTTTTTCCACACTCACCGGGTCCACTTGCCAGATTATGACCGTAGTGTCTTTGGAGCCAGTGGCTAGTTTGGTGCCATCATTGGAGAATTTGCAGAACCACACCTCATTACAATGCTCTGTCAGAATCTGCTGGGTGTAGCAGGGGAACTGTTTCCTGTAACAATAGACAAAAGCTTACAATTTCCATTGGGGATGTCCTTCATGTAAGTCTTTTTACAGTATACTGTCTATGTCTCAAAATGTAGCAGGGAGAAAATGGAATAAATGAAAACTTATTAAACAAAAGCAAAGGCAAGAGAACCAGAAGTGGTGACATAACAGAGGGTTAACATGCTAAGGGCGAGGCATAAAACGGTAAACCAGTTTAGACCTCCAATGAATAAGACAACATGTATGCATGCAGTCTGAAGCTGGGCTTTAAATGAATATCCTTTAATATTTTTGTTTCATAACAGCATGATATCAAACTAGGGCTGGGCGATATGGACCAAAAGTCATATCTCGATATATTTAGGCTGAATATCGATACACAATATATATCTCGATATTTCTATCACAAAGTGAGAGCAAATATTTTGTTCCAGTCGGAGCCAAATATGACATTACAAATAGTTTAATTTAAACAGTCCGGATGAAATAATGCTCAGCTGTTCAAAGAATGATAAAATGTAAACAGAAATACTGTAAAATACTGTATGTAATTATACTTGCACATGCAAGTAAGGAACATTACACAGAACTAAATGTAACAAACCCGAGTAAGGTCAGCATTTATATACAAAGACAAAACAAACACACATTAAACTCTATATCTCGATATGGGCGATATGGTCCAATTCCATATCTCATTTGAAAATATATCGATATATTTTTCATATCGATATATCGCCCAGCCCTATATCAAACCATGCATACATTTGAGTTGCTGCAGTGTGTCAATTCAGCAATGAGTAAACTCGGGAACTGAGCAGTACCAACCTGCTGCAGACGTGATCAAGGAGAAGGGAGACTGAGTCCAGGTTATTATCCAGCTTGGTGTTATGATAAAGGCAGCGGTCCCTCTGCAGCTCTACTGCTTGCCGTAGCAAGGTGTGCAGTCGCCGAGGGGGCAGCATCACAGATGGTGGCAGGTATGCTGCAACATAGAGAGGAAGCAGTACACAAGTTCATCCCTGCAGCTCAAATGTGTGTGTAGTTGTGTATAAATCAGGCAGTGTCCAAGCTCTCCAGGGTCATTTTAGGAACATGTCTCCTTACTCTGTAATTTATCGAGCAGCCGGCAGCGTGAGGCTGTGCCCTTGCCCTCCCACTCTGCTTTGGCCCTAAGATCCTCAGCATGGCTGCACATCAAGTACCTACAAGAAAACACAATAACACAGCTTAGGCAAAACAACAAACTCTGAGGAAATTATAGTAAACATAGCATGATAACTGTTTAAAAAAAACAAACAAACCACACTTATGGGGATACCATTACCAAGAGGCAAGAAATGGCATAAGGAAGCAGATGCATGTTGGTAAACTGTAATCAGAGGGAATTTTATTCAAAATCTGATAGCACTTCAAGCCAATACACACACTGGCCAAACCAGAGCTGACTGCCCAAATATGTGATGGATCCATAAATCATTTCTTAATTCAAGTGCCTGTCTGCTATGACAACTAGGCTGACAGGTTAGTGATTAATTCCCACAACTTGATTTGCTGAAATCACTGGAACTGTCCTGACAGAATCCTTTCCCACACTGTGGCTGATCCTGTCACAGAGGTTGGAGACAATCACAACCTTTCAAGACAATGCTTGTGGTGTGCCAAAGCTGATCTGAAAAGCATTCCACAAAAGGCTCTCTCCAATGTGTACTACAAAAAACAAGAAAGACAAAAAGCCTTGCAGAGGATGAAACAACATGACGTCACTGAAACAATGTCATAAACCTGCAATACTGAGCATCAAGGGCAACACAGAACCAACTGAGAATATGTCTGTGTGAATAGGTGAAAAAAGACCAGTGTCAAGGTCAAATGAAAATATTGATCCAAGTAGTCCACATTTAATATCAGTCACAAATTTAAAGTCAAATGATTGACTCTAAAACTAAATTCCCAGATGACTAAATATGTGAAACACTGGTTTCAAGATGAACGCTAGCAAAAAGATGCATCTGGCCCTTCAACTTAGTGAGAAAGTTGATAACCTGACATAATAATCCATAAAACAGACTGCTACACCAACATGTTCTAGCCTTATTAATTAGCTTTAAACATGTTGTTAAAGAATCACATTTTCCTTATAAAAGAGCAAACAATATTTGTTACAGTTAAACACACAGTGGCACTGTCCAAGAATAAATCAAGTAATTGAGCGAAGTTTTGGTTAAATACGACCTTATTTATAGCGTGCACAGAACAATGGTGGAAGTTGCATCATTTGTAATAAAGGAACAAGTTGTTTGAAGATGTTTATTTGTGATGGCAGGGTGAGTGATCTGGTTACTGCCACAAAATGGGTGCAATATTAAAACGTACCCGCTGAGTACATGGATGCGATCTGTGTTGTACTTGAGTGGCGTCAGCTCTCCCCGGAGCACCTGCAAAGCCTCCAGTACTTTGCCATCCTCCAGATACTCCAAGTATTTCTGTTGCAACAGCAGGAACTTCATACGCTGAGTAGAAAAAGGAAGACACAGGGAGAGAGAAAAGATTTCATAAAAAAAATTATGAAGTTTAAATGATCAAACCAATGACAACTGAATTGAACATAAAAATAAAGACGGGATCATTTCACATTAATATAAAACTAAGTTCAACATAAAAACTATAATAAGTAATCAGTTACAACTTACATTTTATGACAAAGCAATGAATTAAGGCAGCATATTGTAAGGCTGTCTGTTACCATCAGAAGATAGTTATGACAACATCGCTAATCTTATTCAATAAAACTAATGGCTACAGGTAAGTGTTTACTCATCACTGCAGTGACGTTTGCAGCATTGTCTGTTTTGTATCAGGTATGCAGCACAGCCCTGATAATTGAAGCAACCATATCTATAACTACCACACAAATGTCCCAAGACAGCATCCACCCATAGCATAGAAAGAATGCAGAATCACAACCATCTTCAAATTCTTCAACTATGTGTTTTAAGTAAACTGTGACTGAAACATATCTGTGATAGTAAGTAAACCCAAAGCTAGAACTAATGTAAAGTCATGTTAAAAGTGGTGCAACAAGCTTCAACTCAAGACCTGAAATGGATAACTTGTTGCAATGACAGGTTCAGATATAATGGTGCATGAAATTTGCAACAACCCAAATATTACCAAACAACATCAGAGCAGCAGGCGCCTGACTGAGACACAAGGGAGTATTTTAGAAGCAAAAATTTTCTGCTAAACCCCGTAATATACATATACATATACATATATATATATATATATATATATATATATATATATATATATATATATATATATATATATATATATATATATATATATATATATAAAATTCAGACTGTATTTGCAAACAAATGCAATAAGTACTTTGATTATGTAACCCAAACTAATATAGATGACCAACAAATGGTATAAAAACAGACAAATCTTCTTTATTTAAGTAGCTTCTTTAAACAATCTACTGAAATAATTAAAAGAAGAAACCAGAAAAAAAAAACCTACAAAAAAAAGCAATTGCACTTTTATTCCCTAATCTGTTGCAATGTCCATTTCTGACTGAACTTTCTGAGGTTTAATCTAGAACATTTTAGCTTTCAGTGTTCAACAACAGGGGCCTGCTTTATAAGGGCACCATTCTGGAACATCCAGCTGTGCCTGGTAACTGACTGTTATTCAGACCAGTTCAGGTTTGGGCAAAGAGAGCTTACCACAATAGCGTTTGGAGAATGCATCAGTGCTCTCAGCTCATTGAGATCATTCTCAGCCTGGACCAAAACAAAGGCAGAGTGATGGAGGAGAGAGAGACAGACAGACAGAAATCATTAGCTCAGCAGTTTCCATGGATGTAGAGGAAAAACAAAATAATAAAATAATAATTACATGAAAAGTAAAAGAACTCTGACGCTTAATGTGAATGAAGACTTTTGTAATGTAGCTTATGCCCATGTTCTTCTATCATAATTAACAAAAGGGGCAATGATGTCTTGAATAGGTATGACATACTATGTACCATTACTAATCCATTACTATCTGTAAATACAGATTGATGTGTTTCTTATCTTGGGTTGTATACCGTATACAGCCATCTGCAGCACTGTTAATGTTTCCAATGAGAGGTGAAAAAAGGTATTTCTAATCTAATTTTGCAGGTAAACTAGATTTTTGGTTTGGGTTTCCTCCTGATTCAGGGGGGAAAAAAGCCAAACCTGCCGCCCACATCCTGAAATTTACTACAATTTGGCTGAAGGCTGCAGTTTATTTTCCAGCCTTCAGTTGCGACTTAAGGTTATCATTCCAGAAGATTCATTTTAGGAAGTTCTGCATTTTACAAGCTTCAGCCTTAAATTGTAGGTCTGAGAAGCTTTTGTACCTTGAGCAGGGTAACACAACAAAGGCCGGTGATTTAAGAGCCACCTGAACATAAATAAAAACTTGCATAAAAGCATTGAAATAAGCTAATAAAAACCAGACATGTCTCAAATCTACTGTGGCTTTCTTAGCACAGTGCAACATTTGCAAGACTTCGGGGACTTGGATGAGCATAACTTAATAATACTTCTAAACTTTAATAACATAATCACATAATGGGACACATGCTTTAATATTTTATTGTATAGTTAAATCCAAACTGCTTATTAATATTTCAGAGAGCATATAAATACGAAGAAATTTTACCTCTAAATTATACAGTTCCTTAAAAAGGATTTCCATTCTTCTAAAACAAAGTTCTCAATACTCAAAACAATGTTCTGGCAAAAACAATATATAAAATCAAAACTACATTTGGTGCTGGAGCATGGAGGACTTTCTGTAAGGCTATGAGCACTATAAATACCACCTCCAAATTCAATAGCACAAGAGAAGAGGAGTCAAATACAGATACCCACTGGTACTAGTCAAGAATGTTTATGGGTCTTGTACAGCATGAACTTATGTAACTGTAATCCAAATACAGATGACCTAATGGGTTTTGCTTATACTCTCAAATGCTTCTCTTCAACAAAACTTCTATCAGAACCGCTTTTGTTTTTACTGAAAAAGGAAAAAAAAAGTAAGCTTATATCTTCTTTATGTTTGTTGGTTTCTTAACTAAACTATCCATTTTACAGCAGAATGTAGTCAATCAGCTAAAACTACACTCACAAATTCCCCATTTACCAAAATGCTTAAACCAACCTTGTCCCACTCCCCCTCCATGACATGGTTGCGGAACTTGGTAGCCGAGGGGTGTTCCAGTCTGCAGCCTGATTCCTGCATCAGCAAGTCCACTGTCTGACTGCAGACACACACAGAAGGTTGAAGGGAGACAAAGTTATACTGATGTACAGACACAAGACATTATGGAAAGAAAGAAATAGGAGGATGACTTTGAAATTAAACACAAAGCTGGCTTTTCAGCTGTCAGCATTCAGCTGGTAATCAGAACTGTGAGCTCAGTCAGCAGGATGTTGGGAAGTCAGGACATGGTTATATGAAGTGACATTTCAAGGGAAACCATTGCAGTCTTTTTGGATATTTCACCGTGTAAATACTGTGTTATACTTTTAGGGTTACAAATATGCTACATGGTGATCCGTCAAATCAATTTGAGGACAGTTTCTATGTAAATGGCTGAAAATGGGAAGCTGCAGTTTCATGGCCTGCTATAACTGGAAGGCAACTAACCAAGAGTAACCAGTTGTGTCACCACCAGGGTATTATCTGTAGACAGTAGGAGGTTCATTAACATGAGGCTAGCTCTCACTGCAGTTGACATCACTCTCTCAGCCTTGTCATCCATGAACCATAGCCATCTGTCCAAACACACTCTGTTAAACACACTCCACCACCATTAATGTGCCTGCTGAGATGTGCATGCAAGATAATGAAAATGATTCTGCAATAGGGGGGTTGGCTGACACCTTCAGGATGATGACATCATTCTCAGGTATCAATGAAGTGGCGCAGCAGCTCTGTGTTGAGCCTCTCATCCAGCTGACTGCTACACTGATTTCTCTTGCATTTCCTCTGCTAAAATATAGGGGCTCTGTTTCATACCAGGCAATGCCATGTATCGCTCTAATCCACCCCCACTGTAAACAACGATGTTGGGCTGTCTTTTATAATGCCTTGTAATGGCTGCTTTACTTTCTCAGTTGGACACCCCAGATCAACGGACGTATAGCTATACAACAGCGACCACCACGGCCACGTTGGAGATGAGTACACATACATATCATGAAAGCTCCACTATGCTATAATTAGATTCAAGCACAGCGTTTCCATCTAAAACAGCTGGTAGAGAGCGCATTCCTCAGCCGCCATGAAACCAACTGATTCTGCTCATTTTAGGAACAAATGTCGCCCACGGTACTGACTTTACATAAATACATGGCCTTAAAAAAATGCAGGTAGTGACAAGCTGCTGACACATTGCTTTGACACAGTGACACAAAAATGATGACATTAATCCAAGAGAGAGGTGATAACAACATACAGCTACACGTTGCAAATAATCTGATTAATTAAAAAGCTATTAAAAATGTCACCAGGGAATAACAACACAACCGGGGCTGTTGTCTTAAGCATCTTCGTTATTGCGGCGTTTTAATAGATTTTCAGACTTATCTACGTTTCTTGGAAACATCGTCGACAGAAAACATCTTTATTTTGCAGCCTTACTGGGAAATGAAGATAAGCACCACTCGTCTATCCGAAAATTGACGTTGACAACACATAGCTATATTAACCTCACATTTTTTTCCGCAATTATTTTGCGCAACAGCCCTCAAACCGCAAAAACAACCCGTGCACTACAAATTCGATAATCCCGCTCGAGTACTTTAATATGCAGCTACAGCAAGGCTTACCACTATCATGACATTGACTTTTGTATCACTGCAAACCTTAAGTTAATGAATCCTGTCTTATGAGAATTAATGTTAATAACGTCGGATGATGTAATGTCTTTATCCTGTTCGAAATCCGTCTCTTTTGTTAGCGCATCAACACGTTACATTAATAATGCGTACTTCATTTCGTGATTAATTTGTGAAACAACCACGATAGGTTGTATTTTTTGGTTTGTGTTAAGGTTTAATGTCAGGACACAACACCACAGCGGTGGCTAGTGCAGCTTGCTATCAAGCTAACTGTTATTGTGCAAGATGGACCCCTTCTTTCTACCAACTGCCTAGCTGACAGGCTAACTTACTACCCCATCCCCCATGTTTGTGTCTGTCAAGCGCTCTACAAGCGCTTTTGCCAACTCCAAGTTAGCATTTTCACACAAAACATCACCGATATACTTTGCTCTTTATTTGATGAACGCTAACAATAAATGTCTATGGAAGTTTTTCCTCAACTGACATATTGTATAAACTTACTTCAGCCCCAGTCCGTGGAGATGTTGTCCTATTAATCGTATGACATCTTCCTCCGCCTGCGATAGTCGTTTCTTCTTTTTAAGTGAGCCAACCTCCGAGCCCGAAGCCGTAGAGGCAGCCGAAGTCCCCGAACAGGCCCCGACTGAAGATCCGTTACTGGTACCGACACCGTTACCGTTGTCTGTGTTGGACAGAAGCCCATTGGAGTGGGCTCCACCAGCCGAGGATGACTCCCCGTTTTGTGCGCTGTTTAGGCAGGAGAGATCTGTCGATTCTTGTCCCTGTCCTGCCCCGTTTGACTGCATGCTGCTGCTGAGGTTATTGACAACACTTCGGTTAAAGTGGATGGCCGAGGTGGTTTGAGAGTGTGTAGCAAGTCCTAGGACAACTCCAGAAAGGCCTGTTACAACTGCTGAAGCCCCGGGCTCTCCTGCTCCCTCCGCCGCCGAGGCTCGGTGCTTCTTCCGCGGGGGCGGCGACGCTCCGCCGGTGTCCGAGTCGGAGGAGGAGGAAGCGGAGGCCAGAGTTTCCTCACCGAGAGCGGCCGTGGTTAGAAGCCGGCGGAGCTCCGGGTGGGAAATGAAGGTTAAGCTTCCAGATTTGAGGCCTCGTTGTCGGGCTTAGAGCGTACTGTCAGTTGGTCCGTTTTGTTGATGTTTCTCTCAAAACAGCTGCAACTCTAATGGAGTCCTGTCGATGTGACGTAACCGGAAATTCCTACACTACCAGGCTTCCGGGTAGAATTATAATCCATGGGTGGTGCATGGGAACCTCGTTAGCATAATAAATATCTGACAATAATAAGTTCTCCAATAAAAATAATAATGAGAATGAGAATAAAAAGTTTAAATGTCATTGGAGTTTTGAATTTTCACATAATAATAATTTAGTTTAAAATTTGCATAACCAGTCAGTCCCCATAGGACATTGCACAGTCAGCTTTGCTAGAGTAATCCATGAAAACTATTGTAAATGTAGATTATAGAGTAATGGAATTAGCGTTTCAATATCTGAGAACTGAAAGGTTATTATGTTTCAATTAGAATATTTTCTTTTTGTACTAGGGCCAATAAATCGCATTAAAATAACTCCAAAACAAAAACAAAAGTCATTCTACCATATCTTGCATCTTAAGCTGATTAGGTGTTACTCAGCCAGTAAAAAGGTAGGATAGAGGATGAGTTATTTCTTAATTAAAAAAAGAGAGGGGGGGGGGGGGGGGGAGAAAGAGTAATGATTTTACTGCACATTGTAAGAGATAATAGTTCGTAGTATTTAGAACAGAAAAATGTATGAAAATGTCATATAAAGCTTTAACATTTGTATAAATGCATACACTGGCAACAACCCTGAAAAAAGATGCTTAGATTTGGACTTTTTCTTTTTTTTTTTTTTTTTTTTTGCCCCCTCAAATCGTGGTTGGCATCCTCCACAGTAAAAAATAATAGAGCTATTCTTCATGTTATTAGTTTACAGTTCTAAGTCCAAGATC
The DNA here is from genome assembly GCA_023101725.1 of Atherinomorus stipes. Lineage (NCBI taxonomy): Eukaryota > Metazoa > Chordata > Actinopteri > Atheriniformes > Atherinidae > Atherinomorus > Atherinomorus stipes. Next base: position 118,866 of record JALJCO010001220.1, read on the forward strand.
TGTAATGGAATGAGGGTCATAGGTGTAAATTGCAACAGTTGGAATAACATGGCAGTAAAAAAATAAATAAATAAAAAAATTGACAGGTCCATTCACATTTATTATGCTAAACAGGCTTTGTTGCAGGATGTAGCAAAGGTGACCCTGAGTTGTTAACCCACTGAAAGCCTGTATTAAATAATAGTAGGAGAACAGTTTACTTTCAAAACTCTAAGATTGGTCTGTACAGTTTCCGTGACTTTATAATTTGCTGGTCAAAAAAAGGATGGTGGATGCAGCTGGCGAGCACACCTGTATCTCAACATTTTTAAAACATGAATTTGGCATCAAATTTGAAATTTGAGTATAGATTAGCAGTTAATCTTTTTTAGCATTTGGCATGAAATTTGTGGTGATTGCTAATCACTGTGGAACAGTATTTAAAACAAAATTGTCCAATGAAATGATCAGTATAAACCTAAGTATATTGATTTGACTTTAAACACTAAACAATAAAGGGCATTCTATGTACATCAATCCCAGCCCAATTCTGCATAAACCTTACAGGAATCCCTGCTGACTGAGATTGACTGAGTGTGAATGAATCAATCACTGGCTGATTAGACATACACAAAACAAGGACTTGTAAGAAACATCCATTGTGTTAATAATTTGATTAGTGACCGCAGATAAAACAAAATTAGGACCCAGATTAATGCAGTTAATCAGTTAAAGATAGTCACCTTTTTGCAAGTGGAAAATGTCCAACGCCATTCATTCACGGACTTTCTAAATGTGACAGTGTGGGGTCCTGTCACTAGTCTCCGATACATTATGCGCCCTGGCTACTTGGCCACAGGAATATCCCTTTGGCTGAATGGTCAGCGTGCATTACTCTCACCTGGGAGTGTGGGGATCAAATCCCACCTGGGCCCTCCATTCCGTACCTTTCCATATAAACATTAGCCTTTAATTCCTGCACTGCATTCAACAAGTAATCAAGTCAACTGAGACTATATTTAAATCATGCAAAACGAAATCTCATATTATGGTGGAAACATGTTTTATTATCACAGTATAAACACAGTGTGATAAGTCTACATTATTTTTGCAAACCTGAGCTCAAGGATAACAAAAAAGCTTAAAATATACATACACAGACAAATGAAACATAAGCATGTCAGTCCCGCTTTGCAAGGTTTATAAGTATCTACATTTCTCCAGATAACCTTCAGAGCTTGTTGAGATCTTGGTACGATGATGCCACACCTTTTAATAGCAAAGATAACACTGTGTCTGAAGATGACACATTCCACTGTTGCTCCAAGCTGAAATAATCTTTAATCAGGAACCATTCATTCTAATTTAATGCAGCTGAATGTGTGATAACTGTGGGAGTTTGTTTTGCCCTTTTCTTGCAACATAATCAGCATTTTGAAATGATTTAAGTTATAAAAATTACTACAAAGACATTAAGTATTTCTTTTGAATGCATTACTTATCTGTTGGCACAGTTCCAAAGAAGTTTTCAAGTTTTCTTGTTTACAAGTATCTAAAAAACAAAAAAACAAACAAACAAACAAAAAAACAACTTACTGGTTTCAGTGGGGTGTGCTTGTACAAATCTATTAAGTTTGACATGATTACATATTTGAAAAAACTCTGAGAAATATTCCTATAATATATACAAATTGACAAAATATTTTTTTTGTTCTCTATTGTTATGTCAGGGTTCCAATGGTCTTGATAGATGTGTAACAGTTTTTTGATGAGTTGCCCTACTTTTCAAATTTGCAGTCGAGTCTGTGAGAAAACAACTTGAAAAATGAGCTATACATGAGAGAATTCAGGTTTTCTTCTTCATGGGTATATCCAGGTATTGTTAACATTTTATCAAATGAAAATCTTTATGAAATGTCTTCAACTTGGTGTGGAAGAGCAGTGGTCACTGGACCGGTGTTGCAGCTGGACTTGTCTTTCCCTTTCATGAAGAAGGTAAGAAGCTCTCCTTTCCCTTTGACAAATATGGGCCCTCTTTGGATAAAGCGAAAGCCATACTCTTTCAGGATGTCATAGCAGTCCTCCACCACCTGAGGGCAAAGCAGGACAAAACATTAAAAGAAGAGGGATAGGCTCCAGCTCCACTGCGACCCTCCCCTGGAATAAGCAGGTATAGAAAATGGACGGATGGATGACATGATGGGTCAGTGAATTGTTTGTATCTCTCTGCTACCTGGATATTTCCCATCACTCCAGTCGACTCCATTCTGCTGGCCACATTGACTGTGTTGCCCCAGATGTCATAGTGAGGTTTACGAGCTCCAATCACTCCAGCAAGAACTGCTCCTTTATTCATTCCTAAATAGAGAAATAAGCCAACATAAGCACAGAGATATACAGCAGAGGTATATACATGTAGGTAAGCACTCACCAATGCGTAGCATGAAGTTGTTGAAGGACTGTTTGTTGAGGTTGTCAAGGGTGACTTTCATGGCCAAAGCGAAGTCTGCTAGATCAGAAAGGTGCTGCCAGCGCTCTGTCAGTGCCTGGTCTTCTGGCTGTGGATAAAAGTTTCCAACTTTTACCAATTTGAATGTTTAGATTAAACAATAGAGCATATTGTTACAGATGCCATCACAGGATCACACCTTACGGTTGCTGTATCCATTGGTGTTACTCTCTGGGGTGAGTCCTGAGGCAGCCATGTAGGTGCTTCCTATTGTCTTGATCTTTGTGATGCAACGAAATTCTTCTCTGTCTAATAACTAGTGGGGGAAATAGACACTAGTTACTCCCAGTTGTGGGTCAATAAAAAAATATGTGGGTCATTCCTATTGTAATGTAAAAAAGACTTGTGCTATCATCTGTGGACATGTACAGTCTGCAGCAAGAACCCACGCTGTCAAAGTCTGAGATGATCTCATTTAGAATCCTGAGACACTCAATGCCTCCATTGTTGATGCTCTCTTCAGTATAGAAATCAGAAAAGTTGGGAATGGAAGCAAACATCACACCAATTTCATCATACGACTGGCTGTACAGCTCCTGTAAATGGCAAATTGCAAGTTTACAGATTTGTTGATTCCATTGAAGAATACAGTATTTTTGATTTCATATATGTAAATATGCAACAAACCACAAGATGACACTGTTGTTCACAAAGAAGGAAAGAGCTGAATTGATTGCATAATGCTGCAGGGTATTCCTTCTCCTCTCTCTTGACATTCCTCACATGTTTTTACCTTCTTGAAAATCCAAACAACACTAAACGTAAGGTAAAATCATGATTACCTCATCTCTCTTCTTCGTGCCCAGGAAGTGTTTGGCCACATGCTCTGGCAGCATGTTGGTAACCAGCGCCTCATTCCAGCGTCTCATCTCTGAAACCCTCTCCTTCTGGTCATGCACTCCTATCTTCCACAGAAACAGCTTCCTGGATTGACGTTCCAACTACACATACACAAGTTTGATAATTCAGCAGTGGGGGGTCTTGACAGAAAAATATAACACTTTGTACTGTTGAGGTTCTCATGACAGTAGCTGGCTGTGAGTCGTGACATTATGTAAGAGCATAGTAACTCACGTGGCGAGCAAAGAAGTAAAAGCTAATCATCATGACAATAATCATCATGGTCATGAGGTACTTGGATGGCACCATGGAAGTTCTGGAGACACAAGAAGTGAAACAACATCAGAGGCAACACATGCAGACCTGCCTGCACATTCGCAAACAAAGAGTGACAATAACGGCATGAAATGATCTGTGTAACTATTCAACCTTACTAATTTCTCACCTGTAGGAAGCAAACTGTATGTAGTCATACAGATCATATATGTCCCGCCAACTGTAGATGTTAACGGCTCCAGTTGCTGTGACGACCAGCACCATGAGGCCCAGTTTAATCAAGTGGCTGACTTGCACCAACATAGCGGTTGCAATAAGTGACATCACAGCCATAAAGCTGTAATATTTTGGATTCTCTGCACAGCCTCGGTCACCAAGAGACTCCAGCATGGGGCCAAGGGTACCATTGAAGACGCGTAGTGATGATGGTGCACAGCTTAACTGCAAAAAACCAAAATGTTGTTACAAGTTGATTATTTTTTTAATTTTTTTGAAAAAAGTGGGGCTGTTTCTTCTACATGACAGCCAAGACAGTGAAATAAATGTTCACTTAAGCATCCTTTATTCACATCGGACTTAAAAGGCAGCAGAGTGTGTAGCAGGTTGCCCCTGTGGGGCCGTGACAAACGAGCCAGCCGGCAGCTAGACAGACAACTAATGGACTCCACTGGGAGCATGTAGTCAGACACATACTGTAAAAGCCAGTGATTAATGAGCAGGAAGTGGAAACATACTAATGTAAGGCCACCCACAATGTAGATGTGGATGAAATTTCAGAGACACTATGTGCATTTTCTTGTCATGACTTAAAAAAAAATGACAAGAGTCTTGGAGACTTACCATGTCAGCAATCACAGCCATGGTTAGAACAAATATGGCTGCCATAGCCCATGTGTTTCTTGCCCACCTGGTGCGATCGATCCACATTGAGAAAGAAACCAACCTCTTGGAGAACATCTGTGATAAGTAAACAGTAAACAATTAGCAATTGGAAATTTTAAAAAAGTCTATTTCTGAAGTGCTTGTAGTTTTTTTTTTTTTTTTTTCATATTCTCACCCTGGGAAAGATGGCGGCCAAGGAGCAAACGGTGAGGATTAGCAGCAACGCCTGCCCTACTGCAAGAGTAACATAGTTCACAAACAACCTGCAACAGGAACACAATTTATAACAAATGATTTAACCCTAAAAGAACAAAAAAACAGAACAAAAAACTGATATTTAAAATAGCTGAATGCTAGGATTATGCTATAGGATTAAATGAGAAACATTGACTCACAGTGGGTCAATGAACACCTCCATCGCTGTGATGAAAAAGAGCACTATCATGCAGCAACAGAAAGCTGCTCCGCTTCGCTTCTCCTTCTCTGAGGAAAAGTGCTCCTCCAACTTTACATCCACAAAACGCAGTGAAACGGGGGTTGATTTGATGCTCCTTCATTCTGTAGAAAAAGCAGCATGTAAATGTAGCGCGGAAATAGCATCAATAATGGCACATGCACTAAGGGCCGATAATCCCCTGAGAGGGCATGCCTTTACAATGCTATTTTGTACTTAATCATATATTTTTTTGTAATTTCTAGGATACATTAGTTAAGATTAGCATTGAAATGTTCACAGTCATGTTTTAAATTTGAACTTTAAAGAGATTTTCTCCCTTATCTCTTGTTTCTCTTACATTTGCTGGGACTCTCTGTCTAGCAGCTCCTGCTGCAGCCGCCTGTTGATGGCTTGTTCCTCAACCATCTTATTCCTCTGGAGGTTGTCAGCAACAAAAAGGACATTGGACATGTTTTAGATTACAAAGTATCCTTATTAAAATGACAACTAAAAAAAAACAACTTCCTGCATATCTTCACAGGACAATTTGCAAGGTTCTTCCTCCCATGGTGCATTTGATCACTTGATATGTAGATCTGTTAAAGAACACTCTGCAGGACAGCGACCTGAATGATTTCAAATGTGTGGGGAAGTTTTTTTCTTTGTAAAGATATGACAAATGCAGCATTTTGTGACAGGGTTTTGTCTGGAAAAGTTTGACAGCTACTTGAATAAGGGTGAAGTGTGGGATGCTGGGATTGGAGTGCCATCGTGTGATCATCTGACTGTTTGAATGAACTCAACTCTACTCAACTTTATTTATAGAGCCCTTTAAAACAACCACAGTTGGAACAAAGTGCTGTACACAACAAGCAGGTAGTTAAAACATTTAGAAAGCAACAGAATAATTAAAAAAAAACAAACAAACAAAAAAAGTAAAAATAATAAAACCAAATAAAACCAGCAACTAAAACAAACCACAATACACTTAAAACAGTCTCATGCTGTGTTGAAAGCCAAAGAATAAAAATGGGTTTTAAGACGAGTTGAAGAAGAACGAATGAAGAAAAACTATCCTGAAATCAGAGTTCAGGGTTGTGCTTACAGAAGAAAACCTTAGAGCAAGTGGGAAAAAAATATGGCATCTAAACAAACAGTCGTGTGAAGTCAACTTAACATTATCCATAAATGTACACGATAGACTATGGTAAGACTGTTTTGTTAGGAAATTTGTGGACCATGGTGTTGTGGGAGGGCATATCTTCAAAATTTACCCATGAATTTTAAAAAGTTCAGATTTTCTGTATTTATTTCTCATAAACTTCATGATATTATTGATCAGTAGCCATCTAAATACAGAATTTCGGGAAAAATCATGTATGTTTTCAGTGAATGTTACAACCTGCAAGATTCCCTTTCATGCAGGATCAAGTTTAGTCCAGTTAATAGTGGTTTACCTCCTGTTTAGAGTTAGTCGACTGCTGTAAGGCTGTGCTCCCCTTGGTTACAGTAGTGTTGATCAGCTGGCCTGAATTTCTGTTGCTCAGTGCAACTGGCATCTGAGGGAATGAAAGTATATTCCTATAATGTATCAAATATACAGCATACTAAAAAATGATCATGCCTTGAATGTTTGTTCACAAACCACTCACATTTCCATTAAGCCCATTAGCTGGGTGTTTAGGGACGAGAACCAAGTAAGTTTCAATGCCCTTCTCCAACAGGTACTCACACCTCTCTCCACCGTTCCCCGGCTCCAGTTCAAACTCCCCATGTAGGCTGTCCTTTGTGCTCTGGGAAATGTGCACTCTTCTGCACAGCATAAAAATCCTATGAAACAAATTGCACACAAAAGTTGTGACTGATGTTTTCAGCAACAACATTGTTTTCCTACCCTGGAATTCCTCCAGATTCCATCTTGTTGGCCACAGTGACATCTGTGGACCAAACATCAAACTGCCAGCGCTTCTGTCCGAGCACTCCCCCGAGCACGGTGCCCGTGTGAACACCCACACGCATGTCCACCTCGGTTTTTGTCTTTTCCCGCACATATCTGAGCAAAAGCAAAGAATGCATTAAATTCTTCACATCATCCCTGTTTTAACTATATACTCTTGAAAAAACAGCAAACATTGTTCTTTTCTTCCATGTTTATACAAATAAACTGACTTAGCCCACTTCATTATCAGCCTCTACACACTTTAATATTGCTTTTTTAGATGAGGAAACTATTATTTTAAATATTCGTGAACTAGAAAAGTAAAGTCACCACTTACGAGATGGCTTCTACCATCGCGAGTCCCATCATTATTGAGCAAACTGCATGATCCTCTCTGAAGTCAGGAAGGCCACAGATGCAGTAATAACAGTCTCCAAGAATCTTTATTCTTAGCTGATGATGTTGCTGTGAAACAGAGTGAAACGTCCAAATATGATCTACAACTGTATTTCCTGGGATGCTGTGTTGAATATACAAACAGAATGCAATGATTTGCAAATCATTAAAACCCAATGTTTAATCAAAGACGGCATACAAAGCTGCTTCAGCAGATTCAGCTATCCAACAGTATACCAATTAGTTTAAACTGGCACCACCTAAGCAATAATGAATCAATACCGATGAGGAAAACACTTGCTGCTACTCACTGCTGCCAGTTTATCGAAGCGGGCAAACAGTTCATTCAGCAGCTTTACCAGCTCTTGGGCACTACAGGCCGAGGATAACTGGGTGAATCCCACGATGTCAGCGAAGAGGATGCTGCAACAGAAGTTCATACAACAAGGTGCTAAAATCCATTTTGCACCGATGGCTGTCACAACTGCAGGGAGTTTTGAAAGCTCTAAAAAGAAGCTGATTCTGTAATCCTGACCTGACGTTTTCATGACGGTACATGTACATCGTGTTGAACTGCTGATGCTGCTGGACTTCGTTCTGATTGGCCTGGTTCTTCATGCCCTGCAGCATCTCATCAGCGATATGTTTGGGCAGGATGGACAGTAATAATTCCTCCTACATGCACAGACAGTCAGCAGAGAGTGTGAGTTTGATCATGTTCAGGACCCCAAAAAAGATGATTCCTGTGCATAATTATGCATAATGCAAGTGTACGTAGCATGCAAAACTAGATTTATATGGGGTCCTCAAGAGAGCCCGTCAACTAGTCAGATGTGCTCAGCTTGGCGGGGTTTGTATTCTCCTATTAACTCTCTATGAAAAGGCACTTTGGGATTTCTTAGATACTCCTGTTTAATTGAATATTTTTCTTTTTTTTCCAGGCCACACATCTTCTGCTTTTCAGTATCTTCTCCACCCTCCTTTTTAAGTAACTCTCTAAAGCATCAAAGAGAAATCATGCTTGGCTAACTGTGAATTTGGATCAGCTTTAAAAATAACTTAAGTCAAATTTCTGAATGCAGTCCAAGTCATAGCCCCAAAATGTTCAATAAATACAATTTGCAGAGAAGATGCAGATTAAAATGAAAGCAGTACTGAACATTTTCAACCGAGTTTGTTGGAAAATAGAAATAAAAAAGGTTATTGAATGCAGAAAGCAAGAGGCAAATCTTTGAAAGTGTGAGCTTGCCATCCAGGAAATCTGAAATGCATCTCTTGATTTTCCAACAGCTAAGGACATCTCATCCGTTCCCTGACGGCAGCTGAGCTGGTGAAAACAACTGTCACTCTAATAACCTATTAGTCTGCAGCTGAGGAAAACACAGTGTAATTAGGCAGCACAGGGTGTTCCACATCTCACATCTATTGTGCTGAGTTGCTTTAAGATCATAAGATTACGTTTAGGGTTAGGAAGTGGCCACAGCTAAGATTAGAGTAAGTCCTAGAAAATAATCACTCATTTTATCTTCTAAAGTAATAGATACACAGCAGTGTGTGTGCGTCTTATACTTACCTGTTGGGTACTTTGTTCCTCAAGAGTCAGTTTGACCTGCAGTGACTGACGAGCTTCCAAAAATGCTGTTCTGTACTTCCGGTCTGCCATGTAGAACGACATCACACCTACTATTGCTGCACACAAGTACAGCATCACGTTGGCTAGGAGCTGAGGAGAGGAGAAAATTCAGGGTGCTTTGATATTTATTTTAGCAGGGAAACATTTTCTCATTTTTGTTTATTATGCTCATTTAAAACAGTGGATATGTTGCTGCTGTCAGCTACATGGAAATGTGAGTTTTTGTCAAAATGTAAGTTCTGGATTGATCAATTCAAATCTAAAAAATAAAGTAAATTACTGTTGTTTTTAAATTGCTATGTTGCATACTTTAGCATGTGAAAGCTTGTTTTATCAAATATGCATAAATTCTTCAAATATGTAAAGCACTTTGCGTTGCTTTATGCATAAAAAGTGCAATATAAATTAATTTGATTTGATTTAGCACCTTTCAAGAAAAACCCAGGAACACTTTGCAATTCAAATGAACAAATCAAAGTAAATAAATAAAATACAAAGAGGAATAAAGTGTTTCAAACGCAAAGGTAATGAGACAAAAACAGTTAAAATGCAGCAGTTTAAGCAAGTAAATTCAAGAAGGTTAGAGGTTGTAGGCATGGTTGAAGAGGTGAGTTTTGAGATGAGATTTACAAAAAGGTAGAGAGTACTGTGGAGGTCAGGAGGAAGAGAAGGAGCTGAAACAGGACAGCAAAAGCAAAAACACAAAAACAAAATGGAAAAACATTTCTCAAAGTAAGAATGAATAACACAAGACATTCCAGAAAGCACTATGCTATATTTAATACACAAAACACCTTCCAACAAAGCAGAAGGTCTTAAACATCTATTCTTATCTGAAGTGTAATTGTTTTTAATTTCAGCTTTTTAAATTTAAGTTTTTCTGATTTACACCTCAAATAGTTTTTTTTTTGTTTATGTTTCTCTTACAGTATGAGCTGCTTTATACCTTAAGATCAAAGTGAATTACAACATGAGTTTTATTTCAAAGCATCTAAATGAGGATGAAATGCACTTAAATTAATTGATGACGAACTTTAACAGCACATTATGTCTGATGACACAGTCATCCTCAAAGTTATTCATACCCACTAATTAAAGAAAAGGCTAATTTTACAACAGTTACTCAAATAATAGGAAACTAAAGAAACAAATAATTTACAAAAATTGACAAAATTATAATTAAGTAAAATTTCAAATTGTGACTGAAAATAGTAATTAGAAAAAACAAACTGTCCCAGAAATATTCAAGTGCCGTTCCCATGAACAGTGGACCAAAATACCTGTCAACAGGTGTAGATGTCTTTTTGAATATTAGAAAAAACACCTGATTGCAGTGATTGCCTCAAAGTGTTGCTTAAATTTTTTTTTTTTAGCTTCAGAGCCCCATCATGCTTATCTACTTGTTTTATTTTTTGTTCGTTTTTAATATTTCTGTTGAAACGCAATTCAAAATTATTGTCTTGATTTTCATGGAATTTCTTTTTGTTACTTTTGTCAATTTCAAATTATTTCACTGACAGCTGATTTTGTCCTTCTTTATTTGGAGGTTATGAATCATTTTGAGGACAACTGTAACTTGAACTTTGTGCACAAGTGAACTAAATGTGCTTCACAGTTTCTAAACCAGTTTTTCCAACTTGTTTGACCTTTTATTTCAAAAGTCGTGACTAAATGTCACATTTTGAATGCAAAATTTAAAATTAATTTTGAGCCTGAGGAGTAAAAGAAAAACAATTTGAAAGGCAAATAAAAGTTGCATCTGAGTAATGTATATCTGCCACAAAATTCCACATTCTACCCTCCTGAAACCCCCTCCATCATTTTTGTATTTACCTGTCTCACCAGCATGGGCCCCTGCAGGTTATCCCCAAACCTTTGCGCCACAGTCACCCCTAGAACCAGAGTGTGTATGCCGCAGTTGAGGGCCGTCAGCAGGACGAGGGGCACCAGGTTCAGCGGTAAAGTCAGAAAGCTAGAGAAACTGAAGAAAGCCTGCCAGCCCACAGAGTCACTGGCTTCAGAAAACCGCTGGTAGTTCAGCCCCATGTAACATAAAACATGAATAGTAACCATCAACCACAGGACGTACGGCACCGCTCCTCGTGCGACAGGTGACGCGGGGAGTTTGCGGAACCAGCAGAGCAGATGCAGCACAATGTCCGCAGCCAGCCCCACTGCTGCGACCACCACCATTGCAAGTTTGTCGTCAGTGTAAACAACAGCACACATGATGATGATGAAGCTGTTGAAAAGAGCGGCGAACACCACCAATACCAGCAGGTTCTCTTCTCTCTGCCGTCGGAAGTAGTTCTGGTAAAGCCTCTCCAGCGCCTCGGGCGTAAAGGTGAGGCGCACGGCGCGCGGAAGGCAGCAGCAGCAGCTGGATTGGAGCACGGCCACATCACGGCTGCGACCAAGTTCGTGACCCGGATTACTGGGAACTTGGACTGCATACTCCACAGAGCACTCTGTGGACGGCTCCGTGTCTGTCGTAGGAAGCCGATTCAGAGACATACTGGCTAATCCGTTTGGTTAATGTAATCCAGAAGTGAAATCCATTTGGTTGTACATCCCTCCATCGTAGTACTTTTGGATTATACTCATTTAATCACACAGTTGCTAAAAAGAGAAAAAAAATCCACCAAACAACATAAAATGCTTAGATAATGAAGATGATTTAGTTCCAAGACTTTTTCTAGGTTTTCCAAACTTCCTCACAAAGGATCTTACCTTTTCATTCACCAGGCACCATTTCAGGAATGATTGTAGTTTTTAAAACCCCTTAAAAAGAGCAATATTTTCTTTAAACCGATATAGCACAGTGGAAAAACAGATGACCATTTGCAAATACTGCTCACTGTCATGGTGAACTGTATATCCATGAGGGTAATTTAAATCTATATGAGCAGGAGAATGCATCCTTCGTTGAAAAAAAAAATCTGCATTGCTTTGAATCAAACTGAGATCCACCAAACAATTGAATGTGAGAAGCTCATCTTTGCACTGATATCGCTCTCTGCTCCAGTCTACTTTTAATCCCGCCCCTTTCACTCATAAACAGATCCACTGTTACTGTTGTTAGGATGAAACCAAAGTAATGGTGCAGCAATCATGTCTTGGGAAATGTGGCAGTGCATAGATTGAAAAAAACAAAACCTGTGATACATCCTCAGTTTGTATCTTTTTTTATTCAAAACAAGTGGCCACAAAAATACATGCATATGACATAAATTCCAGATTTCATCATATACACCACGTGTCTGCACAACTTCAAGGAGCACATAATGAACAAAAAATTGGTTGGTGTAACCTTGCAGTCATAAAATGCAAGTGCTACTGCCAGTTATTGATCAGTCTGTGTGTGTATTTGCTGATGGAGGGGATTTTCCTATCATTCCACTCAGGACACTTCCCAGAGCTAACACTATAGCCACCAGAACTCCTACAGTCCCCAGTGTCCCCAGACCTGCAGTGCCTAATGCTGCAGCCCCAAGCGCCCCAGCTCCGATAGGTGCTGCTGCTGCGGTGACCGTCTCCATGCCGATTCCTTTAATTAACTCTGTCCCCACGAGTAGGCCTCTTTGCAGATTCACCTGAGTGTGGAATGGGCTTTTTGGTGCACCCAGAACAAATGCCCCTAATGCGACAAGTGTGATTGTTATCAGTTCTGATGTAGTTAGCAGAGTTGCCCTGAGTGCAACTCCTTTCAGAGCTACAATCACGCTGACAAGAACAGATCCTAAAACTGCAAAAGTTGAATTCCTAGACCTAAATGCTTGTTTGGCTGCAACACTTGCAGCACCGAGTGACACCCCTGCAGCTGTAGCTGCCCCTAATGCTGCTCCTGTGCAGCTTCTTGCCCCTAGAGAAGAGTTCTGCTGCAGGATGACTCTCAAAGCCACTGATGTTATGATAGCAGCTCCCATAGCAACCTTCCCAGCTGCCTCTGGCCCCAGCCCAACCATGGACACTGTTCCCAGACCAGCTCCTAGCAGCCCTGCAGACAGAAATGCCACCCAAAGGACTGACTGCAGCATTAAAACCACCTCTGATTCTGACCCTTCTCCCTTCTCACCTGCCCCTAAACCAACAGAAAACCCCAGAATCCCCACAAGAACAGAGTAGAAAAATATCCTCTCCAGCAGTCTGCATCCATTTTTAGATTTCGGTCTTTGTGTCAACTGCTCTGTCAGGGTCCTTCGAAGGACGCAGAGGAAAGCGATGGTGAGTCCCATGCAAAAGAATCCAACTATGGCACCCATCCGTCCATATACAACACTGAGGTATAATGTGGTGAAGATGATTAACAGAGCTGTAGTCATGTCATTGATGTTAGAGTAAGAGTAGACAAAAAAGACCAAAGCACCTTGAGCTGCAATGTAGATCCATGGTGGTAAGATGCCCACTAAAGCTCCAGTGATGACAGCGCCCATCACAACAGATGCGCCAGTTGTGACTTCTGCTAACCATGGCAACCTCACTCCAGCTGCAGTCAACAGTTTCATCACCATGGCAGCAAGGAGGAAACCACATCCGAGAGACAAGAGCATTGAGGTGAACACAAGGCATGCCGTCACTACAGAGACACCCGTGGACCCGGCACGTCCGGCAGCAAAAGTCGCAGCTTTCAGCAGTGTGACATCTTCAGTCAGAATGGGCTGAACTGCAAATGAAGCAGCTTCTCCAAACACAAAACCAGCTGCTGCACTTCCGAGGATCGTCTTCCCCATGTAGACGGCACCTGAAGACACAAAGGCAACTCATCACAGTTTGAAAATCAATGCAATTATTAAAATGTTGGCTTAAATGCACTCTTTACTATTTACAAAAATTCATCAGCTTTTCATTAGATTTTGCTTTGCAACTTATGACTAGTATTTGCTAGATTAAAGATATTCTGGCCTGGTGTAGTGTTATTGGTTTTAATCAAAATGCATGTGGAAAGTGGCAGATAATCAGAGGATTGAGAAGAGGATTTTGGTGGGATTCTTTCTTATTTATCCTGCTTTATGCTGACAGCTGTTGCCCCCTCTTTTGTACAATGATATTGATAAAAAAAAAAAAAGTTTGAAACAATATATGTTTTGCTATCAGACTGTCAAATTGTAACTATTTCAGATGCAGATGACCCACTTTGCAAACTACATAAATTATGCTTACAATGGTCACTTATAACTTAGAATTTAAAAACTAAACTCTGGAAGTTATTATCCCGCAGTGAGTACTTTGTCAGAATGAAACTACCTCGCTATCTTTCACATGCGTTCACTTTAAAATGAAAGTGAAAATGTCTGACAGGCTCCATGTTGAAACTTAAAACCAGGAAGTCTGTCTAAAGTACGAAAGAACAACAAGTATTTCATTAGACCATCTCAGTACCATAAAACCTGAGTCAGCAGGTTATAATTAAAGTTCTGAGATCCCCCCCCCCCCCCCCCCCCGTAACCAACTCCACTTATAGTCTGTTTCAAAATTATAGCAGTAACTACTGTGACATGACGCACACATCACAGCATGCGTTTCAAATAACACTTCGTGCTCATAGCATGTCAGCAGCTGGAGACCCGATATGCTATTTAACAATTGCATACTTCGCTTTCTCTGTCTGGATATGCATCACGCTATCATCTTACCTAAATCTGCGTCTGCCATGTCCCTCCCTGTGCATGCAGCGTTTGTGGACACGGTTCATAAACTCCTCCTTTTGCTGACGTCAGGTTTAACGCTAGAATTTAAGAAAAAAAAAAAGAAAAAAGAAGTGAGTTGGTTGAAAAGAATAATTAAACAAACAAATAAAACTGTCCCAGACAAATTTGGGCACCTTGCTCGTTCATGAACAGTGGACCAAACTTACCGTCGACAGGTGCAGAGGTCTTATTAAAAACTTTACAAAAATCACGCAGTGATTGCCTCTAAAGGTCAACAAAATGTTCAGGGAGCCCGATTGTGCCTGCTTATTTGTTATATATATATATATATATTTTTTGTTTTTACTATTTTTGGTAAACCGCGATTCAAAATGAGTGTAATGATTTTCATCAAATTTTTATGTATTGTTACTTTTTTCATTTTCAACTTATTTAACTGACCGATTGTTTTTTTTTTTTCCTTATTTAATGAAAGGGTATGAATGATTTGGTCTTATCTCTCATTTGTACAGATTTTTTTCAATTTCTGAAAAAGTCAGAATTCTGAGAAAAAAGTACTTAAATTATCATCACTGTTATTAAATTGTTATGACTATTTAAAGTGAGAAGAGCTTGGTGAACAACCTCAGAAGAACCATCAGGGTCAGTGTTTAACACCAGACTCATACTTTTTATTCCTTTAATTCTGATGTAAATATAGCAAGTTTTTTTTTTTTTTGTGTAACAGATAGTGTTTTGATTAGGCAAGGCAAGTTTGTTTATTTGTATAGCACATTTCATGTACAGGACAATTCAAGGTCCTTTACATAAAACTTTTACAATATCAAATTTCCCTTCTATGATAAATATTTTTCATTATATATATATATATATATATATATATATATATATATATATATATATATATATATATATATATATATATATATATATACACACACACACAGACACACTACTAACAAAAAGTTAGGGATATTTGGGTTTTTGTATGATGTCAGAATAAACCTATTCACTACAACATTTCCAGAAGAACTGAATTAGACTTTCTCTAAACTTTTCAATGCACACGTACACTGTTCAATGGTTAAATATCTGGTGTCGCACATCATCCTGTTCTCCAAAAACTTAAAGTTGAATATCCCTAACTTTTTGTGAGTAGTGTATATATATATATATATATATATATATATATATATATATGTGTTATATATATATATATATATATATATATATACATACTACTATATATATATATATATATATATATATATATGTGTGTGTGTGTGTGTGTGTGTGTGTATATCTAAACTACTATTACCAAGGGAATGATGCTTCTTCTCAGAGTACACTTCATCCATCGTGATGGGACACTATCACTTCTCCAGCAGCTATACCTGGCAACCCTGCCTTGTTTCACTCAGTCATTAATAGTCATGGAGATCAACTTAATATTAAATTAGAAACATAATTTGTTCGCTAAGAGATGGTCAGGATCGACCAAAGAAAGGGCATAAAATCAAAGAAAACCGATGAGTTTTGCTTTAACCTCGACGGCTTCCTACTTTGTTGTCAGCTGACAGCACCGCTCCACCACGTGACTGCCACTTCCTTTATCCTGGGAGCACTCACAGTTTGGTTTGTTTCAAGTTTGTTTCCTTGAAGTCCGTACAGGACTGTAAAACGACTTTGAATTCAATTGCTGAGCCGAGAGAGACTGAAACTCTTCCTCCTCTCAGTCTGCGTTTAGTCTGAAGGATTCTTCTATGCGTTCAGTAAGTTAATCGTTTCGCTGTCTTACATTTTGAATTGACAAAACTCAGCTCCATCCATCTACTTGCCGCTTATCCAGAGTCGGGTTGCGGGGGCAGCTACCCAAGCAGGGAAGCCCACAACCCGGTCACATCCACCGGCTCATCCGGGGAGACCTTAGGCGTTCCCAGTTGCACTTTTTTTTTGTTTTAATCCAAGCAGAAAATTTGCTATTTGTTGGCCAATTTGTATGAATAACCCGGAAAGCTGCAGTTTTATTACAAGTAATTGCATTGTTACTTTCAAGGAAGCTCGTTTTAATCTGAATCTTCACTGTTTTAATGTCTGTCATATTGTTAGAGATTATGTTTACTAAAGGCACAAAGTTCTGAGTCATTATAAAACGAAGAAGCACTTGCCAGGTTGTTGTTGTCTTGTCACACCCAGTCAGGTGAGAGTCAGCAGGTTAGAGGTGTTGGCTAAAAGAAGTGATGATGCAAGACGCTGCATTAACCAGACAACTTTTATTTTTGTATGATATTTTCAGTGATCATTGATGTCCCACAAACCATGTTAACATGACTTATTTTCTCTGCAGGGATGCACTTTGCGGTGCTTGTATTCACCTCTGTGCTCTCTGTGACCACTTTTGCCCTCGACAATGGACTGATGAGAACCCCTCCCATGGGCTGGTTAGCATGGGAGCGTTTCCGCTGCGACATTGACTGTGATCATGACCCCAAGAACTGCATTAGGCAAGCTAGCATTATATGAATATTGCATGCTGTTGTAGTGATTCTTTCTTTGAGCAATCAAAATAATGTACTCAACACAGTAGCAACCTTAAACTAAACAACTGTATACTTCCACATGATGCATTAACTCACTGAATATTGGCTGATAATAAATATTGCTGTCATTGGTGTGAAACACTGCTGTACGCTTCCCAGTGAGAATCTATTCATCGACATGGCAGACAGACTGTTTGAGGACGGCTGGAAGGAACTTGGTTACGTCTATGTGAACATAGATGATTGCTGGTCCTCCATGGAGAGAGACAAGCAGGGGCGGCTGCAGGCTGACCCCAAGAGGTACACTGCACATGCACTGCAGCGAACACGAATCTGTAACTTTTAAATATGTTTGTCTATAAAACATTTTGTCATGTGTCTTTATACAATTCACAAAAAGGCTGCAGTATTGTTTCTTAACTCTTTCTTAATGTGAAGGTTTTTCATTACACAACTATTACACCCACATTCTGGTTGTTTGGTGCTGTTTTACCATCTTAGGTTTCCAGGAGGAATCCATAAACTGGCACGTTACATGCATGACAGGGGTCTCAAACTGGGCATCTACGGGGACATGGGCACACACACCTGTGGGGGCTACCCCGGCACCACACTGGACAAAATCCAGATAGATGCTCAGACTTTTGCAGATTGGGAGGTGGATATGTTTAAGTTTGATGGCTGTTACTCCAATACCACAGAGCAAGCACAGGGTAAGGGCAGAAAATGAGTTTCCTGTTGGGGTGTCTTAGTTGTAGCTGATTTGCCCTTATTTGACGTGCTATCTGTGGTAGGTTATCCTCTCATGTCAAAGGCTTTAAATGCTACGGGCCGGCCCATTGGCTACTCCTGCAGCTGGCCTGCCTACCAGGGTGGTTTGCCACCAAAGGTATAGTCAACATGTTTATCATTCACTGAGAGATTTAGAATTTATGAAGTCCATTTTTTTTCTCTGCTGATTGTCAGTGTGACAAGTATGGATAATTTCAGGTAAATTACACTCAGCTGGGTGAGATCTGCAACCTCTGGCGTAACTATGGAGACATCCAGGATTCTTGGGACAGTGTGCTGACCATTGTTGACTGGTTTTTTGAAAACCAGGACATCCTAGCACCGGCAGCAGGACCTGGGAGGTGGAACGACCCCGATATGGTGTTTCATATGTTTCCTATCTTTTGTTGTGGATGATACTGCCATTCATCCAAGTTTGCCACTTACTTTAATCCTGGTTGATTGTGTGATTCTGCCCTCCACAGTTGATTGTTGGAGACTTTGGCCTCAGCGTGGACCAGTCTCGAGCTCAGATGGCTCTTTGGGCAATCATGGCAGCTCCTCTTTTCATGTCCAATGACCTCCGCACCATCAGCAGCGAGGCCCGCAACATCCTGCAAAACAAAATGGCCATCGGCATCAACCAGGACGTCCTGGGCATCCAAGGCAGGCGGATTG
Source organism: Atherinomorus stipes (assembly GCA_023101725.1). Classification (NCBI taxonomy): domain Eukaryota; kingdom Metazoa; phylum Chordata; class Actinopteri; order Atheriniformes; family Atherinidae; genus Atherinomorus; species Atherinomorus stipes. Next base: position 137,393 of record JALJCO010001220.1, read on the forward strand.
TGAAGGTGAAGCACTTCTGCAGGGATTTTGCTGCTTCTCGGAAGTGATTTAAGATGGAGGGGGAAAAACAAATGAAGTCATATTAAAAGGTGTGACTTTTGCTTTGTCATTCTTACGTGGGGATCTCTTTCTTTCTCTCAGGAGAAGAGTGGCATCGAGGTGTTCTGGCGTCCCCTGTCAAACAATGCTAGTGCTTTAGTATTCTTCAGTCGCCGTAACGACATGCCCTATCGGTACCTGACTTCCCTCAGCAAACTCAACTACACTGCAGGCAGTTACAAGGTACGTCTTTAAAGGTCTTTGAGACAATCTTGTACACTTAGTAAGAATGTGTCTACACTTCTTTCCTTCATTTTGGAGTTTTTAACTCATCTTCATATAAATGCCATATTTTGAGGAAATGATACTGGATGTTGGCTCTATTTAAAAGTGGCAACGCAAAACAATTGAGCACAAATATACTGTATATATAATTTTTTTTTTTTTATATATATTTAGCTCCATCTACTGCTTAGAGAGAAAACATTCTCAAAAGGAATGAAAATGTGCAGCTTGATCACAAAATGTGTGCCATGATTCTTGGAAGTTACTCAATCCACTATGTTTACAAAAAGAAAAAAACAAAAAAAAAAGTTTCCCTTAGAGCAGATCAGGACTGAACAAACATGAGATAATCCAACCCTCGGAGCCTTATGGCTCAGTTAAACTGGCCACAGAATAAATTTTTGCTGACTAAATCTGTATTTTCATATTTTTGATGCTTTTTACACAGTTGCAGTTTGAGTTTTAATAAACTTTTGTAGCAGAGGGGGACTTTTGCAGAATAGTCCGGTTACATTACGATAGTGTTTGACAACAACTTTAGACCCGGTTAAATATACTGAATTTTTTGGTTTTGATGCACTTTCATGCTCACAATTTCTCCTCCACATAAAGTTCATTCATACATTAAAACGTAGGCACTAAATCTTCCAATGTGTCTGTATTTATGACAGACCTCACAGTTTCTCTCTGTTCACATTAAAGTGGAGAGTACACTCATCTACACTCCAGCTCACTCCCAGTTTATTTGAGCTAAGAATATTCTCTTGGTATCAAGAGTTGAGCTTTTTTTTTTTTTTTATCTAAAGACTGCATAATACACGCAGATTAATAAAAATGCAGATACAAGCACATAAAGTTGTAACCAACACAATCCTGTCTTTTATAGTTACATAATTTTTGTTAATAAAATTTAATATGTTTGCACAGCTTGACTTTCTATAGATAGATATAGATGGCAGATGGATACTTCTTTTCATCCTGAAGAATATATGAAAAGTCAGCAGTGCTTACAACAGCAACAATACAAAAAAACAAACATAAAAATGAAGTGGAATAAAGTGGCATAACGCAAGAAAAAAAATAAGTAATGGGGAATTATTTTATACAAAGCAAGTTAAAGGTGGCAGAAATACTGAAAGCTTTTCTCGTACCGACCGCAGCTCCACCTGTGGTGCTGTTATAGTGCCCCCTCCCTCCACCTCTCCTCCTTTTTGTACGTCACAACATTGAGATAATATAACTCCTAAAATGATCTTTAAAACTCTTTCGTAGATCATTGACGTCTTCACTGAGAAAACTGCTGTACTGAAAGACTCCACTGACTTCGTTGTGTCTGTGAACCCCACTGGTGTGGTGATGTGGTACGTCTCTGCACCTGGCAAACTTAACTCCCGCCTGTTCTATAGAGGTGGGAAACTCTACGGATATGCCCACGAAGCTGAGGAAAACAATCTTCCTCGTGTCTTCCTCTGAACGGTCCCATTTCCCCCAAACGTATTTCTTTGCTTCTAACAAAATGGCCCTGTTTTCAATGAGGACTTGTTTCCCTACCTCACAATCAAGATCTAATGTAATTTGACTTCTTTTCTTTTTTTGAAAAAGTTTTTCTTCTGAGATTTCTCATATTTATAATTTTTTTTTCTCTCACAAATCGTTTGTTCGACTCAGTTTCACCAGGGCACGTGAAGTTATGGATTCTATTTTAAAAATGATGATTATTATGGTGGATCCTGAATCGACAGTCTCCTCTGCTTTCTTTTTTAAATGAATTCATTGATTCACCAGATTTCTCAGATTTGAGAGTTTGAGTTGATTCATGCTGTTGCAGTTTTTCGTTGTTTTGAATGTGTACTTAAATTTATTAAGTAAACTGTGCCAACCTTTCAAAGATGTGGACATCACTCAGGAATGTTTTATTTTCTTTTAGATCATTTGAAATAAAGATAAATTTTCTTAGAAATGATCTTCTGATGTTTTTATCTAGCCCATTTGGGCTGCATATGGTGTGGTGAAGTTTGCATGTTCTCTCCACCTCCTCCCACCATCCAAAGACGTGCATGTCAGATGGATTGGTTACTCGTATACTACAATTCATCATTATGATTATCCCTGATAGGGTGACATCATTGTAACTATGTGCCAGTTTTCCATAAAGTCTTATTTTAATTGATTTTAAGTTTATAGTAAATTACAAAAGCATTTCAGACAGTTTTGTTTATCCCAAAACATCATTTTCAGAATGATTAGAATCTCTTGCAGACACTGACAGTTTAATAAATAGGTAAAATGCATAAAAAAAAACCCCGAAGAATTTTTCCATCTTTCACTGAGTTGAAATGAAATGAAAACTACTTTATTTATCCCAGAGGAAAATTGCAATTTACAATACGAGCTGGTACAATGCATAAATCTGCCTTGCACTAATATCCTCTGTAAATATTTTCATGTTAATTTAAAGGCAGTAATGAAAATGCTTTGTTTAAACCTTAAAACTTTCAGGAGAATGAATTATAGATGGAAAGAAAGGAAGAGAAACTTTATTCATCCCTGAGGGGAAGTTCATATTGTCTGGCACCATAATAACACCAACTCTTCCACCCATTCGGAACAAAAAAGGACAAAATAAACCAATAAATAAGCTGAACAGACACAAATTAGAATTACAATAGATATAATAAAAAGGCTTGCAGGACATTAAACTGTGATGGCGTGGCAGCACATAGCTCAGTTATGTTTTGTTCACGAATTCTATGATTAAAATATTAAAGTCCCCCCTGCCCCCCCAAGTTTCATTCATTTAAAAAAAAAAAAATTCCATTGAGGAAGGAGGGGTTGTCCCTGTATATGCTGCAATTTAAGGTCAAATCCATGAATATGATTCAACTGAATTATAACTGTTCATAGAAAAATTTTTCTTTGTTTTGTTTGAATGCGATCTTATTCACACTGAGTCAACTGACTTTTGTAGTTAAATAAAACTAGGCGGGATTTTCACATAGTCAACCTTCTTGGCGTAATGATATATGTGTATAATAATGCACCTACACTGCTCTACATTGCACCGATTACTTATATAATCAGCACCAATACATGTTTTTCTTGGGTGGCCTTAACCTACAAACTTGGCAACAAAAGACCTTCAGAAGAATCCTGTTGAGTCTGTACTTTAGACAATTAAGGCAAATAACTTGTATTTGCATTTTAAATGTAGCATATTACTGAGTCAGCAGCAGTGTTTTCATCTTAAACATTAGTTTATTACAGGCGATCAATGTGATATTGGATTTTTACTTGTATAACTTCAAATAGAAATGTTGTATTAAAATATTTATTTGTTATTATCGTGTAAATTATGTTTCATTGATTAACCTGGAGTTCCCTTCTCCAGACACCCTGAACCCCACTTCTGTTATATCAGAGGGATTTTGCTATCCAATCAGGATATTGCATTATATTTCTTTGATTTTTGCATGGGCTTCTCATTACATCTTTCTGTTTTGAGTCATATGATTGGTGGATTTAGTAACATGATGTATCTCAAACTATTTTCATGAGTATCTGAGTTTTCATCAAACCCATTAAGATTTGGGGAAGTTGGATGTGCAGTTTAGTAGGTTTTCATGGATGTTTCTTTATTTAAAGAGTAGTGTTAATGCATGAAACATCACTCCAAGGAGATAATCTGATAAATTCCTTGAAAACATTATTTTTAGGGCACAGACTCTTTCGTTCTGAATATACTACTGCACAGCACCTAAAACCTGAATTTGCATGGTTTTTGGAAACTTTTCAGATATTCATTTTGAGCCAGTAGAGGTCAGCACTGCTCTTTCGTCTCTGTGGATGACAGCATGGGCCTTCCAGACCCATCCACTGCCAAAAAATGCACCTGCTCAAAAGCACAAGGACAATCAGCCCATTCAGCTCAGTCTTTTATCTGTATATTATGATTATCCTCCTCTGACATCACATATCCCATTTTGACACATGTGCTACAATGTATAAACTCTTTTTTTTTTTTTCCCCTTCCTGCTAGAATTTGTCCTTGATGCATCACTTAATTCTTCATTGTATAAACTCCTCCTTTTTCTCCTCTTCCTCCTCCCATTTGTCTGTCTGCTCAGGCTTGTATCACCTCTGACCTTGGCCTTAAAGCCCAGTGTTTGCCTCCAGTCTTAAGATACTGGAGTAGTCACATGAGCATATGCTGAGGTATGCATGCTAACGTGTGCGTGAAAACGAATTAACTTGCTTTCGGTGACGTCCACACACGCACATCCCTTCTAGGTCATTTCAGGCCAGAGTGCGTGTGTGTGGGAAACAAGATCTTTGCCTTCTTTTCTTCCCCATTCAGCCGGCTCAGATATCTGCTGGCTGGCCCGACACAACACATCTCTCCCTGTCCGGGTCCGTGCCGTTTGGCAACATGACATGGGAGAGAAGTGAGGGAGTTATGACCGAGATAATGAGAGGACAGTGCAAGAAGGATTTGGGTAAAAGGAGGGAGGGGAGGCCTCAAAAGTCTATTTGAAGGTGCAAATGAGCGAAAAGGAGGGGGGGGCGAAATGGGAGAGATGAGAGAGCGCCAGGAAACGGGTAAGGGAGGGGTGGAGAGACGAGAGGAGCGTTCCTGCCGATGCTCACGTAGGCCCACAGCTGCAGAGAGGCGCAGTTGCCACTCTCGTCTTTGTGCCGCACCAACACCCCTAATTCAGTTCTGTTGATCTCCCCCCTCCTTTAGCCATCACACTTGGTTTTGTCACACTGCTAGTCACACTCCCTGCCTCGCGCCCCTTAAATCCAACACAGAAAAAAGGAGAATTTGTCGACTAATGGCCACACTGGGATGAATGGGACGCAGACGGGACTTTGCATATAACTCAGAATATATGCACGCTCCCTAGGGAGGCCACACACTTAAGCCTCCTGAGGTGCAGCTACATTGATAGTAAAGTAAGTAAACTGTGCTTTAGGTGTCAAATATTTCGTTTTTGTGCAGCGTCACAGACACTATAGTTTATAGAAAAAATATGCAGCCTGTAGGCAGAATTTCTTGCATGCAGAGAGACAAACACTGTCTCTGTGCACTTCGGCTCATCCTGGTGACATCATCGTCCCCTCTGATGCTGCCAGCCTGCTTGGCTGGTAGCTGACTCGTGACATCACCACCCCATAGCCTGATCCAATACAGGAAAGGTGTGCTACACTGTCATCTGATCCGTCTGCATTCATCACGTTATTTTGATCCTGTATGACTCCAAAGGTTTCACATGTGCATGTGCACGTACTTGTGCGCCAAATCTTTGAAGTATGGGAATGAAATAAGATGTCCTCACATGGTGTCTCCTGCAGGCATATAAAGAATAAACAGAGCACTAGATAAATGTTACTGTGAGACTAAAACTCAGAAAGAGAGGTTGTCTTGCATATAAATCTGATAATGCATCGCCACCCCTTTTTCCATCAAACCTAAAAGAAATGTAGGTATTGTATTCAGATTGTATACATTTTCAATATTTATTTATCAGCCTGTCTGCCCTTTTACCAATTAGTTAGTTTCCTAACTAGTTAGTTCTATGAATAATATGATTTGTCTGTAAGCTGGAACCGAACAGAACAATCAGGGACCGAACAGATTGCAAGCATTTGTTGACCTCAATGAACATGTGAAGACATGCAACATGCATAGATTTTGAAACTGTTGGGAAGCAGAATTTTTATTTCAAATTAGGCTTTTGGTGTGATCAAACAGTGTCTGAGTATCTTAGAAACATCCAGAGTAAAAATGGTTGAGTTCTCTAAATTATAAGATGAGCCTCAGTATTTCCTATTTTTTTTTCTCCATTTGGCACAGAAAACACAGGACCAGCCTTCTTGAAAGGAAAGGAGATCATTCTGTCCCTCATTTACTTGCAGATGCAATATATAAAACAAAACTTGATAAGCTTCATTCAGTCACTCTAATTAGGATTCTTATAGTATAACAATAAGGATACAAAAATCTAAGTTATGCGTCTTAGATTGTTATGTATAATATATGCATATGTGTATAAGGCAAAGAACTTAAAGTGCTCTAACCATTTTATATTTAGATCAGTTTATTCATTTCTATTGCAGAAGGATTTTATTTTTCATCACATCACCTTGTATTCCTGCAGGGGATGACTTCCTGACTGCACCTCTGGAAAGATTTCAACATAACTCATGAGTTGGCTCACTGATGTCACATGTTTAAATCTTGAGGTAATGTTCTTGTATTTGATGACTAAAGCTGAAATGATAAACATCCATCAGTAGCCTATGCACAACTCCGCTACTTCCTGAACTTAAGGTCGCTCTTTTGTTTCCCGTCTTTCATTACAGGACAAACTGATTAATTCAAGTGTGTCTGGCCATTGTCTTTGTGGTTAATGAGGTCAGGCACACCTGGATTAATCTGTTTGTCCAGGATTGAAAGACATTATTCCTTTTCATTAAAGGAAAAGGAAAATTAAGTTGATTAAATAAAAAATCTTTTCTGGACATACAGTATAAGGGATTTTTTCTACTTTCTGTTTTAGGCTTTAAAGGTCAATCGTCAAGAAATTGGAAGTTTTTGTGATCAAAGATAGCTGCTTAAAAATAAAATAAAATAAATAACAGTCCAAATTTTCTGGGTAGGCTTATACATGACATGGCACCAGTTTTTATGAATGAATGTATCCAGTTGCTGGAAACTTTACATTTGTGGCACCCCCTAGAGGTAAACTTAAACATGGTACATGAGGACTGTTGAGCATGCAAGTCATTACATACTTCACATTTAAGAAAAAATGAAAAACGGGCAGGAAAATGAAAGTTTTAGTTGAAAAATTACTAAAATTTTGATTGTAGAACAGGCCTTTTTGAAGGTACCTGTGAACGGGTCAACTTGATTAGTACAGTTGACACATTAATTTGGATGAATTCCTTTATAAGTGCAAAAGTTTTTCACTCAAGTAGTCTGTTGTCACAAAATTTCACATTTTTAGAATTTTTGTTGCCCAAACACATGCAGGAAAATGCTGCTTGCTCCTCAGAAATTATTTTGTGTAAATATATGATGCAGTTTTTTAATGCCAGTTGTTCAGTCACCTCAAAATAAGAATAGAATAGAGTTTTATTACATTTGCACAGACACCAGACAGTACAGGTACATTGGAATTCTTATGCATTCTCCTGAAGTCATGTAAGTCAGAAATACACATGAATAAAGAGAAGTAAAAAATATACATAAGATGCAGCACCAAAATCTAACAATGTGCATATTACGATAACAGTAACTACAATGTACATATAAGACAAACAGCAGCTGTTTTAATTATTTGGTGAGTAACAGAAAAAGGGTAGACGCTGACAACCTCATCATGTGGATGGTATGCTGCTTTATTGCTTTAACCAGCTGTTCCATTCATGTAGATGAGATCAAAAGCACAGGCCATCATGCTCTCTCTTCCTGCACATTACCTTTTACAGTCAAAAGCAGTTAATAGGTCACCTATATGAATCATTTATTTCGCATTTCCTGTCTGTGGAGATTCTTTCCATTGCAAATGAGGCAGTGCATTTTTATTTTAAGCAAACATGGAAAGTCTACAAGGTATTACTTCACAGGAACTTCTCCGTGGCAGCCTCACTTCTCCGTCTCTTAGTGGAGCTTTGACGTCTTTTCCCTCCTACTTTTACTTGCTCATGCGGTCACCAATGACCAGACACCACCTCCTCTGGCCAAATTGGTTACATTACACACTCGTCTCCTCTTTTGGACTCTATGACCCATGAAGCACAGGACAGTGTGCTTGCTGCGGACCCACTGTTTGATCTAGCTCCTCCTTAAAATCCAAAAGAACTAGAGCATTTTATTGATATGGGTTCAGACTCCGGATGCCCAGTGGAGGTTGTTCTGTTCTGTTCTGCATTAATGACTCCTAAAGCAGAGGATGTCCTGCTGGCTGTTTGGAGACACTGTTATTTCAGCTGGACTGAGACTGTGTGCATATATCTGCTTGTGTATTTGCAAGACACGTACAGCCGAAGGCACAGAATATGTACATAACCTGTTATGTCTGCATTTGGGAAGGGGACACAGTTGTGGGTCCGTCTGTGCCTCATTGGATTTCTATGCTTATAGATTTCCCCGCTTGTAACTACGAAACTTGATGTGCAACACATCTGTGAACATAATTTTTTTATGAATGAATGTCTGGACTTGTCCACCAGTGGCTGCTGTTGACTCAGTAAAACAGACGCGCCTGGTAACTGTTTCCACGACGCTGCTGTGTACGAGGCAGGCAGCACGTTGCCGAGGCGTTGAGTTCGCATGGCAACCGGCCAATATGTCAGCTGCCTATACTGGCAGCCTGTGTGGGTCAAAGTCAGAAACTGTGGCCAAAGCTGCTCCCTCTCTCATACACTCACACAGACACACACTGTGTCATGATCTCATTCTTTCCCTTTAACTCTATATCTCCCCTTTTTGACTTTCCGCACCCTGAGCGTCTCATATTCTTCCCCTTCTAGGCATTTCACCGTGGCTCTTCTGCTGCACAGACAAATCACCCATATCCTGGACCACACAGAGAATTCTAAATACATCCACTCTTCTGCAGAAAGACCGTATATCTGTAAGAGTGTGTGTGTGTGGTCATTCCATTTCCTCACTGTATTCCCTGTCTGAGGTTTTCTTGTCAGATCCTGATGCCTTTCTGGGCGACTGAACAAAACCCTCTTTTGGTTTCTCTGGCTGGAGCAGCGCACAGCCAGTACAGCAGCAGGACTTAGCCCAAGCTGGCTTCAAGGGAAAAGGGTTGGCGAGAACTGGAAAGAGCAGGTGAAATTCCCTGGCAAGTTTGCATTGTGGGGATGCATGTGTGTATGTGGTGAGGGTTGGATTATAAGAGGCTTGTCAGGTCGCCAGCAGATATTTGATAAGCATTTGCACAGCAGCAATTTGTTAGGTAACACGATGCCATTTGAGCTCCTCCTGATAATGGGTTTATTTCAGGGTAGAGCCCTATAAAAAAAACCAGCATGATGCTGTAGAAACTTTGACAAGATTAGTTTGCAAAAAGGAAACCTGTGAGGGGCAGCCAATAAAAATAGAGGCATGATCGGTCAACAATGCCTCCCATAACCTTTAGTCTGACCTGTGAGTATTCATGTGCAAGATTTTCTGTCCTATTTTAGTTCGTGTTTATCAGCATTTGGCCTTTCTCTTTTTTTTTTCACTGCTGGATTCTTTGGCTCATTGGCCTTCATGATTGTCATCTCCTCTTCCAGCTTGTCAGGCGGTCTGTTAAAGGCCACGACTGACTGCTGGTCTATCAGTCTGTCACTTGTTTGTACAGTAGCACTGTGATTAAGTGTACCTGTCCATGTGAAAGTATCCTAAGGAGGCCATAAGAAGGTCATAGCTTTGCAATGATAATTTAATTTAGATCTGTGAAATCCACACAACTGGACACTACTCCTTTCAGCAGTTTAACATTCGATACATCAGCGGTTTCTTTAGTGTATTATTAAGCATGCTAACATGGCAGACGTCCCTACAGATGTTCATTATACTTGTTTTGGATGCCTCAACAACTGATGAACAAGTATGGACACTGTTCCCAGGGCTGAACCCTATGCTGGAGTCAGATTGCTGTTTTGAGCATAATACCCTGGCGGATTTCCTTAAAACTTTATACAAACAAAATATCAAAGGATCTTAAAGGATATAACTGAATGACTGTGGTACTTGAACCCATTCATTGTGTTAAAAAAAAGGAAAAAAGTTTCCTTTCTACAGCATTTACCCATAAAACCACAACTCCCATAAGCCTCTGCCTATTAGCATGTTAGCACGTTACTGTACAGTAGCAGGAAACCTGAATAAACACATCAGCTGCTTTGCATGCACACAGTAAAACAAACATGTACAACCAATATCAATATCAATCAATATTCTAATACATTGCTTATATTTATACATACAATCTTATTTTATTTTCCCTTTATTTAACCAGACCTGGCCAAAGTAGCACATCTATAAGTAAAATATTCTATATAGATAGCTATTATTTGCTACATGTACTTTTTATTGGAGCTTAAGTTTTATTGAATGTTTTCAGTTTGTATTCATTACTAAAAGGCATTAACAACATCACAACACACTCTGTTTACTCAGCTAACATGACTGTCATCAAGCAACCATCTGTGTTCTTATGCAGTATTATATAATAAGCAAGCACCACATAAAAACGCAGAGTAAACAATATGTAGCCAGCATCTATAAACTTTCTTTCTTTAAGCATGGATGTCATGGTTTCTCAGTGAGGTCTGGAGAATATTCAGACATTGTCTGCAGTTGCTTGTTTATGGGTCCACATGCTACAAAACTGGAATTAATAAACATGAGATGTGTTCCCACACATACAGTGCAGTTGTTATCTGAGCAGACAACGTTGGAGGCAGAACATGTAAAAATAATCTGGGGGAGAAAATGCAGCATTTTGTTTCCAGCACGTTAAGGATGGATAGCCAACTTATTCATATTGATTGATAGTTTATTGTGATATCAATGTATGTCAGTATGTCTGTTACTTCAACAGATATCTGAAAAAACAGCACATATCACCAGTACACACAGTGACTAGCTGGGAATTTTCAAGACAGGCACCTGCTCATTTCACACAGGTTCTCATTAACACAATATGTACAGTTTATTAGGGAGGTAGCTGGTTTCCTTTTCCCCCATAAATGTATTTATTCTTTTAAGTTATAAAAATATTTTCTGACATATTAGTTTCCCTCAATTTCATCTGATTCTTTCTACAACTGAATTCTTTTTTGTAGTTTAAATAGGAAAATGCTGCAGTGTTAAGTGAATTCATCCTTTTTAAGTGGGGTTTCTTGATATGCTAAGCGGGTTTTTATCTCTTAATTTCTAGTCTTGTTTTATTTTAGTCTGTTCTTTCTGTGTTATATTTAGCTTTTATTTCCTTCTCCACTGATCCTCACTCGCTAATCATCACTTGCTGCTGTTTGTCCTTCCCTCTCATTGCCTCATGACATTTCTTTGATTCACTAAACAGTTTAACTTAACAAAATATTTGGATTAAATCAAGTTAAAGGAAAAACCTATAGTCACTCAAAGTATTAATGTTGCAATCTTAAAATCAGGCTTACGCCACTCAAACTTTTAATTGCATGTTTAACTTGTAGCTAAATCCTCACAGATCTGCTGCAATTGTTTTAAACTCTAGTTTAACTTTCTTTTGAATGTCAGAAAATGTTCAGAAAAAGCAGAGGCACAGTCAGGGTGGCCAAGATGAGACCATTGCTTGTCGCTCTGGCGTGTAACTTCTATCTCCTTTTTTTCTGTTGTTACATAACTTGGTTATGTACAGTAGTTTATTTGGTTTTTGTGTACCTATGCAGAAACGACTGCTATGTTGAAGTACTGCATGGTTATGTAACCCTTGTCTGATTAAATGAGATCAAAAGCAGTGAAGTGTTCTGGAATACTGATCAGAGGCTCGAGAGGTTTACATTTATGTTAAATTTAGGATAACTACAGATATGCACTGCTCGGCAGCTTAAAGATTTTATTTCCAAAGCTATTAAAAGTTAAAAACAATCCTGTTGCTTTTTAAAGAGTATAGAGGAGCTTCAGTAAATTCATGGCTTTAACTTAATACCAACTACTGACAAAAAATATGACAATTGAGGTCATTATGCCTCCAATTAATGATGTGCCCTGGCTACTCGGCCACAGGGATATCCCTTTGGTTGAATTGTCAGTGTGCATGGCTCTTACCCAGGAGATTGAGGTTCAAACCATGGTCATCCTTCGTCCTGCCCTTTGTCAGACACAAAACTTTTGTCTGACAAAGGGCAGCAGCCCCTAACGTCGCATATTAAATCTTTCTGAGGAGCATTTCCTGGTGTGCGGATCTTTATTCCTCTAATTCTTACTCTATTTTTTATCCAACACCCAGTTCATTCTTCTGGGATGTGCGTGAGACTATTGTCTATTACACATCCTTTGTCCTACCAAATATGCATAAATTCTGCGCTTACAAGTAAGCCTAACATTTTCTGCATTTTTGCAAGTTTCTGTGAAAAAATGAAAGTGTAAATTAATGCAATCCAAGTACGTTTTTTAGTTTGGTTATAATTACATATAGAACATTCTTTCCACACAATCCATAGCGTTGTGCTTCAAAACACATGCTTCACTGAATGTATAAATTAATTTAAGGTCATGTTATGCTATAACCATAGCTCAAGAACACATCCTTTATTCCTCCCTGGGATTTCTGGCTGTACAGTAGCCCTGTGATGGACTTGATTATTGGCTATGTGAGATGGCCAGGCCTGCGTTCAATGTGGCCATGGACCTCCCCTGCCCACCCCTTTGCTCTACCCCTGGAATTGACAGATCAACAAACTGTCATGGCTGAAAATATTCATGCAAGTATGAGTTGGATAAAACAGATGATACCTTGTCCTTACATTCACACAATTTCTTTACTTTGCATGGCAACAGTTAAAAAATACACTGGTAGCACTCCCAATTATAATTGGCCTCTCACTTTTACTGACTGAGTCAGCTGGTGAAACTTTTAGGCTGTCATTTGGATATCTGTTAGTTGGAAAAGATCACACAACAGCACATGTGGGCTTTCAGCCAGCTGTTAAGACTGTGTAGCCCTGACTAGCCACCTGCCCTGTCCCCACTTCTCAAACCCCTGTCAGTTGGCTCACTGTTGACTTGAAAAGACCACATAGGACATGTGGGGTTGACCTTCAGCCTGGCGCCCCTGCTGCGTGTATCTCAGCAGGCATAATGCGTCTAAACATTAACTCTGGAGACTCAGCACAGTTTAGCCTAATGGAGCTGACATGTTAGTGTGCAGTGTGTACTTTTGTCTCTTTGTGAGTATGCAGTCTTATTCGCCTGTTGTGCAAGACTATATGAGGCGGAGTAATAGGAGAGATGTCAAATATTTGTATTCTGCACGTCAGCAGAGGAAAGTGAAGAATCATCTGCAAGTGTTATTAATTAACATCCTAAATGGGGGCGCGCCTGAGACAGAGAGAAGATGCTGCCTTAATCACTGTCTGAGTCACATACTTGCAGCAATGCTGAGTTCAGGGTGGAGATGAGACTTGCTGTAGTGGCACAGTGGGGGTAGAGTCCTTTTGATTCTACAGGGGTTGATGTGCACCTGGGCTGCAGTGCCCACATCCACTCCGGGCTTCATCGCCACCTGCAGCACGGGCACTTTTTAATCAGGCAGCGTGGCTCACAGTCTCAGACCAGACATGCAAGCAACTGTTCTTTCACTCCATTATGAGCACAGTTGAGGCTTTGTGTGTTGTGAAGAAAAGAACTACTTGTCAAAGCAGTGACGCAAAAAAATCCCTTCTCTGTGTCACAATGTCAGGGAAATTTTGGGTCAACTCACAGCTCTGTGTGAAAGTTGTCACGTACGGCACTATAAATGACTCTTAGCACCAGGTACACAATCAAGCTAGCTTTATCTTCACCCGCTCATTCTTCTTCTCTGACTGCTTGAGGAGGTGAAAGCACGCTGATGAATAATTTGCAAGATTGTAACACGTTATCAGCTCTGCTGCACTCTGGTACGTTGTTCAATTATTTCCTCACCTTGCCTGCAACCTCATTTCAGGACAACCTAATAAGGGCAGCAATCTAAGGATTGCCTTCAAATTTCAGTAAGAGGATTTACATGCATATTCCCACAGAACTCTTTTTAAAATATACTTATTTTTGATCCCAATTTGCTAAGTCCAATTAACTGGGTCATTGCATTAAAGCGACCTCAGAGGTTGTCTGCATGTGCCCCATGGCCACTGGAGGGCGGTAGGGTATCAACTGAGCTATGGTGGGGAATCTAACCTCAAGTAACTCAGGTGGTTCCCCCCAGAACTCACCAAGCCACATGTCCTCTGACTGAGTGACCCACACCTTCATGAATGACTGGCATTTGGAGTGACATCAGTTATAGCTGTGACCTTGCCTCCAATGCCCTGGCTGCTCTTCTGAATCACACCGCAAACACAATCCTTTCCGCTAAAGTTTGCTGCTGTTTTGAGACCATTTTTTCCACATTTTCTTTGTCCTGAGCCAGAAAACATGGGTCATTAAAAAGCATATGCTGTTATGTGAGCTAATTTTTCCTGGAAAGTTGGCCACTCTCCTGTAATTGGGCTCTTCTGGTCAGAGGGTACATTAGGTCAAACTCACAAACACAAAAAAGAAAGGCTGGCAGAGGGCAGAAATGAAAGGCTGTGATTTAGAGAACCAGAGGATAACATGTGCAGACCATAGTATTCATTCTAAGAGTCGATAAATCACCTGTGGTTGAGTCTCTGTTGCAACACATGGACACCCTTTCCAAATCCACTGGTCGCTGCTTGGTCCAGCAGCAGCAGCTGCAGGAAGAAACATTTTTTTCTGAATGGAAATCTCTGATAAGCCCTAATCTCTCACCTTGATATTTTGAGCTACTCAACAACCCATTCTCACCCCCTTGGACACTTTTAAGTCGTGAAAAGCAACCATTGTTTATTTTAGCATCGGATGAAAAAAGAGAGGGAAGGGGAAAATCTCCTGATCAGCCATTTAGTGAATGAAATGGAAATTCAGGCCCTGGGAATTTTATAAAAAGAATGCAATAAAAAAGAATAATAGCTTTTGGAAATGTGTGACTTTGACTGATTTGCAGGGAGTAAGAATGGAAATACTGTGGGAAGATTTATTGTGCTTGTTCGTGGGAAAACTAAAAAGGAGCATAACAAGACAGGTTTGGGTTTTATCTGATGCTCAGTTTCCTGCTGATTCAATTTACTTGCCGAATACACACACTCACAAATGCATGCATGCACTCACAGACATTCACACATGCATGCATTGTGGTATTTTTAAATTTGTGTGTCTAGTTTAGGACCATTTAGCTGCATGGATGAAAAGCCTTGTTTTCAACACCTATGGAAAATACTACCCTGTGTAGTCACAAGACTACCTTTGCAATTAGACTGTGTCAAATATTTGAGTTTGTCATTACAACCACCTGTTCCAAACAATTTCTGACACACACACACACACCTACAAGTCTTTTCCTGCCTTATTGGGCAGTAGGTGTTGCCATAAGCATTCCCTGAATGTTACCGTTTCTACTCGAATGCTTAATCCTAATGTTAACCTGATTTAAACTTTTACAGCAAGATTTTCCTTCAAATGGATCTTTAAATTTAACAGGTCAAGGATTTTACCCCAGAAATGTCAGACCTCACAGCTACGGTAGGATTCCTGTTTTCCTAATATAGTAACACCCCTACCCCCCCTTCATAAATTCCCTGGAGGCTTTGTTTGTTTTTGGTTTGACAATATTGTAAGATACGGTATTAATATAATGATTGTTAATACACTAATAAAAATAATGTATGTATTATTTCATTAGGGATAGACTAATAAGATCCTTGGTACCGACAGCCCAGTGTTGTTGGGGCCTTTAGTGACATGATCGTTTACAGGAAAAGTCTGAGGGTGAAACGGAGTCATGTAGCCCATAAAATGTTTAGAATTTTAATAGTTTAAAGTTGTCACTCAAAGTTATGTCATGGAGGGTAAATACAGTTACAAAAATATAAGGCTGCAGCACAGAATGAATGAATTTTGTTCAGCCTTTCCATCTAGGCTGAAGTGGTGAACTCTTCATTAAGGGCAAACATTATGTAAATGGCATAAAACCTTCAGCTTATCACCAATGCAATGAATCACTTAGTTAATTATTTGCATTAGAAATATTATTTATTATATTCAGTATATGGGATTTTTTTCCTTATGGGAAGTTAAAACTTAGATCTGTTATTTCAGTGATTTACACAAAAAATTTACTGATAGGCTGTTTTTAATATTGGGTTCAAACATGCAAATGAAGTATTCTAGCATTTATCCTAATTCCCTAAAATCTACCCAGATATGAGAATGACATAAAGACAGGGCACCAATTTTCTGCTGCAATTGACTTGTTAAAGTCAAAAGTTTTAAAGAACAAATTTCAATGTCCATTTAAATAAACTCAAAAATAGAAAATACTTTCAACATGTGAAAATATAACACCTCACTGTGCTATACATTAATAAAATTTTATGCACATCAAATGTTAAATTTAATACCATGTATGCACAAACCAGTTTTTAAGGACTTTCAGATTTTATGAATCAACTAAATGTTATGATTTCTAAATGAGAGTACTAAAAAACTTTTTATTTTTTATTTTTTAACAATAGTCTTCAGAGGAATGGATATAAAATGTCCTATTTTTTGGTCTGCTTATTTACATATTAAAAATGTAAATGTGGATATCAGTGTGAAACTTTATTTATATTCTTTTAGGTATTTTGAGTTTTTGAAATTTTTTGTTTGAATATGTAAATGAGAGATGCATAAATGCCAAACAAATCAAATCTAGAAAAAAAAAATACTGTAAAAACTTAAGAAAAGTTGAGGCAAATTTACAAGTGCAACCTGTAGTTGACCATTCCATTCACCTAAGTGTTTTGGCTTTTTAACCTTTGTCAGGGTGTAGAAAAAAACAAAAACATGTTTTGTTTAAGTGAAGATATGCCCAAAATTGCTGAAACACACACACACATATCTGGTTTGCTTTCCCCGTGGGGTACATCCATTGACAGAATGCATTTCCTAGCCCCTTACCCTAAACCTAACGGCCATAACTGATTGCCTAAACCTAACCCTTGTCCTAACGCTAACCAAAACCTAATTGTAACTTTATCTCTACAAACTAATGTTGACCCTCAAAATGGGGTTTGTACCTGTGGGGACCAGGAAAATGTCCCCACGAGGGCAAGACGTCCCCACGATGATGGTAAAAATCCAGATGAATCCATTGGTCCCCACAATGTTGCAAAAACGCGCCCACACACACACACACACACCCTCACAGAAAGTTTTGCTTTTATTTTTCAGTCCCTGCTTACAGCAAGAGAAAAGCAAATAATCTAGATTTAAGTCTCATCAAAGCTGGACTATAAAGTTGTTCTGACTGGGTTTAAATCCTATTTTACAGAGAAAAAAATGACTTAAGCAGCCATGGGATCACTTGCAAAGCAATTCATAAACTTATCAATCTTATAAAAAGTCAGTGAAGCTGTAAAAGTTGACACATGCTGTCTTTTTATATTTCTGCTCAGTGGCCTGTAGGACATAGTAAAAAAGATTACTCGATAAGACAGAAGATAGTTTCACAGCTTGTTCTTTATGTGATAATCTATCCCAGGGTTTTATCTTGGACATTAGTTTCTATAAATAATCTCTACATGTTGTACAAAATGCAAACACATATCTTAACCTAAAACCAGGTCTCAACCTCTAAATTTAATCTTTGAAGCTGAGTTGAGACCTCATAATGCTGTTCTCATTTGTCTCCCTTGAGTGTTTTGTGAAATTCTCACATGAAACTTTGCACCTCCAGACTAAACCATTGCAGATAAAGCTGCAGGTTGATATTGAAAATACAAAAACTACTCAAAGTGTAAATTGTACGGATGATATACCGTGGTTTAATTCTATATCTAACAGCTCTCTTCGGTGGCAGTAATGCATCAGCAAAGATGCCGGGGATGAGGATAACTGTTGAAACTTTACAGCCAGAGCCAACTCCATTACCAAGAACCTGGTGGATATTTTAGACAGCAGCTCTCACCACTGCAGAATGTAGATAAACACATACCATTTAGGTTCCCGGTCATAATCCTACAGTCAACAAACCTTCCCTGGTAACACTGCACTGCCAGTTTACAATGCTAGGTCACAATTATGGTACCTCTAATTACTGGGTTACCTCTGTGTATGTATGTGTGTGAGTTTGCATATCTGTGTTTCTGCCCAGTAGTGCCAGTATCTGTAAGAAAAACTTTTAAGGATGTGGTAAACTGGAAGAAGGAATCCCTGAAATCCATTATTGTGCTTTCCTTCAAACTGTATAATGTATTTTAACCAGCTGAACCTACAGCATATTGCAGAATATGTGAAATAGGTGGTGATGCATTCTTTGAGGACTTGGTCAATACAAGGTGAGGAGGTAACACAAAAAGGATGAGAACGATCTGAAAGATTTTGTGTTGTCACTGTAGCAGTCTCTCTTAGAATTAACTCTGATGTTCTCACCCTATGTTCAGTGCCACAACTCAAGAGTTATATTTGACCACTGTTGCTGTCCTCCAGCCTTTTCTTTCTTCCTTACCAAGAAATAGAGATACAAGTCTCGCAGTGATAGAGTCCGCTCTGCAAAGTTGCATTTAAACCCAATTGTGATTTGAGCTCAGTGCCCAGCTGTCAGCAAAGCTGCATGCATATACTGACAATGTTATTATGCTGATGCAAAGTGAGTGTTAAAACAATGGCAATGTTTTTATAATTCCTCCTGTATTAATGGGCGTACCAAATTTTATTGACCACTTTTTTAAAACATGAATAAAGACCAAAAGGTTGAAAGGTTGGGCTAAAAGGTTCAATATGTAAGGCTTTGAAGTTGAACTATTTCCTATTTAAGGACTGGGTAGCCTAGTGGTGATGTTGTGGGCTTTGGCACGGAGGACCCGGGTTCGGGTCCCTGTCACGCCACACAGGTGAACCACTGCGGACCCCTGAGCAAGGTCCTTAACCCTCACCAACTGCTCCCCGGGCGCTTTAAGTAGCAGCCCACTGCTCTCTTGTACTACTGTACAGAAATGGGTAAAATGCAGAGCCCTAATTTCCCCTTGGGGATCATACCAGTATCACAAAATAAAGACATAGTGGAGTCTTATTAATAGAGAGCAAAGTTACTCCTCCTTTTATGTATGTTTGTCATAATTGAAACTTCTTTGTGTTATATGGTGGCAGCTATTCTTATCATATATGTAGTGTGGCGTACTGTATTCAGATGGAGGCAACCTATCATATTAATGAGAAGCCAGATCTTTTGTTGGAGTAGACCCCCCCCCCCCAGCCAAATGAAGCGAAAGTCTTTCTTCCCAAGTTGAAGACCATATTGCTAAGGTACTAAAACCCAGGTTAAGGTGTGGTTCCATCTGTTTCGGTCCAGGAAGCTTGGGCAGCATCCATATTTGTTTTTGCATTAAATGAAGGGGATCACTAAAAAGAAGGTGGAGCATTCTGAGATGTGAATAACATGGCAAGAGGGGTGATTTGAAAATGATAAATCCGAATAAAGCAGCATTGATGTCTTATCCAACTGAAAGTTAACCCAAACAAATGACTAAAAATAAAAGTAAGCCGAAAACTTATTTTGTAAGGTCAGATCACTTAAACCAGGGATGTCCAGCTTTGGTCCTTGATGGCTATAGTCCTGCAGGTTTTGGATGTCTCCCTGCTCCAACACACCTGATTCAAACTAAACACCTCCCCTAAACAGCTTGTAGTCAAGTTCTGCCCAAATATGATGACCCACTAATCTGATTCAGGTTTGCTGCAGCAGGAAACATCCAAGACCTGCAGGACAGCAGTCCTTGAGGACCCCTGATTAAAGCTAAACTATAGATTTAATGAGCTGTAAAAGATGGTAAATAGATTTGGATTTGATGTCCCAACGGAGTGACTTTCATAAATGCAGTGTTGACAAAAAGCAATAGACGACATGGAAATGTAGAAAGAGAGTGAAGACAATGCAAAGGAGAGATGGACAAAAGGAGTTATTGCTCAATGAAAAGCAATGACAGAACAAAAGAACAATCAAGGAAACAGCTAAAAACCCAGATCTAACCGGCAGGAAGTGTGCTGGAGAATAAAGCTGGGGATGACTCAGCTGAAAATATTTTTAGAGAATCATTGAGATAAAAAGAGGAGGAAAAAGGATATGAGAAAGTAGAGTTTATGTTGACGAATCATTTTAAATTTTCCTGTTCTTGCATCCATGTTTAGCTTAACCTTTTAATGCTGCCACTCTTGCTGAAATTTTCTCACACTCATGGAGCCAAAGCTGAAAACCAAGTCTTTTATATTCATGAAGGTAAAAATGTAGCTGAAAACAAGAGCATCTATAAATGTGCATATTGTATAACAAAGAGGCTTTGTGGGTAGGTCTATACTGGACATAGGCTTGCAAAGTCACAGCCATGTATGAAGAACACATAGAAGCTGTTGGTGGTTGTTGTGGGCCACTGCCAAAAAACTTATGCCTCTCTGTGTGCCATTTTCTTCTGAAACATGAGATGCAGCATTGACAGTCTGTCTTTACAGAAGCTTTGGAACTGAGTAATAGGGGGTTGACAAAAAACCAAAGCAGTTACAAATGTCCGACACTGCAGACAAACCATTGTATTCCTAAAGCCTTCAACTGGTCCCTTCTCATTTTCTAAAAAGCCCAACAAAAGCGCCTTGCTGTGCATCCAAGTTTTCAGTGTGATGCAATTTACAACCTGCAAGCAGCGACCTATAGCTTAGACCGACACTCCCCTCCAGTAAGCGCCTGGTTTGTAGTTGTGTGGTCGGGTGTGTGTTAAACTGGCAGTTGGGAGCACATGCCATTCCTAAGAACTCTGCAGGACCAGAGGATCTGGTGACAGTGGCTCTTGGCTTACAGAAAGTCAATGCTAAAATGAGATACACTTAGTGGGGGGTGTGGGTGGAACGGGTGGTCTGAGATGAAGAGGGAAAAGGACAGAAGTGTAAACTGGGGTAGTGATGAACTCAATGAGCTCAAGTTTATCCCTACTTCCCTCCTGCAGGCTTTCTTTTCTCTGTATCTTCTAAGAGTTCAAGTTAGGCGACTGACCTTCACGATCACCAGATTGAACTTTTTACACAATGTGTGCAGATACTGCATGAACTGAAATCTCACAAAAGCTCAGCTTGCAGCAGATTGACATCGAAATGCCTTGTGAAGCTCCTATAGACAGCAGATACAGTGTATACTATACTGCATGCATTCCCTTAGGTTGCAATGATGGCATTCACTTTGATCAATTCTGCACTGACACTCTTCTGCAAGATATTTGGGGCCATGTTTAATTCCTTTTAAACTTTTCCCTGAATTTGATAAATATTTGATTTAGTCTTCGAAACATGTGGGTGTGTGTATGAGTTTGTGTCCTCTTATCTGTCTGTCCTTGAGCGGGAGCCTGCCAAACAAACCTGGGTAAGCCTGTAAACAGACTGCACAGACAGTCATCTGTGTCCAAGAAATTTGTGGGATTCATCAGAATTTTCTCCAGCTTGTGTCCATATGATATTTCTGTGCTGAGTAGAAATTTTTCACCATACTAATCAAATCTAACAGGTTTCACTGCCAGTGCTTCCCGTCACCGTATGACAAGGGTTTCATGGCGGATTGAGGTAGCATAGTTTGACCCAGCACAAACAGGCTTTGGGAAGGTCATTCAAAAGGGTCTTGACCACATGAATATGAGATGATATGATTTATAGAGAAAGTTCTGGCACAGTCTCACACTCCATGGATGGTATGAGCGAAGCTGGAAAAGATCCTCACGGATCGTTCCGTAGGAAGCAACCAGCCCCAGAGAGGAGGGTCCTTTAGTGGTAGGTGGAGTCTGTGTGGCAGTGGGTACCAGCGTCAGGAGCATAAGGGATGAGAAAAAGCACTGATTAAGATTGAAATGAAATGTACAATGTCAGACAGTGTGTGGTAATATGAAGAAAGGAATAGGTCTGAGGACAGAGAAGCAAGACCAGAGGGGGAAATGCTCAATACCAACAAATTTTAATCATCTTACTTTCAACATTGAGTTGCTTATGCCATTGGAAAAAAAACAAACAAAAAACCAAACAAAATAAATAACCTCATGGAACCTTTGTTTTTGGCATAACCATAACCTCTTGGCTAAATATGCTCTAATGAATGGAAACATCAAGGTCTGATGCTCAACATTCAACACAGTTCTCAGCTTTCTGAGTCCAAATAGACCTTCATTCCTTCACTGCAATGTTTGATTTGTGTTTGTTTGTAGTCTCCCATCCCATCCCTTGTAAATTCTGCAACCACGTCTCTTGGACTCTAGAGTCTGGGATGTCTCATGAAACTCACTGATCACTTCTTTAAAGTCTTGGCAATGGCAATCGATGATCTTATCTCTCATATGGGTCACAATGTTCCTGCAAGATGAAAATCAGGTTTAAGATTGCAGTGTAAAAATTGACACCTTTTTTTCTTTTGTTGTATCCTATTTGAAGAATGAAGTTAGTTTTGTGGATTTTATGAACTTAACGTGTGGGTATAAGGTCATAATACAGTTTCTATGCTCTGATTGTGTTTTATTTACCTTCTGAATAGATCATGGACCCATTTTAACTAACTCAGACATGTGTATTGCTGTGTAAGAAATTTAGATTTTGAAAAAAAAAACAAAAACAAAACCTGACCCTTTTACAAAAAACAAACAAACA
Source organism: Atherinomorus stipes (assembly GCA_023101725.1). Taxonomy (NCBI): domain Eukaryota; kingdom Metazoa; phylum Chordata; class Actinopteri; order Atheriniformes; family Atherinidae; genus Atherinomorus; species Atherinomorus stipes. The sequence goes on from JALJCO010001220.1 coordinate 160,176, forward strand.
AGCAAACAAAAACAAAACAAGCAAAAAAAACCTCAGATAATTTGACAGGCACAATACTAATGAATTGGCATTGTTTACCAATTGTGATTGGTCAGAAAACCTTTTACTTGAGATAGTTATGGGCTTTCATCAACATGAATGTCTTTCTTGTGTAGGGTTACAGCAGTACATGTTTACCAGGCTGAATATGGACAAATATCTTACAGAGTACATTTGAAAATATGGAAATGCACATCTCCTTGGCTGTCACATTTATCCTCAGAGATGTCACTCACTTTCAATTAAAGTGAGTGACATATTATAAATATTATGCATATTATAAAAGAATATTATAAAAGAATTAAAATGCTATTTTACCTGGGATCATGACAACTGATAGCAATAATCATGTAACAACACATCTTGTGGTACCATGAAATTGAGATATTTATCAAATTATTGAATCAGGAAACTCTTTTATGGTTTCACCCTTACCCCACAAGCCAGTTTGGGGGTTTTACTTCTAATATTTGGAATTAAACAAAAGAAATGCAAAAGTTGTGAATTTCTATGCCCTTTGTTAATACTGTATATACTATACTATAATACAATATGTCATGCTGATGAATATTGTAAAATAAAACTTGCACATAATGTATTTTGGATTGCTTGATCATAATCAAGCAATTCATAAGTGCACTGATGATGATAATTCATTAGAACTGAAAATATGACCAGATGACTATTGTTAAGATGAAAGGAAATAAGGCTTCATTATTAGTAAGAAATAAGAAATGAACAGTAGCCCCTGTTTTAAAGTAGGACATTTTGTTGATCAGTCCAATGGAAGAAAGCCCACCAACCCCCAACATGGACTTTGTGGCACTAGAACAATGCCACTCTTCTTCCACCATTGTTCCAGAGGAGTCTTAACCAGTAGAGCTGCTTTCCTTGAACGTTTTTCTGGGGAGGACAATAGTTTCTTATTTGTGTCATACATACACTTAGTGCATGGCGATACCATGCCTAGTTTTCCCAGCCTCCTGTTGAAATGAGAATTAAACTTGAAATAAAGTACATAAGTGTCCCCTTTTTTGTGTGTGAGTGACATTATGTGTGTCTTTAATATAGGTTCCTTCATTCTTCTGTCAGTTGTGCTGTTTGAAGATGGCGAACATGTTTCCTGCTATAAGACTGTAAAAGACTAGTGATGTTTTTTCTAAATTACATCAATATAGGTTTCAATACAAAAAAATCTAAGTGATTTAGGTGTGAAAACAAAAAGTTAGTGCTTACAAGAGTGAAGTGAATCAAATTAGATGTATAAAATTGCATACTGAACATCAAATTGATTTGTGTCTCCAGGATGACAATCTACATAACCACTTTAAACTCCATTTCCACATTCTGGTCTTATAATATGGATGTTTTCTCATATTAAAACCATATGTGATGGTTTCAAAAAATACCTCATTGTCTTTTACATTATGTAATTTTATGTTCACAAAATAAAAAAAAAAGTAGAAATGTCCAAGAACACCTGTCAGTTTTTCAAACACAATATTGTCTTTGTTATTTTTGCTAAATGACACTTTTAAACAAAGTGTAAATAATTCTGTGATGAGCAATTGTTTAATCTAAATTCAAGAACTCCTTTTCACTGTTAATATCACTGAAAGGGTTAGAATTTCAAAACTTAAATGAAATGAAATGAAAGAAATGAAATGAAAAATACTTTATTCATCCCAGAAGGGAAATTCAGTGTTGTAAAAGCTCACTCTTTTTTTTTTTTTTTTTTTTTTTTAAATAAACAAAAAAGTCAGTTAGTCTTGTTCTTTAGGGTGATGGTTGCTGGCAGGAATGAATTTCTGTATCTCTCCGTCCTACAGTGAACCTGACGCAGCCTCCCACTGAACACACTGTTGATTCTTCACCGTGTTGTGGAGAGGATGGGAAGAGTCCTCCATCATCTTCATCAGCTTGTGCAGCATTCTTTTTTGAACGATCAGCTCCAGCGGCTCCAGAGTTATCCCCACGACAAAACCAGCTTTCTTGATCAGCTTGTTTAGTTTCTTCAAGTCTCTGATTGGGATGCTGCTGCCCCAGCAGATGGCTGCAAAGCTAATTGCACTTTCCACAACAGACTTGTAGAAGATCTGCAACATCTTGGTGCAGACGTTGAATGATCTCAGCTTCCTTAAGAAGTAGAGTCTGCTCTGACCTTTCTTGTAGATGTAGTCAGTGTTGCATTTCCAGTCGAGTCTGTTGTCCAGCTGAACTCCAAGGTACTTGTATTTCTCCACCACCTCCATCTCCTCTTCCAGGATGTAGACAGGACTATGCTGCTTATTCTTGCTCCTCCTGAAGTCAACAATCATCTCTTTAGTCTTGATGGTATTTAAGATGAGCTGATTGTTACCGCACTATTTCACAAACTGATTGACCAGTTCCCTGTACTCGGCTTCTTGTCCATCACTGATACACCCCACAACTGCAGAGTCATCAGAGTTCTGCAGATGACAGGACTCAGAGTTGTACTGGAAGTCTGAGGTGTACAGTGTGAAGAGGAATGGTGAGAGTACAGTCCCTTGTGGTGCTCCAGTGCTGCTGACCACCATCTCAGACACACAACCTTTCAGTCTCACAAACTGTGGTCTGTTTGTGAGGTAGTCGTAAATCCAGGTGGTTGTGGAGGGATCCACCTGGTAGTTATGGAGCTTCTGACATAGCAAAGCAGGCTGAATAGTGTTAAATGCACTTGAAAAATCAAAGAACATGAAATGAAATGAAATGAAAAATACTTTATTCATCCCCGAAGGGAAATTCAGTATTGTAAAAGCTCACTTTTTTTACTTTTTCTTTTTTTTTTTTTTTTAAATAAACAAAAAGTCAGTTAGTCTTGTTCTTTAGGGTGATGGTTGCTGGCAGGAATGAATTCCTGTATCTCTCCGTCCTACAGCGAACTTGACGCAGCCTCCCACTGAACACACTCTGTTGATTCTTCACCGTGTTGTGGAGAGGATGGGAAGTGTCCTCCATCATCTTCATCAGCTTGTGAAGCATTCTTTTTTGAACGATCAGCTCCAGCGGCTCCAGAGTTATCCCCAGCACAGAACCAGCTTTCTTGATCAGCTTGTTTAGTTTCTTCAAGTCTCTGGTTCTGATGCTGCTGCCCCAGCAGATGGCTGCAAAGCTAATGACCCAACATGACCCTCAAAGTGCTGCCTGACTGGTCCAGATGAGAGTGGGCTCTCTGAAGCAGGAAGATGATGGCGTCTTCGACCCCAAGCCCATTACGATATGCGAACTGTAATGGGTCCTGAAAGGTATTCACTTGCTTGTTGAGGTGAGCCAGTAAGAGTCTCTCCAGGACTTTCATGATGTGAGATGTCAGGGCAACTGGTCTGTAGTCATTTGGTTCAGCTGGTTGTGTTTTTTTAGGGACAGGAACAAGACAGGTGCTGGAGAACTACTGGATAATGTTGTTCTGAGCAGGTCTTGAGAACTCTGGGACTGACACCATCTGGACCTGCAGCCTTGTTCCGGTTCAGTTTCTCTAGTTGTTTCTTGACCTGGTCACAGGAGACAGGCTGGATGTGGAGGCAAAAGAGGTCTTAGGATGTCCTGATGTGGAGGGAGATGAGGCTGTGTTCAGGTCCATGACTGAGGTGCAGGGTGACAGAGTGGAGGTGGGACAGGAAAGCTGTGGGCTCATGGAGGGTGTGTGGTGTGTTGGGTTGTCGGCAGGGAGGGAACTGAACCTATTGAAGAACATGTTCAGTTTGTTAGCTCTGTCCATACCTCCGTCAGTCTGGTCCCTCTTTAACTTGAAGCCAGTGATTTTCTTCATTCCCGACCATACATCCCTCACATTGTTCTGCTGGAGCTGGCTCTCCAACTTCTTCCTGTAGTTCTCCTTGCACTTCTTAGTCTGTGTTTTTCAGTTGTTTTTGTGTGGTCTTCAGTAACTCCCTGTCTCCATCCCTGAAAGCTTTCTTTTTGATGTTCAGCAGCTTTTTCAGGTTACTGGTGATCCAGGGTTTGTTATTGGGGAAGCACCTCACTGTTCTCGTTGGAAAGATGTTGTCCACACAGAAGTTTATGTAATCTCTCACACACTCAGTCATGGTGTTGATGTCATCTCCATGAGGTTCACAGAGGACATTCCAGTCTGTGGCCTCAAAGCACCCTCTCAGAGCATCTTCAGCCTCAGTAGACCAGGTTTTAATGGTCCTCCTAATGACTGGCTGTTGCTGAACGATGGGCTTGTAGGTGGAGGTGAGAAGAACCAGATTATGATCTTATCTTCCTAAAGGAGGCAGGGCAGAGGAGTCCAACATCTTATTTTTTCTGGTGGACCAGCTGACAAACTGCTGGAAAGTTGGCAACGTAGCAGAGAGGGAGACGTTTTTGAAATCTCCAGATATCGCCATGAATGAGTTTGGAGGCTGTGTTTGTAGTTTAGCCACGACGGAGCTGATGACATCACGGGCTGTCTCTGGTGCGGTACCTGGTATTATATAAACCGCTACCAGAATAACACAGGCAAACTCTCTGGGCAAATAATATGGACGGAAACGCACAGCTAACAGTTCAATGTCTCTTGTGCAGATCTTCTCCTTGACAGTGATGTGTCCTGGATGGCACCAACGCTGATTGACCAGCACTGCAATTCCGCCTCCCTTTAGCTTCCCGCTGAGCTGTTTATTTCAGTCTGCACGGACCGTCTTGAAGCCGTGTACAGACTCATTACAGTCCGGGATGTGTTCGTGCAGCCATGTCTCGGTGAAACACATGATACTGCACTCTCTGTACTCTTTCTGAGACCTTGTTAGCACTTCAAGCTCGTTCATCTTGCTAGCTAGCGATCTCACATTACCCATCACAACAGTTGGAAGAAACGGTTTAAATCTCCACCATTTTTCTCTCTGCCTTACCCCTGCCCTGCATCCTCTTGTCTTTCTCCTCAACTCCACAGTGGAGTTGAGATGTTATTTCACTGAAAATCTTGATTTGGGAGAGTTTTGACAGTTAATCCCGGTGGTAAACAATTTTTTCCGTTGCTATGGATACACATCACAACAAGTAGTGAAAAAAGCCAAATAAATGAGAAAAAATCTCCTGAGTTGCACAGCCTTCAAACCAGCATAAAAGATCCTCCCAGAAAAACCTAATCTGACAAGTAATGTCAATAAATAAGACAGTTATATTTGGAAAAAAAAACAAAAAAACACGAAAGCTAAGGGAGAGCTGTTACAAACTGCAGCCACCTAGCAGCGCATTCCAGAAATTTTAAAGACCCACAATGTAACTTTTAGCAGTTTTCTCAGTGACTTGCCCCTATCAACAGCTAAACTGGCATCCATCTTGCATCCCACCTGTACAAATAGCTCACTCCAGCCAGTAAAAGACAGTCTTATTTTGACTCATCTTCTCTCTTGTTCTGTCCCTTGCTCTCTCCCTCTTTTCCTCCGGTAATGTTTCTTTGCTGAATCCACCATGGTGCGCATTCAAAACATCTGCTGTGTTCATATTGGTTCTTATCTGTTTGCTAGTACAGATCTGGGCATGAAAAAACTCCTCCTTTTTCTGCCAGAAGTGGTGCACTAATAGTGCACCTTTACTGAACTATCACTGGCTGAACGACTTGTCCCGCAAATACGCCATCACGTACGGTGTCCAAACTTGGCGTGTGGAAACATCCTTGTTCCGGGCATTCGCTTATGCTCTGAAATTGTTTCCCCTGGGCACACAGGTGTTTCTCTGTGCGATTGAATTAGCAGACAAGTCGCTGGTAAGTGGCTGGTAAGTGGCTGGCAGTCAGCTGAAAGGGCAACTTTTTCATGCCAGGGGTCTCATTTATAAAACTTTGGGAAGAATCTTAAAAAAAAGTGTACGTACGCACAAAAAAAAAAATTTGCAAAAAAAAAAAAAAATAAAAATATAAAAAGTGTGGGGAGGAACAAAATAAAAAAAAATTTCCCTTTTAAAAATAACACTTTTCGGAGATTTTGGGGGGGAATTTTGGTTCTTATACCGCCTCCTCCAAGCCAATATATATAAAAAAAGGGGAAAATCAAAGAAATTTTTGGGAATATTAGATAAAAAAATGGAGGGAGGTAATAAGGAATAAAAAAGGGAGAGAGGAGAGGAAAAAGAGAAAAAAAGGAAGAAGTGGGGAGGGGGGGGGGGGGGGGGGAGGGGGTGGAGGGAGAACAGAAAAATAATAGGATATGGGGGAAAAAGGAAAAAAGATAATGGAAAGTTGGGGGGGGTGGGGGGGTGGTGTGGGGGGGGAAGGGTTAAAAAGGGGCTGTCCAGGAAGTGGGGGGGAGGAAGAGCGGGGCAAAGGGAGTATATAAGAAAATGAAGTGTGGTTTGGTGTGGGCAGGGGGGTTCCCCCCCTACGCACCCCCCTCGCCTGTAAACAGCTCAAGCTGTTTTTTGAGGGGGTGATGGCTCCAAAGTGGGGTGGGTGGGGAGAGGAGGGGGGGACGGGGGGGGGGGGAATTGGGGTGGTGGGGGGGGTGGGTAGGGGTGAAAAAAAAAAAGAAATGAAAAGAAAAAGATAATATAATCAGCGTGATAATAATAATAATGTTGAGAAGAATATCTTCATCTTGAAACTATACTTTCCAATCCTGATGTTGCATTGTTGATACAATGCCAGCGAATCCATTGAAAAGTATTAAAAAACAGTGTCAATGGAATAATAAATTACAGAAATACAAAAAATTTTAAACACATTTTAAAAAAAAAAAATATAATATTTTCTTTTATGTTTTTATGTTTAATCTTTTTCCTTTTCTTTCTAAGATAATTTAAATTTTAATTAAATAATAATTTAATATTAATATAAATTATAATAAAAAATATAATATATAATAAAAAAAAATGAATAACATCGAACTGGGTCTTAAGGGGGGATGGATGGGTATGGGGGTAATGGGGGATAAGGGGAATAAAAGAGGGTAAATGGTGGTATAATGGTTAAATTATCAAAAAAATTCTCATCTCCCCGGTCCCACCAGTGAATCAGAATCTTGTGCGCGAAGAGGTCAGGGGGCGCCCCTGGGGCCCGCATCTTCCCAATAAACTAAAAATCAATACCGACACATCTCCTGCCACGCCAACCCCATTACGCCCTAAACACCCCCAGATCTGTACGTGATGTGGTGCGCGACCAGTAGTCGGCTGCAACGTCACAGCTGCATCCTGGATAGAAAAGCTACATAGTGCGGTTTCTCAACCTTGGGACGCCGCCAGTGATGGCTTGAGAAATGTGCACAATTAAAGTTGGTGTGCCATCAAAACGAGTCAGCACAGATGATTAAGGTCGAAAAGTTACATTGTGGGTCTTTAATGGTGCTTTTGTAAATTTGTATTTGTACTGTCATAAAAAGATGCTAAACATAGCTCAATTCAACAGTTTAAATTACGATTATAAAACTGCAGTGTACAATGGCTGACACCCATTGTTTGTTTCCAAAATCACTTATTAAAAGAGAAAGACACCCCCCCCAGGAACTGAACAATTGTAAAACTAGCTAATTTAAGGTGGTTACCAGGACCACTAGGTTAATCTGAGTTTAAAGCACCCTCTTCTGGCTTACAAGACAAACTCGCTATTCAATACATCTGTCTACACAACCTACTGCCTGAAACACTTTTGGATTAAAAGAAGGTTACGGCTGAAGTTTTCCCCACATTTGAATGGCTGTCTAAACTGTAGAGAAAACATGACAGCCCTGGCAAGCTACATTCAATACTCACCTCAGTTTTACAGCCTTCATGACTTGTATTTTGCATTTTCTGCCTATGAATCAGATAATGTTAGGGCTTACAGCATAAGTGAAACTGGGAAGTATTTTTGACACAACCTTTCCAGAGAACTGTTAAACCAGATGTAATCAAAAGTTAGCTGGAGTCCATTACTGTGATGCAACAGTTTGCTCTGTGACGCAGTCAAACAGTTGGACATGTGATACAGCTGCCTCGTGATATACACGGGTTCCTCTTTGGGTCCTGCCTGTCTTACAGCTATTCCTGAGATGTGCTGTAGGTGTGTATTTTGTGAAGCAGCAGTTTATATAATGATGCAGTAGAGGGCCTTCTGACGCAGCAACAAGCTTGACAAGCTAACACGGCTCTGGCTGATAGATTGTCTGTCCGGATTTGGCTAGCTGTCAATACACGTACGCGAAAATCCTTAGATATGGTACTATAAGAAGATTACATCTAATCTACTTAGGGTTTTAGATATTAGCCTGGGGTAATGTAAAGAGAATATACTGTATGATCACAACAGGGAACATAATGCGACAAGGTCACACATTATGTGAGTTAAATAAAAAAAGAGAAGATTTTGTGTTGAACTGATCCATAAACATAGCAGTGGTTGTCTATGCCAAAGCTGGTCTGCTGCTGAGCAAAAAAAATATGAAAGAGCTGTGGTGATAGGTTTCGAGGAGACAATGGAAATGTGCAATGGTAAGGCTGCTGTAAGAAAGAACAGCAATATATGCAATGTATAGTTGCAAAAACAAATTTTAAACCTGTGCACTTTAATTACATGAAGTAGAAGTTGACTGCAAACAGTCGCCAGGAAAGTTTATTATACACTCTCTCTCTCACACACACACAGGCTTCAGATTACTGACTATTGGGGTCATGCTAAAAATAGAGACCTGTACCAGATATATTTGAACATTAAGGTGAACACTGTTTAGAGTCGGACAATATTATAAACTTCTTTTTGACATGTCATGACTTCTTTTTTTCCCTGTATGTGGTTTGATGGACTAGCAGGCCTTAGTGAAGTGAAAATAATCACATGTTAATGATTTAAGTGGTCAGGAATAGGCCGATTTCACTGGAACATGCTGGGAATGTCTTAAGCACACCTTTAACTGGCCCCTCAAACTGCTAATCTCTCTGAAATATCTGTTGCTCCAGGATACTGTGTTTCTGGGCTACATGTTAGCGACAGTTAGCCACGGTTAATTAACAGCATCACTAGCCAGCGTGTACATAAAGCAATGAGGCATGGTTCAGCAAGGCTTCTAGCTATTGTGGTGTCACACAGTTTTGAAAATTAATCATCTATATACAGTATGCATATGGCAGATTACTTGTCTTGAAGTTAGACGGTTTATCATTGGTAATGCAAATACCTTTGTTTGTGTAAATATATGTAGAAACTAATTGTACAAACTTTAAATTCACTGAAAGCTTCACAGTGTTTTCCATGTGCTTCATGCTATTTGAGTTATCAAAATTGATTATTTTTAAAATAAATAACTGGACCATGGTCCAAATACCTTTGTTAATTCTTAATGTGCACTGTCTGAGGTTGATGTTTTTAAGCTAAAACCCAGTCTGACAAAAAAAAGTAGGCGCTGCATAAATCCACAACAGAATATACAGGTACTACCCAAAAAATTACAATATCTTGAAAAAATTCACGTATTTCCGTAATCCAACTTAAAAGGTGCAATTTACATATTGTTTAGACAAATAATATGTGAATCAATATATTTCAAGCTTTTATTTGTTTGGATGTTGCTGTTTAGGACTTGCAGCTTAAAAAAACCTCTAAATCAAAAACTCAAAAAATTAGAATACTGTGAAAAGCTCCAGTATTGTAGGCTCAGAGTGTCACAGTCTAATCAGGTAAGTAATCCAAAACATCTGCAAAAGTGCCCTGAGCCTTTAAAAAGTTTCTGTCTTGGTTTAGAAGAATTCACAATCAGGGGAAGACTGCTGATCTGACAGTTGTGCAGAAAACAATCATTGACTCCCTGCACAAGGTGGGAAAGACACAAAAAGTGATAGCAAAAGAAGCTGGATGTTCTCAGAGTGCTGTCTCAAAGCACATTAATGGACAGTTAAGTGGAAGGAAGAAGTGTGGAAGAAAACGGCGAACAAGCCGCAGGGCTGATCACAGCCTGAAGAAGATGGTCAGGAAAGGGCCTTTCAAAAGTGTGGGGGACTTCATAAGGAATGGACTGAGGCTGGATTTACTGCTTCAAGAGAAACAACACGCAGGCGGATGGTGGACATGGGCTTCAAATGTCGAATTCCTGTTGTGAAGCCACTCCTCAACAGCAAGCAATGCCAGAAGCGCCTTAGCTGGGCTAGAGAAAAGAAGGACTGGTCTGTTGCCCAGTGATGAAAAGTCCTCTTTTCTGATGAGAGCAAGTTTTGCATCTCATTTGGAAACAAAGGTCCCAGAGTCTGGAGGAAGACTGGAGAGGCGCTACTGTAGATAGAAGATGCATGAAGTCCAGTGTTAAGTTTCCCCAGTCTGTGATGACCTGGGGATCCTAACCAGCTGGTGTTGGTCCTCTGTGCTTCATCAAGTCCAGCATAAATGCAGCCGTCTACCAGGACATTTTGGAACACTTCATGCTTGCTTCAGTGGACCAGCTGTATGGGGATGCAGACTTCATCTTTCAACAGGACTTGGCACCTGCCCACACTGCCAACACTACAAAATCCTGGTTTAACAACCTTGCTTGATTGGCCCACAAACTCACCTGACCTGAACCCCATTGAAAATCTGTGGGGCATTGTCAAGAGAAAGCTGAATGGGAAGAGACCAAACAATAGAGAAGAGCTCAGGGCTGTGATTGAAGCATGCTGGTCTTCCATATCACCTGAGATATGCCACAAGCTGGTAGCATCCATGCCACGCCGGGTTAAGGCAGTCATTAAAGGGGCCCCCACCAAGTACTAAGAACAGATGCAAGATTTTACTTTAGGAGGCCTGATATTTTTGTATTTAAAACCCTTCTCTGATTGATTTTATGCAGTATTCTAATTTTTTGAGTTTTTTTATTTAGAGGTTTTCTTAAGCTGCAACTTCTAATCAGCATCATCCAAACAAATAAAAGCTTGAAATATACTGATTCACATATTATTTGTCTATACAATATGTAAATTGCACCTTTTAAGTTGAATTACGGAAATACATGAACTCTTTCAGGATATTCTAATTTTGTGGGTAGTACCTGTATATCATTAAATGAGAAGACAAGTCTTCTCATGAACATGCATGTTCATGAACATTTCAGTGTTTCTGTTGTAGTAGAATTTGGATTCCAATTTCTTTCTATTTGTACATAAAAAAAAAAAAAAAAAAAATCCTCAAAATCCACCGTAGGAAGTAAATAAAGTAACCATAGGTATGACTGCAGCACAGGACTTTCACTATGCAAACTGAGGTTTGTTCTCCCTTGGCAACATTATACTCTTTATTATTTTGGTTGCCGTATTGTACCGTTTTTTTTTTCTTGTAACATTCTTAGACCTAACTCCTAGTTTAACTTTGATGTTGACCATCTCTTTGGGCTGGCATTTGGTTAGTTTTTAGGCAACAGAACTGCTTAGTTAGATTTAGAGAAAGATAATGGTTTGAATTTAAATACACCCATTCACAGCGTTAAATACATGTTAGAAAGACTCATTTTCAAATGTTTTAGGTTGCCAGATGACATCTTAAGAGTACGCCCAAAAGAAATCATAGGCATCTAACAGTTTTACAGCCTTTTTTGTACAACAGCAGTTTCCCTCTGTAGGCCAGTGTAGCAATTACATATTTTCATGTGAGGCTGGGTTGTTATTTGGCTCTATAACTCATATTAAAGTGCTTATTGTCAGTATTTTTACATATTTTATTTGTTCATTTTGGTGCATTCAGTTACTAAAAATATCTTTTTCCAGTGTGTTTCGGACATTTTTATCAAACACCATCTCCATAATCTTTCAATATACCCTCTAGCAACTTTCTACTTGGTTTCAAATCACAGTCAAATGTCATGCAGTGAGAGTCATATCCAGAGAGGCATAGGATCGTGGTTCATAGTGGGAAAAGTCAGGCAGCCCCTGGACAGCTTGTTTATTGTGCCTGGCAGTTGATGCCAGTAAAAAGTACTGGTCAAAGTTTGTTGTGGTCAGTCAGAAAAGGAAAACTATCCAGTGTCTGCCCTGAGGGAGTGAGATGACGAGTGAGTCAGCGAGGAGAAAATAGCATGAAATGAGGGTAAGGTTGACAAAGATGAAGGATAAACTTTGAACGATTGCTGCTAGAATGCAGCTCCCGTGACGTGGCGGTATTAAGACAGCGCTGTCAAACACAGCAGAAAATCTGGAACGTGTAAGGTTTTAGAGGTAGCTGGCCGATGCATAGAAAGCACAGCAAACTTCTGTCTCCTCAAAGCATGTTAAAAAGGGTTCAACATACAGGTCAAATGTTGTGCGGGGGGAAAGGATGTGAGATTTACAGTATGTGTGGGAGAAAGACCTAAATGTTTATATTGTGCAGGAGTCTGCAGTATAAGACTGTGGGTGTATTTATATAATGCTGTTACATGTATATTCTACTCAAAACAAGGTGTAATAAATTGTCATGTAGAATAGGATGACCTATATAGAATTATTATAGGAACTATAGAAAAGTATTGCAAGTTCATAGGCAAAAATGATTAAAATATATCTTTAAATAACTACTAAAACAGTAAAACCTAATAAAATCATATAGAGTCACACATTTGGTTTGTGCAGTAAAAAGCTTAGTGATGACACATTTTAACTGACTAGCGACACATGACCCAAGGTAGATGTTGGTGTTCATTTAAGGAGTATCTGATAAATAGGCTTTAAAGACCTTTTACAATATAACAAACAAACATTGAGGAAGACAGATAAGACGTCAAACAATAACTTGCAAGCTTGCACTTGCAGAGAGATTCAGGCAAAACTCCCTTTGGACTTTGAGATTAGAAGAATCAAGTTTCACTGTGAGAACATTCTTTTATCCACCTCTAACAAAAAACCTCTCATTTGCCAGCATCACTGACCCTTTAATCACTGATTTTCTTTTGGGTGAATGAAAGAGTAAATTAGTGTTGTTCTTAATCTAAATCCCAAAATTTCATGCTTTTTTTAAGTCAGCTTCCTCGCCATCTCTCTGAGTGATTTGTGGTTGATCCAGAGTCGGATGATTCTGACAATTTTAACACTAAGCCCTTGTGGATTCCCTAACAAGGCTGTGCCTGTCTCATATGAGAACACAACACAAATCCAGCTCCTTTCTGCCTGATCTGCAGTAATTCCCCCAGCTCACAACACTTCCTTACTTGTGGGTCCCAGACATTTGCTGCAAAGGTATTTTTTGTTAAACAGCAAGTCCACTTAACAGCACAGATGACACTGGAATTGAATGGATGTTATCGTGGATAGTTTCAGTTCAGGCACAGGAACTCTTTGCCCTACAGAGGTGCTCTTAAGCAAGACTCATATCCCTCTTTGTTGTTTTGGATCCTAAACTCCATCCCCCATGAACAAGGACAAAGTGAAACGAACTGTTTTATAAGGAGATTGATGAAATAGTCTGCTGTATTTTCCAGAATCTTTCTTTATAAATTTTTTTATCTTTTTAGGTCAAACAGATGTATCAGGTTTTTGATTCGGTGGTAGATGAGATAACTGGCACCTCTGTCGTATCTGCTAATTGAATAATACATGTAGCCTGGCAACCTGAACAAGGTGAAAGCAACCATAAATTAAACCACTAGCCGTAAACCACTACTCTTTGATTTATGACTAGATAAGATGTCTTTGAATATACAGGTAAGTGCAGAATATAGTATAATATTCTGAAGTGGAGCTCTTTTATCCATTCAATACTTGGATATAAGACAAAGAAGGACAACAGAAGAACTGGCAGAAAGGAATAGAAAAGACGGCTAATCAATGAGCCATTTGCATCTATATAGCCTACACTTAAATAAATGCAAACACATGGACACGAACACAAGCACACTGATGGATATGCCTGGTGAATGGTAATGCTGTGGTAATGAGGGTAAGCTGGACTACTCCCATGTGAGGGTTGAGTGGGTGCAGTGAAACCAGACTGGCAAAACCACAGCTGGCCAATCTGTCCAATTGAATGTGTGTAACAGAAATTGATGCAAATTAATAATCCAAAATGCAAGATGTATGAAAAATGTTTCTTTACACTTATTGAATGTTGCATTCCTATTCCGAAGGGAGTTTTGGGACTGATGCATGTTTCATATTTATATCAGTCTTTCTTTTACATGCAAACACATGCAGATGAAGAAAGGTCTCAGTCAGTGCAGTTCTCCTCAACTCTACACCTGTCTCCTTTCCCATTCAGTCATGCTCCCCTTCATACCATAGTTATCCTCTTTTGTTCTCCCCCTTCACCTCAGTTTGTCTCTCTTGCACTCTGTTCCACTGATCCGTCTTTAAACTGATTTTAGTCTTATTCCCTTCCCCTCCCTCTCTCGTTGCCTGCCTCATGACTCATGGAGGTTTTTTTTTCAGCATCACAATCAGACATAAAACGTGGGTAAATATAGATCGGAAGCCTTAAAGACGTAGTACGTGTCAGAGAGCACATATAACACTGCAGACACACCTCGGGGAGGGTTTTTTGCCAAGTCGTGATTTCTGACGGTTTAGCCTGTGCTGGCCTGTGGTGGTTTACCTGCCAGTAAGCACGTTGCTTTAGCTGGCAGGACTTTAATCCCACCTACCTTCATTATTCTACACTTCTCTGTTCTCTCTCGCTGCACCTGATCTCATCCAGTGTCATTTTCAATCACAAGCTTTTTCTTACATTGCTCAGATAAAGAAACAGTGCTCAGTGTATGTCTTGATTTGAATGCTGTATAATACCCTTGAATTGTGCATTGTGACTTGTCACATAATCACATAAGTTTGCATATAGACACAACACAACCAAGGCCAAAAGAATTTATTAAAAACAGAAAGAAGACGCATGAAAAAGGAAGAAACAAATTAACAAAAACAACGACAACAGTCATGAGGAAAAAAAAAACCTCTGATAATGCAATATTAAAGTTATCAAAGATAAATGTCCTGCGGTTATAAGAAGGCCATAAAAGATCTGGGTATAAGTTTTGAGGGAAAGGTTTATAAGTGAATATTCCACAAATATGAGCTATATGGATGGACTCTACTGAAAATGATTGTTCTTCATATTTTTTGTGTTAATAGGCAGATATTCTATTAAATTCAACTGTATTTGTATAACTAATATGCTAATACGATATAAGTTAATAGGTTCCCCATTTTGATTTCTGCACTCTGTAGCTTGAACAGCTCAAGGAAACGAAGGAAACACTGACTTTTTGAGTTTGATGTCAGGTGAAAGTATTCATTTGGTTTCAGTTTGCCGTTTTTGCCCCTAGATGTCGCTCATTTTACACACTGGTCCTTTAAAACCAGTGTGTAAGGTCCAAGTTTAACCTGAATGAAATTAAAAGCAGAAATTTGTATAATTAAGGAGTTTATCACAGTAAGAACTGATTTTCTTTTATATAGGCTACCTGTAGCAGTACTGCAGTCACTTTAAGAAGAAAGAAAATTTCAGGTGAAGTTGTCAATTTTTCTTCACTTTAAGACTTTTGACCTTTTTTGAACACACATTCTTCACATCAAAAAAGAAAAAAAAGAACAGAAAAGAAAATTAAAAGAAGTTGTTAAAGAATAGAACAGGAATTGTGTTTATTTATTTTGATACTTTGAATAAAATACATCTTACTCATATGCAAAAACCAGGGTCAATCTTTAAATCTATTATGTGAGAAAACCCACTGAATTAGAGTCAAGAACCCAGATTGGTTATGATCCCACAGCTTCTGTATATATTGCACCTATATTCTGCTTGCTATTTCTATGATTGTCAAATTTCTATGTGCATTTTTTTTTTCATTCAAAGACACCTAAAATGGTCAAGGCAAGGGTAAAAACTTGGTTTGAATCAACAGTAACATGAGATGTTTGCTGGTTAACTAGGCAGAAACATCTGAGAATTATTTCTTGGAAATATTGTCAGGGGGTTAAGGACACCAAATTGTCCAAACGTTTGTTTTTGGCTAGAAACTGATAGCCCAGTGACTGGTAACACAAATTCTTTTTTGACTTGTGGGGTAAATTTGTTTTAACCCCACAGGCTGAAAAAGATTTTAATGCTTTAAACTTCGAAAGGTTCACCATGTCTTATTTCAACCTTTGCTATCAAGGACCTGGTTTCCAGAGATGTTTACAAGTCCTTTTTTTTGCAAGTTCAAGTCAAGTCCAAAGTCTTATGGCTCAAGTTTAAGTCAAGTCAAAGTAATTTGTTGTTGTAATGACACTGGGGACGACAGTGGAGTCAGCAAGTCCAGCAGCTGCTTCAGAGCCCCAGAGTACTGGAGTAAATTTAGATGAAGACTACACTAGATGGACCCACATAGTAAATGCTTTCCACGGCATCAAAACACGGAAATGGCGACTTTTCCCTGGATCGGTAAGCTAACTTTTTTGCTAACATGGCAAATGTTTGCTGTCAGTCATAAAATCCTCTGCAGTACTTGTTGGACATGGTGCAGACTGCTGGTCACTTGCTGTATCGGCAGCGAGCCTGGCAACCAAACGGCCGGAGTTGTTTTTCTGCTGTTGAAATTACAACCTAGACACAGGTGATGTTGCTGTTCTGTCCGTATTCCATATTCAACTTTTAATGTGTACAAAATTCCATTGATCCGGAACAAGAAAGAATTTTCCGAAACTAATTCTACAGTTTATAGCATTTTTTTTTTCTGGATGTGGAAAGGATGGCTAAAATGCTACACAGTAGCGCAGGTATCAGAGGTGGGAATTGTAGAGTCAACAAGTCTTTCCCATGTCATGTACTTGTTCTGCCCAGCTGCTGAACCAGGTGAGTCCAATCAGCACAGTGAATTAAACTGGGCTGATCCCTGTGGGCCAGGCAATCCCCCTGTGACTGTATATTTTGGACAACTGGATGAAGCTCCCTCAGACCAAGAACTTTGGCATATCTGGGGAGGTTTGCAGATGAGTGTGAAATGGTGGGGATGGAATTCTCTCAAGTCTAAGGCCATTGTACTCAACTGGAAAAGGGTGGATTGTTCTCTCCAGGTTGGGAATGAGTCGTTGCCTTGTTTGAGGAGTTCAAGTATCTTTGGATATTGTTCATGCATGATGGTTGGGTGGAACCAGAGATGGATGGAAGAATAGGGGTTTTATCAGTGGTGATGAAGGCACTAACCCAATCTGTTCTGGTGAAGAGAGAGTTGAACTATAAGGCAAAGCTTTTAATTTACTTGTAGTCCATCTTCATTTCAACCTTCACCAATGGCCATAAGATTTGACTAGTGACCAAAAGAATGAAATACAAGTGGCTGAAATGAGCTTCCTTCTGAAGATGGCCAGAATTAGCCTGAGGGATAGGGTGAGGAGGTCATACGTCAGTGGGGAACTTGTCATAAAGTTGCTGCTTCTCCATATTGAAAAGAGTCAGCTGAGGTGATTCAAGCATCTGATGTGTCCTGGTTACTATCCCTTGGAGGTTTTCTGAGCACATCCTACTAGGAGCAAACTCAAGGGCAGACTAAAAACTCACTGGAAGGGATTTTGTATCCCTCTATGGAATTTCTTGGGACCCCCAGGAGAAGCTGAAGAGTATCACTGGGAAAAGGATTTCAGGGTCAATCTCCTCAACCTGTTGTGATTTGACAGCCTCGTGCATTCTCTTACATTTGACAGAAAGGTAGAAGAAGAAAAAATAGATGGGAACTCAACTGTGATGTCGAGGAACTCAGTCATGTGGGAGGGGCTCAAAGTAGAGCCGCTGCTCCTCCACACCGAGAAAAGCCAGATAAGGTGGCTCTGGCACCTGGTCAGGATGCCTCCTGAACGCCTCCCTGGTGAGGCACATCCCACCAGAACGACCCCAAGACCCAGAATGCGCTGGAAGAATGCGGACTACATCTCTCAGCTGGGCTCAGAACACCTTGGGACCCCCCCAAATGAGTTGATGGATGTGGCCTGGGAGAGGGAAGTCTGGGCTTCCCTGCTTAAGCAGCTGCCCCCGCGACCTGACCTCGGCTGAGCAGCAAGGAAATGGACGGACTTAATGGCAGCCACACCCCAAAGAAGAAAAAAAATGTTTAGGATGTAGGGACACTTACTGTTGTTATATTACACGGCCATTTAATTGTATTATTTAATTGCTTGGGAAGTGAGGATTTGTAGAAAAAAATATCTCTTTGGATTTTCATAAAAGAAGTTCAAGGTCTGTTGAATATGACCCTAGTAGAGGCAGACATTGAATGGCGATGAATAGAATTGATATGCAGTGTTTGGAGACCAGACCTCTCATGAATATTTTTTTTGTTGTCGCATAGTTTTCAGCAATAGAAGACAGTAGTTTCAGTGTTTAATCATCTGGGATAGGTAATCATCAACACAGATTTTGACCAATTCCCTCACTCCACATTTACTGAAGTAAATATTGGATCTATTTCATTCAAGCCACATATTGTATTCAGCAGACACTTTTTAGATACCAAATTCACTTTTTCTGATGGAAAAATAAGGTAAAAATAACTTTTGTCTGTCTCTCACTGTTACCAAATCTGTCATTAGATCTGCAACACACATGTCTAAGCAAAGGAATATTTAATTGTACTAGGCATATATAAGCTACTTCATGTCATATGCTATATGAGAAATTTCAAAATAGTTTTTTTTCAGTTAACTAACCTCTATCCCCCTCCCTCTGAAAGAAAACCCTTAAGCAACTTAATGTTTTCATTCATCCACATAAGGTTGACAGCTAAAGTTGCTTTCTATCAGTTGTTAATTGGCCTAAAAACTCATCTATGTTCCCTCAAATTGTCCAAATCAAAAAAGTTATAGGAATGAAAAATCTGGTCAATAACGGGGTTCCCATATATTCCAATCTACTTTTATACCCATTACAGAACAGGCTGTACTGTGACTAATTTCGTAATTTTTGTTGTAGTTTAATATCTTGGGGTTAATAAAGACTTAGGGAATCTCAGTTTGTGCTTTCACAAAATATAAAGTGACTTGTTTTTGTTTCTACTGTCATTTCCTCCAAGTTTGTGCTAGTGCTACCTTGTCATCTAGACCAAGTAGCTTTTAATTTCATTCAGTGTGTAAAAATGAATCGTAATTTCAGTCTTGAAAAAGTGTCATGATTAGTTCTTCCAGTATTTTATTTGTCTACATACTTCTGGTGTGAACTTGGCTTTGTGAGATGTTAGTCCTGCAGATTTGAATCAGAAATTAATAGCTTTATTTTTTTAGGATCTGTAGTATTTCACATCAAGGCACTTCCACATTAGCTTATTTTTTTGACAGCAAAGGACTACGTACAACTTTTATTTATAAACTGATGTTAAATTGACACAGTTCAGCAAACAAACTAGACAAGCCATGCTTCATTCTGGTCTGCTGGTAAATCACAGATTAGACGGTTTATGACATTCTTTGGGGTGTTTTACCCAGTGGAGAGGGCCCCACAATTATTTGCAGGGATTATATGGTGTGCTTTATATTAAGGTATGCACATTAAGAGCATGAGTTAGGGAGAGCAGAGCTTTTGCATAGCCGTATTAGCACAACATAGGAGCTAATCCGGCAGGAAGCAGCAAGTAACAGGGCTAAGAGGGGGCAAATTTCAAAACAAACACGACCAAAGATCCCAAAACCTCTACTTAATCTACATTCATTGGGGTTGGATTTGGTGCAGGCACCTAGAGATCAGCTGCTGCCTGTCACCGCAACAAGTCATTTGCTAAAACTGCTCTTTGTCCCCAAAATTGTTGGATTGAAGGGAACCAGGTGACATGATAATCTGGTAAAGGAGAGCAGAGAGGCAGCCAGCTGTTTTCATGAATTTTCTAATTAACTTTCTTGTAGAAAACATGTATAATGTGCCCAAATGCAAGTAGCATGCAATGCCCCAAGCTAAAAAAAATTATAAGAAGTTTTCTTTTCAGGTTTCAGGAAATACAAAATGAAAAAAAAAATGAAAATATGTTCCTGGGATGTTAGTTCCAGTTAACAGATTTGACTTCCTTCAAAAGGCTTTTCCTGGAAAACCCCATCAAACGAGTATCCAAACCAGAATTTTCACCTTGTTAAACAGATTTGAACAGGCATACATAAATGTTGGTGGTCAATAGGTGAAGGATAAACTGCAAAATAATCCAACAGTTATGAGGTAGATTGTATAATAATGAACCCAAACTTTTGAAAGCATTCACTGCTGCCATTCAGTTTGTTTGATGTGGAACAAATGCGGGGAGTGAAGCAGAAATGATATGGTGTTGCTTCAAATACTGGTGAGTCAATGAAATGTGATCCAGGAAGTCTGTTTTGCATCATGGATTCATAAAGACCTCTCAAAACCAAGAAAACTCCACACTTTATCCAAAACTACAAGGAAGAATTTCACTCATATGTCAGGAAAAGTACCCAAGACAATGATTATTGTTATAACCATCATATTCCCTGTTGCATCAACACCCACGCTAAACCAAGAAGGTGATTTTCCTGTAACGGAGTTGGCTCGATTCTTTGGAAAACGCAAAAGTCAAAGTGGTGCAATGTGTGTTATATAACTTGCGGAAAAATATTAACCAGAGATTAATGAGCAATTGTAAAGATGCAGTTGTGTTCTCAGGCAATTATGTACAGAGATGGTCCAACTCACGATCTTACCGTCATTCAACTGTACCAAACCGTTTAGCCCAGCTATCTCCCACAATACTTATTATAAAGCCGATGTCACTCAACCTAAAATAAGGAAAGTTTTCTGTCTATAATATTCAGAAAAACATTTGGTTTGAATTATAAGCTTTGCTTTCAGTGCTGAACATTTCCAAACTTACCCCAGCAAACTGCTTCAGTTGTACAACTTTGCTACATGCACCTTCTTTTTCTTAACCAGTTCTTTTCTATTCTCTACAAAATGCAATATTTTTGTCATATGTGAAAAGGACAATTCTCTGAGAGATCTAATTTTCCCTTGATGACCGTTTATAATTTGATTTAATAGATGAAATTGCTGCACACTTTGTCAAAGTGCCTGTTTATTCATTTGACTGTCTGTCATGAAAATTGTGGAGGAATTCCTCTAAATTTCTCTGCTCTGCCTTCTTTCACGTTACATTGCACAGAGATTCCAGTTAGATGTGTAATAACAACTTGCTGCACAAAAACACGGAACTGCTGCCTAATGAAATTTCATGGAAACACAGCATTCACAACACGGCAACCTTTTCCTTATTTTATATAAAAACAATATGATTTCAAATAAATATGCTGTTTTACATAGACACAGAAAACATGTTAATAGTGGAGAAGAGACAAAAGAAAACTAATAATGAAGGCTCTAAGACTGATGGCAGACAGGATGGAGATTATCCAAATTGAAGATGGTGGTAGTGTTGCGGTAGCGGATGCTGCGCTGCTAGCAGTAGTTTATTTGTATTTGCATCTTGCACAATGGACAAAACACAGGTCTGCTTCTAACTTAAATACTTAAATACAATTTACGAACACTTACACACAGATGTGCATATAGCAAATGCAGGTGAATGCACATTCATTCGTACTCGCATGTACACGCAAACACACACGCACACAAGTTAAACTCTACATGGCACCCACACCCTTAGATGACAGGGGTTGAAATGGAGATGTCATCAGTACGTCAGTACAAACAGTCCATTTAGGGAATGTTAACAAATCAGTTTAGATTTTTTTTTTTTTTTTACTTTTTTTTGTTTCTTTTTTTTCTTAGAAAAGCACAGGGAGCCTCCATGCTGAGAGTAGCCATCAGTGACCTTACATTTAAGGGAGAAGAGACAGCTACAAGAACATTACACAGCATACATAAATAGACCAAATTAAATATGTGTTGAGACCGAAATACTGTAAAATACTCTATAACATTATAAATTATCTAGAATGAGCTATGGCATAAAGGGATATTAAGTATGTACAAGTTTAGAGAAGATGCATAATCAATGAATTTTGTATTCAGTTAAACAGCAAAGAAAACTACTTTGACAATCCCCTCTCTGGAAAAAAGGAAACAAATAATTTAAAAAGCACTCGAAAGATTTCTCAGTACATTATGTGAGGCACAGTTTTCAAATGGAATCAAACTACAGTATAGGATATTTCAGTGGTTTTCTTGTAGGACATAGCAAAACATTTCTTAACCAGTATCCCTTTAAAAGTATATGGCACCACCATTCCAGAGTCTCCTCTGATCGCGGCAGAGATGCTGTGTAAGTCCACGGCAGTCCTGCAATGTCCTCAGAGGAAAGGAAGCAATATCAAGCAGAGACAGTCTTCCATCAGCTGTCCCGTTTGTCCTGCCGTTGTACGCCAAAAGCTTAAGCAGACATCGGCCAAAAAAGTCCATCCATCATCTTCGAAAGCAGAGCACACCATTGTCCTCTTCAGTCTCACCTGCTGTTTAAGCAGTTAAATATATCTAGAGGTCTTGTATGTTATGACTGACACACAACCACAGTAGACTTAAATCCAGTGAAGTAATTGCATACAATGAATTGACAGTAAGACTACACCTGCTTTGCAAGCTTGTTAGAGATGCAAAACCACATGGCGGCTACTTTGCTTTTAGTCAAATGATGGGTTTAGTTATTTGTTTCTGTAGCAGCATAACAATTCTGTACTCTTTTTTTCTTTTTATCATGGTCGATATACACACAGATATACAGAGGGAGGAAACTTTTAGTTCAGTCTTTCTTTGTTCTCTCTCAGTCCAAGGGGAATGCTTTCCACAGAAAAGAAGAGCTTACGGTTCAAAGGTCAAAGTGCTGTGCTGTGAAATATTTCTAGAATACTCCTTCATCTTGTACATCTGGTGCTGCCACCTCTCTCATCTTCTCGGCTTGTCACATCTAAACAAGAAAAAAAAGACAAAAGAAAGAAAAAGAGTCATGAGAAGAAGAGATACTGGAAACAAAAACAGACAAGATGTGCCCCCTCCCAAAAAACAAGACAGTCAGGTTTTCTTGTTTTTGTGTCTCAGATGTGCACACAAATGAACTAAAGGGGCCAAAGTTGCGATGGTGACAATAAAAGCTGCTCCACCAGCTTGTACCAAAAGAAATAAGCTTTTTCTTGACATTTGGAGCAAGAAAATAAAACCCAAAAAACGTGAAGTTTGATTGGTCAAAGATACCACGCCAAAGTTAGCTATTTTCAAAAATACCCCTAGCAACCTTCTGATCAGAAGGTGTGAATTTGGCTGGTGACACCGTGAGAAACATTTTCAATTAAAGTTTTATGAGCAAAGTGATCTCTTTGGGGGGAGGGGGCAATATGGAGATGTAAAACGTTTGCCATTGTTTGTAGTTCATGTGTGCGAGTGAGGTGTGGGTCTAATTGAGAAATGCAGAGAATACACATGCATAAAGGGCAGATTTCCATATACTCATTTAATCATTTTGACCACATTCACAGTGAATGCTTTAGGAATTCTTTTGGGATTTGGCTAAATTTATAATAACACAACACGAGCATAGTGTTGTCCATTGTTCATCAGAATTGCTACTCGAACGTTAACCACCCAAAAAACTGTGCTTTTCATACAGTCTATATTTTTCTATTTTTCAAAATTGCTACAACATGGGAGTCAACTTGCATAAAAAAGTAATCTGAAGCAATAGTTGTAACTCTAATAGTTCTTGCCACTTGACAGGAAATAAACGTTGAAAGTGAGGTGACAAATAACACAGGTGCATTGCTTAAGTGTATCCCCTTGTTTCCACCAGATGCTGTTGCAACGCGCTCCAACTTCATTGCTGGTGCTGATCGCAGCCTCTAGTAGGCAAAATTCATCAAACGATAAGCAGCAGGTGGAGGTGATGCTTGACATGCAGCGACAATCAGTCACGAGATCAGCCAGTTGAATTGATTGGCTGGTGTCTCTGTTGCTGCTTGAAAAGCTGAGCTATTCTCACTTTTCCAATGCAAAGCAAAGAGCGATAACTTGTAATTAACCCAAAATGTAAGACCATTCGAAGTAGATGTGAAGTGAGATCTTTGATTTCTGAAACATGGTTATGTGAATCCTGCCTGTAGATTGCTTGCTTTTCCTCTGGATCCAACATGACACTTTTTAGAATTGCCCCAAAAATGGCTCAAGTTTGGTTTTCACTAAGAATATGTGGACAATCTGTGTTTGACAGCGGCTGGATCAACTAGCACCGACGGAATGAGTTGGACATGAAGTCAGACAAAGTGACACCATAGAAAATCCAGAACATTTTCATAAGAAAATACCCAATGTGGATTCTCATCTTGACATTATGGGCAGAATAAAACCAGAAATCAACCATGCAGAGGCATTCAACCATAGATAAGAACAGGCCCAGTGGCTGAGAAACACAAGGTGTAACATGACACCTCAGACACTCTACAAAAAGAGGACAATAGAAGAGAGGACACGTTGTGTAAGTTAATTCCTGGTGGATGATATGCTCTGCTTTCAAATCACAAAAATGCGCAAAAGACGGAACAGACGCATATGGGAGCCGAAATGTGCCGCAACCACATTCGATGGAAACAAGGGGTTATAAGCGAACTACGGTAGCTGCTACGGAAGTTAAAGCACAGCTGAAATTTTAATTGTGTTTTGACAAATCCCATCTAAGTTTTCCATCTTGTCCAATAACACCTTGAAGGTCTAGTTTGAGTTTAGCTTCAGCAGTAACGCTTACTTGCAGGTCCTCTCGTTGAGCTCTAGCTGGCGTTCTTTACAGTATTCGTCTGTGTGTTTGCAGGAGCACCGGCAGGTTGAAGGATCCTGCACAAACAAACGCTTTCTCTTCACTGAGCAGTGATCACAACATGGCTCACAGACACTGGACAGACAGAGAGACAAACAGACAGAGATGGGGAGGAAGAGGGAGAGGCAGATTATAACAGTGTACTATTACCACCTAAGATAGGTCGCCCCTTGGTCAACCCTTTCATACACTGCAGTTTGCCCCTCAGAGCCACTGCCAGGTTGCTCTGCATGTGACACTCAGGTAGTATTGCACACAAGTTCCCACAGAGCAGGCAGAGGTTCAAGCATTAAAATGACCACCCACCCCCATCCCATCCACATTGATCGGACCACTCACAAACAACTTGGGTTAGACATGCAGTGAGCAAAGCTCTGCACCGATTCATGCAACACAAAATAACATGACGTAGCTTTGAGCCGCAGGTTAATGACAGCACACTTTTCGCTCTCACTCTTACAAAAGCTCAACTCCTAATAAAGAAGACTCAAGGGTCTGTTTGATGCACCATTAAGAATATTTTCATTTTATTGAATGAAAACTAAATACTGTTTCCCACAGAGACATGAAATTCAAAACAGAGGCTCAAAGTGATCTAAATTACATTTTCTCAACATTGATGAAGGCTCAGGTATTCCACTGACATCTCAATATACAAATTACAATACATACAGGAATATGTTCACAGCAGGATAACTGAAGAAACATGAGGTCATCTTTATATTAGTTCTGAATAGGAGTTAATTTTATGGTTTCAAACACAAAAGTAGGCAAACAAAGAAACAAAAACAGCACTTCCCAAAACAAAAAAAAAGAAAGAAAAAAGAATAGATAGCCATCATTCATATCTTCACATTACATAAAAAGTACCAGCATTAGACACAGGACAGCGAAACCAGTTTTTAAAGATGAAAAGAACAAAGAGAGGCAAGGAGACGGGTGCGAGACACAGCAAAGCAGCACAGACTCAACACTGAAGACAGGACCATGATTACAATCCTGGTGATCCCAGCACAGATACCAGAACAGTATGAGCCAGTCTGCAAAGCCATGCTGGTGGATGTGATCTGTTTCAGTAGAGGATTCAGGTTACAGCTAACAGCTGATCTTAGATCTGTTTATTCCAGCTTCTTTAAACGTGTCCATTATCAATCACACAGCTATCGGACAAGATGTTAGATAGAATTTGAACCTTTAGGTTTCTGCTGTCCTATCTCATTCAAATCATTGGTCCAGTCTCATCCATAGGGGCTGACATTCTTGCAAACACTGTGCTGAGATTAGTTGGTGATTTTGAAAGGTTGAGATGGGTTATGTTTCATTTCTTGCACAGTGGAATATGCCAAACTCTGCAGCTCTTCCCAGGTTATTGTTTTTTTTTTTTTTTTTTAAATCGCAGAAGCTACATTAGCAACAGTCCCTGGCAAACAGGCCAGCTTAAACAATTATTTTCTCAATATGTAGAGCATGGCTGACGAGACAAAGTTAGGACAATACACGGAAGCGACATGCTAATTGATGTGGTTGACGAGTAAATTAAATGGTACAAATTAAAAGGGGCAAAAGAGCTCCTCCCAAATTAGCTTAATTATGAGAAGCGCAACACTCAGGTGCAGGTAGGTGGAGAAGGCGGAGCTGACATACGCATCATGAATTGTTTTGTCACGGTTTTTCTTTCGCTTTCTCTTTTGGCCTTTACCCTTGCCTTTCCGGGATTTTCTGCAAGAGAAAGAGGACAACAACGCAGAAAGATGCCTGAGAGACTGACGAGAGAAATGGACTAATGCGTTAACATCGTAAACTGGTGACAGCTACATCGGGTAACAGCAATCTTTTTTTTTTTTATTCCTTTTATTTCTAATTAGTTGAGACAATTAGTCATTCAAAAAAAAGGTTGATCTGATTTTTCTTTTAAACTTTTTCTCTCTTTTTTTCCAACTACTGACTGATTGTATGGGATTACAGCTTGTCATATTATGAGGAAAGCATCAGACATATGCCAGAGTGGACCATATCCCAGTGCTTTCAATGAGGGTTGATGTGCAATGAAAACATAAATACCAGTTGTTGATGAACAAAAATGTCTCTTAAATGATGAAACAAGCAAGAGACACACCCAGAATTATCCACATATCCTTCAGTTTTTGAAATGTGATGAATATTGTATGATCTGTGAGAAAATCACTTCATTGCCCGGGTTAGGTTCAAAGGACTTTTCAAAAAGATTGTTTTATAAATCAGTACAATGACTCTGCAGAGTGAAACCAATTAGAAGTGTGAGGCTTGCCGTGGGCGGAAATTTCCCAGATGAATTGAGGACAAAAGACTTGGACTTCACCAAACCTGCATCTTTCAACATATCTGGGTCAACTCTTTAGAGCTGATTCAACTTGTTTCAGAAAAGAGCACAATGAGAACAAACAGAAGTGTGCTTATGAAGCAGACACAAGGGGCTGGATGCATAAACGATGTGTATGCACAACAAGCATGCGCTACTCCCCCTCCCACCACCTTTTTTTTTTACCACGCACAGAGGCTGTTATTTGTATGGAAGGCATCGTTTCCAATATGTGTGCAAATGTTTTTGTCACTGGGATTTAAACTCAAAAGGTGAGAAATTAAAATAAAAATAATAAAATAATTTAAAAGGTCCCTTCTTTAGAGACACCCCTTCACTTTCAATGCTTGCTGTATATCTATTTGTAAAGGTAGAAATTCAAGCTGGTGTGCATGCCTGCAATTTTGCGACGACTGGAATTTTTTAAGATCGGAATTATAAATAAGACAAAAAATATATGAATGCCTTTGTGCACAAATGCAGGTGAGTTACAAATCTATACATAACTTTATGCATCTGGCCCCTGGTGTTTCACAGGTGCAGAAGTCTGACAATGCGTGGCTCCCTTAGTAGCATATTACTATTTTTGCTATTATACACAACAACATAAATATTTCTAAGTCTGTATTGGGAATGTATGGTGAACACAATGTACATTAATTCTGATTCTTACATGTGGAAGACAGTTTTTCTGCCATAATAAACCAGATTTTAGTACAAACTCTACATAGACCAAGTAACTTCCATTACTAAGAAATCAAGAGCTTGGAAGAAAACCAAAACCAAACAACAAACAAACAATAAATACCGTAGCAGGTTAGATTAAAGAACAAGGTGTATCTTTGCCCTCATTCACGTCTGTTCTCTGCATGTTTTCCTTGGGAAAACTAAAAGCAATTTTTGTATAAAATTTGGTGCACAAGCTGCATTAGTTGCTGGAAATACTACAAGTTGGCACTTTCTCTGAATGAACCGAATTTTGAGTAAAATCCTTTTTGTGTTTGTGCCTCTCCCTCCACCTGCTCACTGCAATACCACATAGATGGGCAAAGCAGACATCAGTGTCATGACAATATTATGGTTTTTCAACAGTGGCTCTTTTGGGGTTTTGCTAAAGCTATTTGCTTGCATTAGCATGTTGATGTCAAGAAGCAATTATGTTCAACTGTTCAGTGTCCTGGTTTAGTGGGTTAGCGTGTTAACAATCACTAGTTGGCAATTGTCAAAGCAATTTTGAGTCAATGAAGGTTTTTTTTTTTTTTTTTTTAAATGGGCAGTCAAGACATCACGTTATTACAATTTATCCTCAGCAAACCATGTGAACATGTGTCCCAACTTTCATGGCTACTGATGACCACAACCAGTTAAGATTTTTCACCATGAGCAACACAATAAAGTAAGAGCCAATGTACACTACAGTTAGGATTAATCCTCAAAGACCATTTGTATTGAATGTAGTAAAATTCAACTGCTGCGAAGAATTTTTCTGTCTGGACAAATTGATGGACTGGCTGACAAACTAATGACACTGCCCTCCAATTGGTCCGTGTGCTAGCATAACAAAAAACTATGTTTTGCCTTTACAAGGAAACAGAATGTATTTAATCATAGAGTAACATAAAGAGTAGGAAGTCCCAGATGGAGTCCAACCAAAACACCAACTGATCAACGAAACAGGATGTGTGTAAATCTAAAGACTTCCTCTTAATTGTCAGAGATCAGGTCCAGTTTCTTTGGGGACGTTGACAGTTTACTAGTTTCATAACCTCTGCAGGATGACTCACCCTGACAGGCTCGAGGACCTGAGAGGTTAGCAACCAGTGATAAAACTAACATGAACATATGAAAGCCTCAGAAACAGAAGTTGAATGACCTCCAGGACCATTGCTTTGTAGAAGCACGCCACCAAAGCCAGACTCGTAAACAGTTGAGACAAGGTTAAAGAGAAGGTCTCAAAGCTGAGCCTTATCTATATGACAGACGACCTGACATAAAACCAAAATACGGCCGACAACAACAGCCACGCAATGGAAAAATATTAACGACTTCTTTGCAGAGGGGGATTAAAGGGTTTTAATGACCCTTACAACATCGACTCAATGTTGCAGGGGAAGGGAGGATCACTCAAGGGAGGACCATGAACTGAGAAGTTTAACAGGTCTTCAAGAACACTTATCTATATCAGAGCAATTAGAAGCAAGAGTAACAGACATCCAATGGGATGGAAACAGGTAAGAAGAGAGGGGAGGAATGTAAAGATGAGATAAAAAGGAAAGGGCAATGACCTCATCAAGTGTCACTCATTCACCTGATGATTTAGTTTGTATTCCCCTTGTTGATCGGCTGAATGCAGCACACTTATTCATGCCTTAGATGAGATGATCACATGTAACTCGTCCACGGAGGTTGTAATTAATATTTCATGTGCTTTGAGTGAATTTGTGTGCATCTATTTCAAAGGACGATGTGAAACAGGAACGAGTGAAAAAAATATCACCCAGATTAATTATGAGTGGGTAGAGTAGTATATTAAGGGAGCTTATTTGCGAGGCAATATAACATCTCAAGTCCCCTTTGCCCCCCCTCCCTTATTATCCCAAATCTCCATGCAGAAAGAGCTGCTGTACTCACTTTTCTTTCGGTTCTTTCACTTCTGTCTTTGACCTGAAAGCCACAAAAAAACATGACATTAGATCACAGCATGCCAACTGTTCGCTGGTAAACAGATACGCATCAGGACCATCAGAGACCAAAGACTGATTATCAGCATGGGTGGGCTCACATTAATCTTCTCAAATCATGTTATGTCATCATCCTTTACTAGAAACTGTAATCAAACTTGCTCTCACTTTCAAATGCCTGGCTCACTAAATAATACAGAGTTGGGAAATATTATGGTAGACACAATACACAGTTACACAGAGTGGTGTGTGTTCAATGATGGATATACACATGCATACAAACACGTCTACAATAGAAAGTTGTTAGGTTCGTTTCACTTCTCGTACATGTGACAGTTCTTGCCGATAAAGGAGTGTGGAGCAATAAATCTGCTGGCACATTCTACAGGTGACAGTTTGCCAAAAGTCTTGGGAAACAATGTTTCTTTCAAGATGGTCACAGACTCGCAGCCAAGTTTCTATCTGACAGGGAAAACTGTACAAATGGTGAGCTGCAGAATGAACCATAACTAAAGGTAACTGATATCTCCTGCTCCAGACATAAACTATCTGCATCCTCTGCCAAAGCCAATATCCAAATTAGCAGTTTTCAGGTAAGTAACCTAGATTTGCACAGAAATGTAAAGGGTTGCGTCTCACCACAATGTTACAGAAGACTGCTTGCTAGCTTCGTTTACCTTATCGTGCTGTACGGTAAACAAATAGAAAGAAAAACTGCAATAATCAAAACTGTTTGAAATCAAAATAGCTACATTAAATTAAAGGTAAATAATAAAATAAACTAAAGCACTTACCATAAAGGGAAAGCTAATCATATAATTATAATAATAATGATAATAATAATAATAAATTTTATTTGTATGGCACACTTTAAAATCTAACGACATCTTACAGTGCTTAATTTAATGGGATATGTGATCATTAATTACAATTGGTTTTCTATTCATCAGCAAAAATAAATCTGAAGCAGTGTTTTAAAAAGCTGAATAAAAAGACAATGTACAGTGTGACCATAGGTGGCAGTATAAAGTATTTTGCTAGGTTGTTTTAATTCAGTAGAATAAGTAGGTGTCCTAATTGGAAACAGGGGAAAGAAACAACTGCAGTGGACAAAAAGAGGAAAAGAAGCAGAACTTTTCTTCAGGAATTACTTTAATCGCTAAATTTATTGAATAGGATGTATCTGGGAAGATGCTGGAAGATTATTTGGATATTCGTGGATATTTTTTCCATTATGTAAAGCTTACTTTCATTTTTTTCTTTTACACAACTTCTTAACACAATTAAACTTTTAAATTTAATAAATTAAAGCTATATTAGTTTTCTTTTTCCTCAAAAAGACTCTTTAATGCTGTACTTGGATACAGCTATTGTCATGATGTGTTTAGATTCATATCCATTGCTGTTATTGTTGATAACAGTTGCATTATTTGCTCAACTGCTGTTGTACAGCTGATGGTTGTAACATCATACTTTTTTTTTAACAACTTTTTTCAAATATAAAAAACATTTACTAAATTCTATATTTTTTGAGAACTGAATTAGTCTGAAAATTTTAAAAAGAGGTTTTTAGACTGATTACAGTGTTTACAGTTAAATGGGAATCTGTTGATTAAATACTACTTTTTGACAGCTGTATTAGACTGACATTTCTTAAAAGTCAAAGGCTTGGACAAACAAACTGGTGTAGTTTCCCTGCAGAGAAAGTTTAAAGTTTCAACAAACTGCACAAATGAGAGTCATAAAGCCACAACTGAGCAAGTAAACTGAACCCTCAGCCAGTTCCGCTGTCATCCCTGCAATATTTGTTTTCTTGTTAGACTTTCCTGAAATGAGGGAGGATGATATGTGTCCCCTCTGAGCTGCTGCGTCACAGCCCAGTGCTCTGCCACTGTAATGATCTGACTTCAACAACAGTCCAGCAGGAAGCAACACGAGCTCAAGGACAGCTGACAGCCCAGTTAATGATTAACTGGGATCAGGTCATCATTTCTTGGAGATGATGTTGCTTGTTTCACTTTTGGGCACGTTCAATTTTTATGGGAGTGGTAAAATGTCAAATCCTAAATAAACTTCAGTTTAAAAGCCACCATACAGTGAGTTTATCAACTTAGGACAAAGAAGTGCCAGGTTATTATAATTAAAGATTATGCGCTTAAGTTAATAAAGCTTATAGTATTAAATCAAGTACTCTCAGTCCCTTTGGAGCAGCTAATCAGGGACAGCTTGCCCTGACAGGGAATCAAACTCCTGATCCACCCTAACATCCGGAAATACTGGATGGTGGAGGTATGGAATTGCCTTTCAGATAAAACGTTGAGCTGAAGTACAGCAGGTATAACTAAAGTACACATGTAGCTTTTATGAGTAACCTTAAAAGTGTCCAACTTGCAGCTGCTTATCTTGCATTTCTCTTTTTTTTTACAGTAACAATTCGAGCCAGATCTACTTAACAGCACCTGTTTCTCACCCTGAACGTATCGGTGCCCTCTGAATGTCAAATCGAACAGCAGATATCTCCTGATTGATGGACGGCAATAAAAAAAAAAGTCACAAGACTTCTTAGAGATCGATAACAGAGGCAATCGCACCTGAGGTATGCGGTTACAGGAAGGACCTGGACATGCCACAGATCCTGAGCTATGCTGTGGAATGAGGACGAAATTCAAAACATGGAGGATGCCTGCTGCGATATGTCTAAACATGCTCAGAAAAAGCATCAGCAAAGTGAAAGAAGCTGAGATAAGATGGAAATCTTTATGATTTGCATCTGTTGAATGTGTCAGAGGGAAAGCTGAAAACAATAACTTTACATGACATGTTTGGCCAACCTCTGCTCTGCTACACAATAGTGCAGTAATTTGCTTTGCATTGTGTGTGTGTGTGTGTGTGTGTGTGTGTGTGCGTGCAAGAGTGTGACCTTGGTTTCTTACCTACACTCACATGCGCTGTGTTCTGTAAAACTCATGAAAATGTCATTTTGTTGCCTTTGGGGTTTTATTCTTTTAATCTGCAAAGAAAAGGAGAAATTTTTACAAAGAGGAAAAAGTCACATTTGTCAGATTATTTAACCTTCGGGCATGTTTCAAATTCAGCTTTCTGTAAATTCAAGGTCTAAGGAGCAAGTTTCATTCTCTCTGCAGTGTGTCTGCTAACTTTAGATGATGTAGGAATTTACATAAATTCTTCCACCCCACTCCTCGGATGATTAGATGGTTCAAGGCCATCCGACCAATCAGGAGCTGGGAGCAGCCAACTCCTGATCAGCTGATAACCTCTACTTTAGCTAATCATGTGTGAGAAGAGGAGGAGGAAGAGGGGGCAGAAAAGAAGCAAGCATGAAGATGATAACAGTGAAATGTTGTTAGTGAGATTTGCTGTCATCTTTTAGTTTAACGGGCCATCATAATCTCATAAAAAAAAAGGGATTTAAAACTATAAGTGCAAAGTTCAAGAGCTCTTTGTTCCTTACTGGACACATTTAATCTCCTTCAGGGCAGATCTTGCACATTTTTTACCTGTTAGTCATCCACAATGATGCAAGCTGATCCTAATAAAAGGTTAAACGGAAACTGGAAAAGCTGACCTTTTCTGAATCCCCAAATCTTACACCTAAGCGGCTCTTAAACCAAGCAGACTTGCGCATTTGAGCCCTTAATGTGACATTTGCACAAAAACCTAAACTATTTATGTGCCCAATTAGGTAACATGCAAATTTCATAGGTCACTGTTGAGGGAAAATGATGTATTACTGTAAAAGCAAACAAACAAACACAAAACACAGCTGACCTCCATTGTTACGTTATAGGTGGCTGTTGGTGTGCATTGCATGGACTCGTCTAAGCAGCAGCCAGCACAACGCTTTAACACCACACAGGATGGGATGAAGATGTGCTCCACCTCTTCCGGGTACTCCTGAAGAATTTCCACCAGCAGCTCTCGAGGCTGACACAAACTCTTGTTGTACACCTCCATTAAAGGGATCACTGGGAGACAGAGCAACAGGGAACAGTTAGAAAATGGCAGTGGAGGTCCAGTTTCAATCACTCACTTTTGAACAGATTCTCCAACAACAACAGACACCTAAACAGAGATCTGGATAAAATACTGGCTGGCACACAAGAGTCAAAAGAAATGGAAAGCAAACAAAACATAAACATGCACACACAATTTAATTCCCTTTGTCCAATTCAAAAGCACTTGGTTTACATAAGCTAACAAAGACTGGCCTACTTTGACAAACACTTACATAATTTCTCATTGACATTAACAAATTATATCTTGACCCCCATCAGCTGCACAAAACTTGAATGTCACCTTATTTCTATGCTCTGTCTCTGGCTTGTTGCCATTCACCTCGTCTACAGTTGCACCATAACAGTCTGCTTTTTCACCTCAAGTCCAGTCTCACCCCCCACCTCCCATGTCTGTATCTTTGCAGGAGTTCTGCTCTTGAGAAAGATATTAGCACACAGACTGACAACACCTCTGAAACATCACAGAGGCCACGAGTGAGGCTGAAACAGACCCACTCTGACGGGCCTCTGGGAAGCCAAGCCAAACACACTGAGCCTGAGCAATATCAAGAAGTTCAGCTTATGATTGTCCAAATTAGATTGGGCAACGCTGGGGTTGTGCAAAATGAATTTATGGACCAAGATGGTGACATTCCATTCTAATATAGAGTCTGGTGACCACATTTCCCCTAGCTTAACCTCAAGTGAGCACATTCAGCGGATGAGATTTAAGGTGGAAACTGTGGAAACTTCATTTACAATGAAAAAAAAGGAAAAAAAAACCCTCTGAGGGGGATAAATCTCTGCAGGGTCAAGCGACAAAGACGTCCACTAGGGGGCGATAATTTCCCTTTAATGTCAAGGTGAAATTCAAACCAGCCCTCTCTGTTTGGCTGTGTGCCAAGCAGTGAGCCCAGTGCAGACTGTATTCCCACGGTGCCCTGAGGGACACCTACCGTCATGTGGACCTCTCTCTGTTTCCTTCGGTATGTGGGCACTCTGTAAGGGGGAAAAAAAGCGTGCTGTTAGTTATAGTATATTGTGCAAGAAGTCAGTAAAACTCAGCCCTCGTCCTCTACTCATTCAGTTGTGCAAACGATGTTTGCATTTTGACATTTCTGTTGACCATTGCCAAAACTTGAAAACCACAAAACATAGCTTATCTGAGTTGGCCCAGCACACAACATAAGTGGTCATGGGAGTCACATGCACAGGCCCACTCCATGTTAGAAACACTGAAAAATAATGTAATAGTCTTGCAAGTATATTTCTGAATTTTCATTCTGATGAAAACAAGGGTTCACTACTTAACTATAATTCTGAACTTCTGTTTATGTTTGTAGCCAACTATGTGCAGCTTAGAAGTCCTTATATGGCCAAGCATTTGAGCAAAGGTACAATGTGCCAAAGAAGCTGACTTATGCTCTGCCTCATCAGCTACGTGGCAAAGCTTCATAAACTTAGTAATTGCTTTGTTGGTTTTGTTTCAGTTTCCAAACATTTCATGTGTGGCTTCGCAGCCTCTTGGCAACACGGATTAATAACCGTTGCCATTAAAACCATTAAGAATGTCAGCCTGCTCCTCACAGGGGGTAGCTGTCACCGCACCAGAGGGGCCGCGGGATTTTTTGGCAACTTTCCATTTTGTTCGTTACGCACAAGGCTCTGTCGTCCTCATCCCACCATCCCCCCCACCCCCTAAACACATACACACACCCTTTCTCCTATTCACTCAGAAGCGCGCGCAACTCGCGCAATACCTCGCCAATATTGCATGAGACCTGCTCCTGTGGCTCCCGGCATGCGCTGAATGAGTCGGCGTTCTGAGGGAAGACCTCGATTCAATTCCTTAATGAAAAGTTTGGGGGGGAAAGAAAAAGGGGGAAAAAAAAAAAAAAAAGGTTGGGTTGTGAGCAGGCTCCGCCCCCTTCTGGTGGCGTGAGAGGGTCCAACCTTGTGGGCTGAGAGACCCCAGCCCCCCAAAACACTAGGCTATATACTGTATTATTAATGGAGGGGTGTCAAGCTGCGAACGCAGGCCCTTTAACCAAGTGATGATATGTCGACAGATAAATAAGCAATAGAAGCGTCATACTGATACTGTTTGGCGCTGATAGTGTGACTCAGCCATTATGAAATTACCCGATTACTAAAATAAACAGTTTATTAGACTCTGGAGAGGAGCCACATTTCGTTCAGTTGAGAATTAGATGCGTGAGAGCGGAAGTTACAGCCTAAAACATGGGAGAAATCAAAGGCGCTATTTGCGCTTTAAGAGTTAGAAATGATCTTTCAAAGTCCAATCATATCGCAGGAAAATACGCAGCCTCCTGAGGTACTGTGTTTCTGTTTTTTCCCACCTTGAAACCTTTGCTCAACACCGTTCAGCACTTGATTAATGATTATATAGAAGGAAAAAAAGATTTCCACGTGCTTCTAGCCACCCGTTAAAATGATCCAGCTCACCAGATCAATCTTTGAAGTCACGATCGGTTTGTGCAGAAAACTAATAGTAAATGTCACTTTTAAAAACTAGAGCCTCTCTCTCTCTCAGAGGAGCAGGCGAACCACGAGCCGCCTCAGAGCCGGGAGTGAACCTGTTCACATGTCCTGATTCAGAATGGAGCCACTGCGCCTTTAAAGCGTAATAATATCTCCAAGGTGGTTTTAGAGCAGGCCTGCTATCACCCAGCGTCAAACTTCTCAACATTATTATTTTTTTTAAATTATCATTTATGCTAGATTTGGATAACCAAAAACGCACCACCCACGACTACGTGGGTTCGGTTTATACAGTGTCAGCTTTGCGTAATGGCTGTTTAAATCTCTCCAAAGCCACTAAACATTTCAGCTTGTTTAAACATGAGCGGTGACCTAGCCAGACGAAAGACAAGGACAAGCTACACATTAATGACCACTGACTACACCAAATAGAGATCGATTGATTCCCATAGGTCCAGTTTACTCTCAGGAACACACTCACCTTGACAGCTGACAGCGTCAAAAATAATAGTGTCAAACTGTCAATAAAGTTCATGGTGTTGGAAATCCAGTCCAAAAGGTAAAGCGATGTTTCAAAACTCAAACGGCCGAATGTGGCAATTTCTTCTCAAACATGAAGTTTACAACAACGGCGCAAAACAACAAGACAAGTGGACCGACTAAAACTTCTTTAAATAAGGGGGTTTTAATAGCAAATCCATGCTGGTCCCAAGGTTGAAGCATACAATCCTTTTGCGTGTTTAATTCTTCTTTCTCAACTGTTGCCAATAATTTTCAAGATATCCAGAAAGACGAGAATCCAAGACGCACAATGTCTCACATCGTTCCGTGGCAGATCCTTATTTTCTTGAAAAGTAGTAGCAATCCACATTACAAGAATAATCCCATGCTTGTTGAGCCAGCCGTCTCCAAGTGTCTGTCCATTTGAAACTTGTAGCCTGCTCCTATGATGTGTAACTTCAACCTCAGAGAGTGTGAGAGAGAAAGAGAGAGAGCGAGAAAGAGAGGAGGGGGGAGAGAGAGAGAGAGAGAGAGAAAGGCGCGCCGACAGATAATGCTCCTTAAAAGTTTTGTCTAATTGCTCTGCTCAGGCTGTTTTATCCTTCTTGTCACTGCGCTCAAAGCGGGTCGACTCAGCGGAGACAGAACGTGTCCTCTTCTGTCTCGGTCTCTGCTTACTGCGACTGTGTAGTTGGCGACTATACTGAGTCCCGAGACGGATGATTGGAGGATCACAAGGTAGGTGTGTCCTCCGAGCTGACATAAAGCACGGCACACTCTTCTAAGTCTTTCCTGACAAAGTTTCATTTATTAAAGGTTGGCTTATGACAACATGAAAAATGGTTTCTTGATCTTTGGGTCTTTGCGCCAAACGTATGCGCTCTGATGCGGTTGTGGTATTTTAAACTAATCTTAAATATCACCCACTGTTTCTGTGCTACTTAACCACTCATCATCTACATCATGAACAGGTTGCAGCTCTAAAAGCCACATCATGGATAGGCTATTTCATATCCCTTTAAAATACTGTGCTGTGGGTTATCATTGCTATATTTAATAGCACCAGACCTGATTTCCGCAACAAATTGCGTCTCTGATAAAGCTGGGGAGGATCAATCAAGAAGAAATTACTGATGATTTGTTTGTTTGTTTTCTGGTCAGTTCGACTTCCTCGCGAGGGATGTAACAGAATATCATTTAAAGGAAAGGTTAAACGCTCAGGTCGGGGTAATGCGCCACACCTTCTCATTTCCTCCTCCACCCGATGCGGGGCAAATATTTTCCAGTCTTGTGGCTATACCCCGTGTTGCGCCCCGCCTTGTCCACGCAAGAGGATTCCCAACTTGCAGAAGTCGGGGAGCATGTGTGCCCGGACACGTAGCTTCTGCAATAGCGTGCGTGCGCCGTGAAACGTCGCTGTCAGTGATCCAGACCGCGCGCTTGTAAGTCAGGAGTTTTTCTGTTGGCGCATCTCACGCACACATTCGTGGATAGGCGCGTCGTGACTTCCTGCCTGTCAGTTTCCCGCAGAATGGATTTTCTGTGGTGTCTTGCTCGGCAGAGGCCACCTGGTAGGTCGAAGCTGACCGCGGGCTCTTTGTCCTTTCCGAGGAACAGCTGAGACATCAGGGAGAGGAAAAAGGAGGGGAAGGAGAAGAAAGGGGAGTCAGGGGGAGAAAGGAGACTGTCTGGGATGCGAAGGAAGCGACTGAAGAGGAGCAGCTTTGCTGGCTCATCACGAATGGGATTTTTCTTCATCATGATAATAATGATAAGACTGAAAAATGATCCTTCGCTTGGTTGATGTCAGTGATGGGAAGCATTGACATCACAGACTGGATTAAAAGTAATATAATCCTGTTAATTACTTAGTCGAAGAATCTTTAAGAAAGTGTAGCTACTTACTGAAAAGTATTGAAGAAACAGAAAAATATTTTTTTCTGACTGAAAATGTGAGTTTTCATCATGAGATCAATTCAGTCTTGCATCTCCTTGACAGATGATGCTCTTTTCCTACAACATGATGAAAACTGTACCTTAGATGTAAAAATAAAAGTAAACGTAAAACATCTCCTTATGAGTAAAAGCAATGAAACAAATCATAAAGTTGCTTGAATAAAAGAAATCACAATGGAGACAAAACTTACATAAATGTGCTTACCTTCCACTGCTGGGATATGTTTACTTTTTTTTCTTTTTTTAATTTTTTTATTGATTTATGATTATAACTTTAATATGTTTTAAATAATGTCTGAATGAAATGTGAGTTTAAATGCATGACATGTCATAAGTTTATACTTATATTGTCAATTTGGCTGAAATGACAAAAAAGACAAATGCTTTGTGAAACTTTTTGTTTCTGAAAAAAAGGGATGTTTAACACCTTTAAACAATCTTTTTTTAAAAACTTAGCTGGAATGCTCTTTGAGCTGCTTTTTTCTACATAATCTCATCTCTGTATTGGATATCTTCATATAGTTGTGACGCCCTCTAATGGAGCAACAGTCTACTGCAGGAAGATGTTTAGTCTACCTCCTGCGCTCACTGACAGATTGATAGACACTACGGAAGTGGAAAGAACTGATAAACACAGTAATAAGGTGGCAGCTATGTGTCTGCCATACAGGGCTTGCCTGCTACAACTCATACCATCATGCACTTAGTGGTATGGAGAGAGAGAGAGAGAGAGAGAGAGAGAAACAGGGCAAACAATGAGAGTTACAGTGCAGGGAACTGAGGCATGATGAAGCAAGAAAGCAGAGAAGCAGAGTGAGTGATAGATAAGGAGAAAGACAGCTTTTATGAGACGAGAAGGATTCGTGTAACCAGAGCAGAGCTGAGAGGAGTTCCTCAGTCTGGTCCACAGGTAAATTGAAGAATAACACTTGGGTTCATTAGCGGTGTCACCAAGCTCCTGTTTCTGCTGACTCAGTGTGTGCTCAAGTGGACAAGGTTACAGTGCATACAGTGCATGTGCGTAGATCTCAGCGTTTATGCTGACTCCATACATATCCAAACACACACACTTTAATGAAGGCTCTTTCCTTAGCGTACAATAAGCAGCCTCCTCTGCATCGATCTGCACATTGACACAGCTTTGTAAACACTATTATGTGAGCAGGAAACTAGGGTGATTCCTGTGTGTGCGCTGTGGGGGACAGCAAGCGTGCTCTAATCCTCCAGCAAACACTCCCCATGCAGCTACTTTGTCAGGGCTAAGACAGAGGAGTAATCTGCAGGGCTGTTTACAGTGCAGCCACAGTGTTTAATTTAGTCAATGTTTGGCCTTTTTCCACAATGAGCCACCATGCCATAAGTGCCCGCGGTCTGATTTCATGCAGCTACACGAGTAGTTTTCCACACAAGTGCAGGAGAGAGTCACAAGGCTTGGTGACGTTGTTTAGAGGTTGGATGTGTGTAGTTTGTTCCCTGTGACTCTTTCAGTCCAACAACTAACTGCAGCTGCTCGGTCTTGTACCATTACTTCCTGACACCTTGAAAATACAAGTTCCATTTCCAGAGAAGCTGGAAAGCTTTGGCACAAAAACTTGCATCTGTGATTTGCTCATTGGTTTGGGTCTTTATTCAACAGACTAAAAAAAGTTTTCCTAAAAAAAAAAATCCAACAATAAACTCATGAAAATTTGGGACAGTGGCAAAAAAGGCAGGAAAGCTTTCTTCGTTTTTGGAAGGTTTTACAGTCAGCAGATGAACTGGTGTCAGGTGAGGGTGTCAGCATTGGGTATAAAAAGAGCTTTTACCAATGATTGAGTCTGTCCAAACAAAGATGAGACAAAGAACTCTAGTTTTTCAGCAATTACTCAGCACAACATTCTAATAAGATTCAATGAGTTTTGGGAAATCTGGATGAAAGCAGAGGATTTAAAGCATTATTGGCTGCACAGAAACTACCATATAAACATGATCAGTATGAACACATGGGCTTAGCAGGATAAAAACTGCTTTTCACTCAATACAATCTGTTGCTGTATTCAGAAACGTACCCTTAAACTATATCTTGTAAAGAAGGTGTATAACAGCTCTTTGCAGCCACACTGCCAAGTTCTCAGGATACAAGCTCATCAGAGTTGGACACAAAGACAGTGTGCACGTTATGTTGTCATATGAGCCCTTAATATCAGCCAATTTTGAAAAAGCAGAAGAAAATGGACAGTTAGTCTTAAACCAAAGATGTGAAAGTCCATTCAAGCTGCAATTAGCAAAAATGCAGTCCTGCTTGGCATCCAGAACTGTATCTGTCTCTTATAATATATGGAGCATCATTAAGGGGAAACCCAGACAACAATGGATTACGGAGCACCTGTAACTCGCATCAACAAGAATGGACATGTTTCTCCAAATCTGCAACAATCATTTCAAATGATTAAAAATTATAATAGGAAATGTAATATAATGGCAATCATGCCTTTATCCTAAC
Source organism: Atherinomorus stipes (assembly GCA_023101725.1). Taxonomy (NCBI): domain Eukaryota; kingdom Metazoa; phylum Chordata; class Actinopteri; order Atheriniformes; family Atherinidae; genus Atherinomorus; species Atherinomorus stipes. Next base: position 201,332 of record JALJCO010001220.1, read on the forward strand.
TTACAGAAATGATATTTCTATAACCTCATGCATGCTGTTCAAACTTCTTAACAATCCTTTCTCTCTATATGAAGAATAGTGTGTTTGAGTGTGAATGAAAGTCACATTGTTTAGATAATGTATAATGTAACAGAAGCGTTCTGTTACCGAAAGCCCGATGGCCGACTGCCACAGGTTTTTATCACCTGGCACCTTATTACACATTCTTCTTCTCTGTTCCCTCTCCTCCTTTCCACCTTGTGCTCTCCCCTTCTGGAAGAAGTGACTAAGCTGCTGGTAAGTTTGCAGAGGAGAGTGATTTGTGCAGCGTGGTGCTTCTGTCTGGGTTATCAAAATCAACCTCTACACTTATCTGATATAAATCATCCAAGAACTGACCTTGACTCCCCTCCCCAGTGTGCCTGACAACATTTATTGTTGACACTGTCTGACTGAGCTGTGTGCTGACTTACATATTGTTTGTGGCTAAAGATGTGTGAATGTCTGGAAATGAGGGGGAATAAAAGAATGTGCAGTTTCAGAAGAGTTTCACAGCATTTCTCAAAATTTCCACATACCATTAAGCACCGATTTGTGCTCTGGGATGTGAATTGTCTCTTTTTTTTAAAGAGTTTATATTTCATGTATATGCGCCTAAAAATAGCTTCATATGAGAATAAAAAAAAACTGTCATGAAAGGAGTGCTTACCAGTTTTACAGGTGAAGGCATTCTGTTTTTGAGGCTGGAGAAAGATGACTGTCATATTGAAAGATCTGCATTTATCTGCTGTTAGACTTCATTTTTGGCTCGCTGGGTTGATGAGTCCCACCCCCTCTACAAAATACACAAACATGCTGCAGGCACAAAACATCACACCCACACATTGCTTTTGAAAGCTGTGGTGGATTACAATTTATCATATGCCACTAATACAGTTATTTTTGTTTGTTCATGTTTCAAGTTTTCTTAAAAGACTGGTTGGCAATTCCCTTTAAAATGGCTTTGATGTCTTTGTCTCACAGTGATGCAGACATTACATGATTTGCCACCAAAGTCTTTGCGTGCGACACAAATAGAAGCTTTGTGTTATCCGCTGGTTTCTTTCCTCACATTTCTCATTTATCCTGAGCGTTATCAGATACCATAGGAGCTAAAATATTCTGAAAAAGAAAGAGGGAAGTTTTGCAAATGTCTCTATTTCCTTCCAGCAGACATCTGACAGCCACTTGGATTTCATGCAGCACAGATGAATTCACTCTCCCCTGATGGTGACAGTAGTCATCAGCCAATCAGTGTCACAACTATTAACCCTGCCCAGCTGTGAGGAGCGTGCTGTACGGAGGCAGCACACGTCCACCCACCCTCCATCACCTTTCCCACCTCCTTCTCATCCTACTCTCTTATTAGGATGTGTAGATAAGCAGAAGCTTTCAAATCAAAGTTCAAGTGCTTTAAAAAGCGAGAAAATAACTTTCCCTCTCCAGCATATTCTCCTGCCCCATCGCTTTTCTTTCTGTCTTCGCTTTATCTCCTTTAGTCAGTTCCAGTAAGAGAGTTGGTTTTGTGTACACTGCAGTCAAGCAGTTCAAAGAGTTCACAAGTCTATGTGGTCAGCGAGGAAGAAAAATGAAGGGAAGGAGTGAGAGAGGCGAATTTAGTGTCCTTTAACCCGACCAAAGGCTAGTCCTGTCAACATTGATCATATTCAAAAATGCTGGGACCAGAGCTGAAGGAACACATACTGAGCAAGTCACACAGCAGAATCAGACTAATTTATTTCTGCCATAAAAGTTTTTTCTTCTTATCCTCCAACTGAACATCAGCTTACAGGCAGTTTAAAAAGAGGATCATCAATCATGTCTGACATCCACTCTGTTGTATGTTCAGGGAGAAAAATAACTGAAAATGCACCGTTTTCTTGCCAAGACTGGATCAGACACAGCCGTTAGACACCCCTTCATGTTGGGGGTTTCATCCTGCAATGCTGGGCAGCAAGATGCTGCATATCAAGATGGTTTTGAACCTGTTTGACGGGCTTTAAAGTATTTTATGTACAATACTACATACGTTTCTGACTGAAACTCTGTGCCTGTGACTTGTTTTAATGGCATGCTGACATTCATTACGTATGCACATTCCATGGGGCATCATTGCACCACTGCATCCTGGGACTGGGAAAGCACACTTCACAACTCTGTGTTCTATGGAGAGTATTTTGTTTCTTTATGGTTTAATCAAATAAAATAGATCTGAAACCAAAAAAGAGATTTGAGAGCAAAAAAAAGTAAGTGGCAATAAAAAAAATTCTTTGAGATCAAAACAAAACAGGTTGCAATTGAAAAGTACAAATATGAAACAGAATGTTTCTTCAACTTTAATCAAAAATAATGTTTGAAATTAAAAACAACTATTTTGTTTATGAATCAGTCCTTTTTTATTTCAAGTTTTAAAAAAAATTTGGTTGCAAATCAGTCTTCTTTGCTTTCAAGTTAAAAACTTTTGGTTGCAAATCCTAAAGTTTTGGTTGCAAATCCTAAAGTTTTGCTTGCGAAGTCAAGTGCACTTGATGGGCGGGGCCTACGCTGGTGGATGAGAGACGTGTTTCTATTGGTTGGTGTGACCTGGCTCCAGCCTCCAGCCTTCCACATTACAGTCTTTTCTCATGCGTGCTGTGCTGCTTGGAGCTAAGTTGTTAGCTTGTAGCTCTGCAACGTTTCCCATAAATAAGGAATTGCGCTAAATATCGTTGGCTGCAGCCTGCTGTACATTCACATCATCACCACAATGAATTATAACGCTCGGCTGCTGCAAACACTGATTATCAGCGACATGGCGTCTCTGCTGGTCACGGTCTGAGCTCAGTAGTGAGAAACATGTACAACGTAGGCTGTGATTACACATATGGTCATAATATCTGTATCGTAATCACGGAGTGATCGGACTGTAGCCTATGTGAGAGCCTGGGAGTGGTAGTGGGCTGTATGAGATTGCGACCCGATCCCTAGACGGGGGTGTTATTGAGAAGCGGTGTGGCAGGTACTCGGACGCTGAGAGCATCAAGCGGGCAGGAGGGGCAGATCCTGGTCGGTGCGGAGCAGAGTCCGTCGTGGGGCCACGAGAGGACATCCAGCAGGACGATGTCCAGCAGGACGATGTCCAGCAGGACGAGTAAACAGCGACGGAGAGGAGGTCGCTGACTGGACGCACCGTTGTGGATGAGAGTGCAGGACAATCCTCCTCTCTGTTTATAAATTACATGGTCGTGGTTGTGCTGCTTTGCTTGGTTTTAATGTTCTTTTTATTTGCTGGGGCGTGCGATCGGAAAATTTAAGGCGGCTCCGCCTGACCAGCCCGCTCAGCTTTTACCGGCCTGTTGAGAGACGGTCGTGCCACACCGGCGGTAAGAGACAGACCCCCTGTCGGAGCGGTGCGTTTGAGAACCATCTCTCTTCAGTCAGGAATTTTCCTTTAGGTCGACCTGGGAACATTAACCGCTGAATATGGTGCCAGTTATAGCGCATCCTGTTCTCACTACAGCTGTTCCAGTGTCAACAAACACACATGGCAAATAATTTTACACACTGACGCATTTCTAACCAGCCAGCATTCCTGGTTTATTCAGGAGCAGCTGTCTGGTGTGCTTTTGACCTCTACAAAGTAGGCGATAGAAAAGCAACGCGAATTTCAGCACCACCAGCCCAAAAGACACTGCAGTAATAAACATCTTGATTTTTTTTTACATTTTTTTCATAGTATTTTGATACATTTAAGAGCGCTCCTCCTGGGACCCAGGTGGGACATTGGAGCTCTCCATGTGACGCTACAAACATAACATAAATTAAATATATTAGACCTGTTATAACAGCATCTATTAATTATAATGGGGGGCGTAAAATTTGGGGCTGACGGTGCTAAAATGTGCGTTGCTTTTCGATCGCCTACATTTCAGATGTCAAAAGCACGATTCAGTAGTCGGAACGTCTGACGCTCTGCTCCTGAATAAAGCAGGAATGCTGGCTGGTTAGAAATGCGTCAGTGTGTAAAATTATTTGCCACGTGTGTTTGTTGACACTGGAACAGCTGTAGTGAGAACAGGATCCGCTATAACTGGCACCATATTCAGCGGGTAATGACCACCGGGTCGGCCTAAAAGAAAATTCCTGACTGAAGAGAGATGGTTCTCAAACGCACCGCTCCGACAGGGCGTCTCTCTCTCACCGCCGGTGTCGCGCGACCATGTCTCAACAGGCCGGTAAAAGCTGAGCGGGCTGGTCAGGCAGAACCGCCCTAAATTTTACGATCACACGCCTCAGCAAATAAAAAGCAGCACAACTACGACCATGTAATTTATAAACAGAGAGGAGGATTGTCCTGCGCTCTCATCCACAACGGTGCGTCCAGTCAGCGACCTCCTCTCCGTCGCTGTTTACTCGTCCTGCTGGATGTCCTCTCGTGGCCCCACGACGGACTCTGCTCCGCACCGACCAGGATCTGCCCCTCCTGCCCGCTTGATGCTCTCAGCGTCCGAGTACCTGCCACACCGCTTCTCAATAACACCCCCGTCTAGGGGTAGGGTCGCAATCTCATACAGCCCACTACCACTCCCAGGCTCTCACATAGGCTACAGTCCGATCACTCCGTGATTACGATACAGATATTATGAGCATATGTGTAATCACAGCCTACGTTGTACGTGTTTCTCACTCAGTGGCTACTGAGCTCAGACCGTGACCAGCAGAGACGCCATGTCGCTGATAATCAGTGTTTGCAGCAGCAGAGCGTTATAATTCATTGTGGTGATGATGTGAATGTACAGCAGCTGTAGCCAACGATATTTAGCGCAATTCATTATTTATGGGAAACGTTGCAGAGCTACAGGCTAACAACTTAGCCCCATCAGCACAGCACCCATGAGAAAAGACTGTGATGTGGAAGGCTGGAGCCAGGTCACACCAACCAATAGAAACACGTCTCTCATCCACCAGCGTAGGCCCCGCCCATCAAGTGCACTTGACTTTGCAAGCAAAACTTTAGGATTTGCAACCAAAAGTTTTTAACTTGAAAGCAAAGAAGACTGATTTGCAACGAAATTTTTTTTAAAACTTGAAATAAAAAAGGACTGATTCATAAACCAAATAGTTGTTTTTAATTTCAAACATTATTTTTGATTAAAGTTGAAGAAACATTCTGTTTCATATTTGTATTTTTCAATTGCAACCTGTTTTGTTTTGATCTCAAAGAATTTTTTTTTGATTGCCACTTACTTTTTTTTGCTCTCAAATCTCTTTTTTGGTTTCAGATCTATTTTATTTGATTAAACCATAAAGAAACAAAATACTCTCCATAGTGTTCCAGTCCAGAGCATCATGTGAGTGCTGTGTTTTGCTTTACAGCACAGCCTCACATGTTAACACTGGACATCAACACATTTTGGATGTCCACCGTGGCCATGAATATTATTGGAGGAAGCAAGGAAGATGAAGAAAGAATGAGATGGAGAAAGAGATGAGACAAAAGTCAGCATCAAACTGCCATTTAGTGGCAGGAGAAAGCTCAGAGAAGACACAGAAGGAAAGATGGATGCTGAATTAGCCTTCGTTAGGGGGCGCCACAGTGTGAAAATCAGCAGTGTCACTTTCACAAAATGTGTGAACATGCCAACACTAAACTTGCCAGGGTCGTGTGTTTGCACATTGCTTAAAAAAGTAAACATTTTATTAGTAGATTAGTGTAATGATTTGACACATTACCATTGTCATTAGCTTGCACCACAAATCAGAATTTGGTTTACAAAAAAAAAAAAAACAACAAAAAAAACTGGATCATTAACACAAAACTGAAAAACAAATTGATATGCCAAAAGATGCAATAAATCTCCACATAGCTGAATGGATTTGCAGTGCTTGTTCATTATCTGAGCAATCTTCTCTGCAAACCACCCTTTAACCCCCCCCACCCATCCCCCTTTTTTTCACTGTAATTGACATGGCAAAAGAAAAACAGTGTTAACTGTTAGAAGGAAAGTGGAAGCGAGTCTTTTGTCTTTGTTTGTTGAGCTAAGCAGGTCTAATCTTGCTTAGCTCAGAGTGAGACAAAGTCATGGATGGAGATATCCTGTCTAAATAGTTCACTGAAAAGAGCAAATCCTTATTGAGTGTGCAAACTAAAATCTTATCCAATCCTAAATGTCAAGCCTTTAAAAGAATGGTATTTGCTGTGGATGTTTTTGGAGCTTTTATCTGTAGTAGGAACATCTCCCAGGTGTGTTTGGGAACTCATGGTTAAAGTCGCTTTCCCTACGCACACGTCTTATCTGTGTGTACCTTTTATTGTGGGCCTGTCACAACTATCCCATCCGGCCTGAAGATGACCACACAGGCATTCTCGTAAGCACAAATGCAAACACACCCACACATTTATCAGTGTCCAGTTCCTCAAGAATACTGACCCATGACATCAGGTTCTGACCTCAGGTTAATTAGTGCCCTGTGAAGCTCAGATCGATGCAAATTGATTTGACAACCAAACACACCTGGATCACTTTGAAACTTTAATAAGATTGTGAATATCAGCAGGTGCTTTCCATCAAAAGAACAGTCATTCATCTATTATTATATACTGCATCCATTACAGATGATACAGACCAAAACGAATGTGTATGTGGATTTAACTTGTCTTGCTAAAAGGACGGCGTTGTGGTGATGGCAGTGGTGGGTGGTCTGATGGTCACCTCTCTTGTCTTAGACGTATTTGATGGATTGCTGTGATATTTGTTATGGTAAACAGTGGTTCCATGAATCTCAGTTATTTTGGAGTCTCTGGCTTATTTAGCCAACTAGCATACATTTTTGTTTTTGATTAAATCTCTCTGCAACTGCTGAATGGATGGCCTTATAATTTGTCTTTTAGAGGATCAATAATAGCTGCTTTTTTTAAAAAAACAATGAATATTAATTTTTGCCAATATCAAATATCTAATTTGTCATACTTTGAGTTTTCTGTCAAATTAAGTTTGAACGCTGAAAACTCAGATGTGCTGAAGCATAAATCTCAAAGACAAGACTTCATCAAATAAAAATTAAGGTCATAATTATTATGAGTCTTCATTTAACAGGTAAATGTTTCTTCAGTCTGGAAATCAAATCAAAAGTCAATAATATGCAAAAAAAAAAAAAAAAAAAAAATGCCATAATAGAAAATATTCATACTTTTTCTCAGTAATCAATGAAAAAACCTGAAAGGACTTTGTCTCTGGCAGTACTGAAATTTAAAATGAGGCCTATTAGAAACTTAAAAGCACAAAACAGTAACAGGATTTTAGGGTGACTGAGTCACCCTGTTGAATATACCCTCCCTTTCATTCAGTGGCAGCTGGAAAAGACTCCAATCATGAATTAGATTGGCTAAGCATAGAAAAAAATGGATGTTTAAATAACTAAATGAATGAATAAATAATGAAATAAATACATATTAGTGACTGTCAACAAAGTTTTCTAACAGAGGAAATCCATTGGTCAAATCAACTTGACATCAAATAAAAATTTCCCTAGAATGTTTTCAATTACGGGCTTAAATACACATTTGAACATACTACTCAACATACAGAACTTCAAAATTAGTATGTAGAAAATAAAGTAAAAGCTTCACATTAATGGGACAGCGTCTTCAGACTTTTGACTGGTACTTCCTTTATGTTGTAATTTGGAGTAAAGCATCCTTTTAGCGCCTAATTACCATTTTTTTTCCCATTCAAAGAAAAATCTAACATTTGCTTGAATAAATAATCCTATTTTTTTGGTTCCTGTCTTAAAATTGCCTCCCATAAATTAATGAGCATATGTTTACAACCATATTATTTTTAAACAAATGGATAAAAAAAAAAACAAACTTCTATAGCAACACTGAAGGAGGTGAGCACAACGTTGTCATTACCTGTAAGTTTGTACTTTTCTAAATGCTGTCCTGTCTGATAAACATGTGTTCACGGTCTGAAGTGCCCATTATGTTAACATACTGTATAGCCTCGTGAGCAAACAAACTCCGACTGCGAGCAACAGGCTGGTTAACCTAGTTTTCCAAATAAGGTTTTAGTTTTGTGGGCAATCAAACATTATATCAACTTGGTCTCCAGGTGGAGAGGCATATAATTACCATACCCAACGCTTTTACCAAAGAAAAAGAGAAGTTATTTTTCTATGGAGAACTGAGTAATATCAACAACATGATATAGTTTATACTGCTACAGTATGTCATCACTCCTTTAAGATTTGTAAATGTCAGTGTGTGTGTGTTTCTGATAAATGAAAAAGTTTCAGACTTGCCTTAAAAACTCAAACACTCTCAGGATGATATGAATACCCCTTTTGGAATGAATGTGCTCGAAACTCACAAATCACAATATGTTATGTGAACATTATCTCTCCAAAGACCAACCCTGATAAAGTAAAGCAGAACAAAATTAGACAAAAGTTTATCTCTAAAATGGCTATTTTGGCCTAGTTTGGCCATCTGCTCTCAACTTCCCCCAAATTGGAGGACCTGCAGGTTACAAAAGGTTAATGATAAATAAGAACAGATCTATTCTCAATCATTGGCTGCGGTAGCCAAGAATTGCTTTGATCCAGAAATAAAAATATGCAGCAGTTGTTTTTTCTCCATCTAATTATTGTATTTATCTGATTCAGAAACCACATCGAGAATACTGTAAGGCATTCTGCTGATGAACTCACTCTAGAAGTATTTACACCCTTGACTTCAAAATGGCCTTGCCCATAATGTGCAACACAGTCCACAATTGCATCATGCCTCCCGATTCACGGGCTGGCTGTGTAAACCTTGATGTGTTATGGTGCCCCACCTAATGCACTTTGAAACACTTCGTCACTGGTGAGTCAGTTCGTGAAACTAATGTATAATGTGGAGCTGTGGATGTTGCTGAAACATGTTTACACTGCATTCAATAACTGAAGTGGAATTCCACTGAATCAAAAGAATGGAAATTAACCAGCAAAGACTGGAGGCACATCAAATGCACCACCCCTCTACTCCTCCCCCCAGAGAAAGGTATTCACAACATTCCTGAGCACAAGAGAGTGAGATTGAAATACAAAGAGATTCAATGTGAAGCCCCTCATATTTATGTGGACACAAATATTTGCATGAAAACATGAATGTGTACCAATCAATCATCACCAAAACCCACTGTTTAAAGTGCAAAGCCTTAAACAATACATCTCAAAGAGGCACTTTACAGAACCAGTTTTTTAGATGTTAAGTCTGTATGTGCGCTTTACTCACACACATCACTTTCCTTTGCACATAATGTTGCATTACACTGCAATAATATCCCACTTCTCCCTCTCAGTAAGCAGTTCAGCCCTCAATCATTATCACAGCTTGAGCACATCCTGCTGTTAGGACTGTGGAGGCCATGCTGTAAGGAAGCACCATGCAATTAATACCAAACATGTCATCACATGACACAATTTCTCCCCCCAGTCTCATGTAAGGAGCCATGTGCAACTTTGTTGGTGTTATGAAGTAATATTGGCCTTGATTGATGAGGGAAAGTACAAATTCACTGACTGCCGCAGTAACTTGCAGGTCATGGGAGAATTCACATATCTGCACATGCGCATGCACACGTATTAAAAGATTTAATCTGTTTTAAAGGGCCTTCCTCTTTGTGGGCACAGGCATACTTTATTCTTACCAAAGCAGAGTAGGATTTGCAGTCCTCCTTAAAAAAGTGTGCGAGCACTTCCACCCCAGAAGTTAATCCTTATTTTATATAACGTGCTCCTTTCATGCTGACATTTACAACAAAAGGAAAATACAACAGAGAAAAAAATTAAATTAGTGGGATGTTTGTTTGATTTGCTGGGAAAATCCCAAGATGTTTCCTGCCTTGTGAAAAAAAAAAGCACTTTTTTATGTTTCATGATGATATAAAAAAAAAAAACCTGCTTCCTACCAGAATGAAATATGAGATAAACATTACTCTAAATGAACAACAACACAATATTTTCTTGAGTTCAATATCAATTTAACAAAAACTAACGCAAAACATAGAAGCAGTGTGGAAGGAATTAACGACATGATTCAATAACTTAACCGTCTTTATACCAAATAACCTGAAGCAATCATATTCTGCAAAATGCTGTCACTACTTTGCATTGTCATAAAAAACTTTGGCTCACTTATGACAATGTTGTTTTCTTTAGCCAAGCTTAATTGTTTATCAGAAAGTCTCACGTTTGACTGTTGAATATTTTGTTGTACAATAGAGTTCATTGTTCACTCAGTGATTCCAAGAAATTCAAACTCTTATGGATGCGAAACAAGCCCAGATCATCACTCCTCCACCACCATGCTTGACAGTTGATTTGAGACGTTGGTACTGATATACTTTGTTTGGTTTCTGCAAAACATGATGCTGTGCATGACATCTTATTATGTCCCAAATACATTGTTCTCTTATTGTTTGCTAGGTATTGCAAATCTAAGCCCCGCTCCCATTTTCTTTTCTAGGCTTTTGCCTGCCACCCATCCAAGCCATAATTTTTCAATCTTTTTTTGGCCCATTTTATGTATATTGACTTTTCTAAGAACTTGAAATGTTCTTCTTGGGTGTTTTAACTTACAAAGAGACTAAAATTGCCCATAAAAAAACAATTCATAGTTATTAAGAGTCTTTAATAATTTTAAATGAAGCATTTTTTACAGTCTGACTTCTGCATTTTATTCATACGTCGTTGGCTGGTCACTCCAGCCTGGGACACCGTCCACTTCTAAACCGGATTAACTTGCACCGCTCCGCTTCCGAGATCGAGATGGTCTCTCGGTTCAGAGATGACTTTACTAGCATGATGTCCAGCACAACACTGGTGGATTCAGACATCACATTGGCTAAACCTTTGGATGTATTTATGGGACATTCATCGCGGGTAGATCAACAGCTGTGAAAGAGTTTTACCACTTGTAAATAATCTTTCTCTTGGATTCTAAATTGTTTGGAAATAGTTTTATAATCCTTTCAGACTCATTGACAGCAACACTTCTCTAAGGTCATGGTTGATTTCTTTCATCTTAAGCATTGTGTTAGCCTTCACGTAATGCTTCTGACCAGTAAAATGCTAAAACATTTGTCGTTATAGAGGTGTCTACACTTGTTGATAATGACAAAACATAAATCATAAAGCATAAAAACTGACCTGACTGCTACTTGCTATTTTGATTTCAATGGAAGCAGGGTAAATGTTGACACAGTGTAATTCATCATGTGTTTTTGTTGTTGTAATTATGATATTTTTTCTTTTAGCTAATTTCAAGTTCTGGTAAGGACCCGATCTTTTTTTTTTTTGTCATGTCGTGATACATACAGTAAACTTAGAACCGAAAGTTGTCCTTTCATTTTTACCGTCAACAGTACTAAGGAGCAAATTGATATTGAAACTAATGAAAAATTCCCTCTGCACCATCTAACCTGGAAATGTGTAATTTCCTAAGAAACAGCTTTCTCATTTATGCCAGAGGGGATGTGGAGATAATTTCATTTTTACTTATTCCCTAAAAATCTGACTTTTTCATGGACAGCAACACTTATTTGACCCATGACGCTGAAGTTTGCACTGATTACATGGGTCATCCTCTGACACCAGCCAAAACAGTGTGACACTCATGTGAGTGGGTGAGTAAGAGGAAAAATACTGACGCTGGAAACTGGAAGCTTGTTTTGTTTTGCATCATTTTACGTAAGAGCATCTCCGCTTAATGGTTTTGGTAAAAGCCTTTTTACGGGTCAAAAATAATCTTAGGGTTGATCCACCGAATCCTTTCACCTTGACTTCATTTTACTCATGCAAAAGAAAAGAAGGGGAAAAAAAATCCCACAAGACATGTTAGTAATACTGTGTTGTGTAATCTAATTGAAAACTTATTTCACTGTCTAAAATCTACTAATTTCCCCAGAGCTGAGAAACTAACACAAACAGTTTGCCAAATAATTGCTGGAAATAACGTAAGACACAGGACAAGATGATATAAAGATATAAGATTTACAAATAAAATAGAGAAGAAAGCTGAACCCCCCCTGCAATCAATCCAGACACTTTTTAAAGGATCAAAAGTTTAAAAAATGTGATTAACAATACATTTTAAAAAATATAACTTAATCTAGTTAGTGTTAAAGCTTCGTTTGTACAGTAAGTAAGATCCACAAGAGAACTGAGGAGGAAAAATGGTCAGTAGTTTTTTATACATGTGAATGATAAGTTTTTAAAAAAAACATTTATTTATTCATCCATTTCAATTTTAACTATACACAGCCCCAAAATAAATAAGATACTACATAATATATCAACATGAATGAAGGGAGCACGGAGAAGACAATGTCTTATATTACATGCTCCTTACAGAAATACAAGACACTTCGGTGGAAAACCAAGCAGCAGTCTTTCCGCAGCCCATAAACAACTCTGATAATTTCCCCCTCCAAAACAATTTCTTTTACAGTTTCCCAATTACTTTAAACCTATACTGATTTGCAGAATTTACACAATTTGCAAATTACAAACATTGATAATTTTGAAGTAAAACTTTCTTGAACATATTTTTTAACTGATATATCATTGTGGATAATTTTAATGTAATTTATTTTAATGTAACTCCATAACTTGCTGCTTGTGATAAAACAAATGGATGGATGCAAGTCTGTAATTCTGTCTGGGAGGGTGAGTCCAGAGTCACTGAGAATGCTTTCAGACAGCCATTGTTCTGGTTCCGGCTCCATTTTGGAGTCTCAGAACCTAAGTGCTTACTGGTGAACCAGCCGTTCACACCAGTGTAACCAGAATGAAAGTGGGTAGACTTTACTCCATAAGTAAATGTAAACAGCTTGGAGGTTTGGTTCTGAAAGTTGATGGTTAAGTCATCAGACTGGATTATAGCCTCTCACTTATATATCCCCAAGTAAGTAAGAAGGGTTGAAGAAGAGTTGTGTTAGGCAGTGCAAGTGCAAACAAGCTGAATAAGACTGCTCAGCTTTCTGAAGGGGAGAGTTGAATAGACTACCATGAAAAGTGGAAAAGAGAGAAAGAAATGAAGAAAAGAGAGAGAGAAAAAAAAACATGGATACACTTACACAGTCAACTGATGCTTCTACACAGAAACCCCTAAACAACATTCCAAGGTCTTTACTGGAAAACAAAACTAGCAACCCCCTACAGGAGGACCTGCAGGTGGCTTAAGCATCATAAGAGCATACATACACACAGAACTACGCAGAAAAGAGGTAAAGCCTAGTCAGCGCAATGGGAAGCAGCATCACAGTGTCATCATGCAGAATAAAGGGTCTTTATGGTGATGCAGTCATTCAGATGCAACCTCATCTTTACAAGGAGGAAGAAGCCTGCACGGCCCGGGACCCGTATATCACAGTTCATGTACAGGACAATTCAAAGCGCTTTACATAAAACATTAAAAGCATTACAGTGTGATATAAAAGAAAAAACATAAAAAAAGTAAAAGAATAAAAAGTATGATTTGAAATTAGAAGCAAAATAGAGTACATCAGGTTTTAACGGAGACTGTGCAGATTTGAACTTTTTAACAAAATTGATGTAAATGCATCTGAGAACAGGTGGGTCTGTAACATGCATTTAAATAGCTTCAGCTGATCTGATGCTTTCTGGACATTGGTTCCACAGATGTGAAGCATAGAAGCTAAACGCAGCTTCTCCATGTCTGGTTCTGACTCTGGGAACGGATAAAAGACCGGATCTGTGGATCTGACTGATCTGTGCCCAAATCAAAGAACACAACTGATCAGTAACAGAGTTCAGATAATTAAAGAGATCAAATTTTCCACTTATTAGTTTTCAGATGAACAACATGACCCATCTTTATCTTCCCACCTGTGAGTAGATGCACCTCTGTGTTCAACTGGGGGAACATATATCAAAACAACATGAGTAGTTCCATTATTTCCACAACACAAAGTGAGTTGATCTGTGATGTTAACGCAAAAAAGAAAATGGACCCAATGATGTAAAAATATAAAGAAAAAGTTTAAAAACAATCAGATATAACAGCATTATCTATGTGTCCCTGTAGGTCTACTCTTTTAATAACAGCTGTATGGATAACATTAAATTTCACATGGCCTCTATTCAAAACAGATTGCATACATAGTTGTAGAAGTGGGGTCCTTTCTATGAGCATGTCAGTCTTTCAAGGGACAACTGATCAAATTTTCCTGGATAATTTGCAGTTGTGAGCTAGATGCACATGCAAGTGGGATGGCTGTGGCTCAGAGCACTCGTCTCTCTGGCCCACATACCGAAGAGTCTCTTGGGAAGATAAAAGACCAAGATTGCCCAAAATCTTGATTTGTGCGTTCATCTCTCTTTGTGTTTGATGGATAAAAGTTCAACATTTCTAAAATAAGAATCACTGTGTGAATCTCAACAGTTACATGCAATTGTGGGTTACCCCAAGGACCAATGTGAGAACCATAGTAAGCCAGAGCAATTTGGTGGTTGACCGCATCAATATCAAACAGAGGGCGAAACAGAGGAGGAAGGCAGGGTCATAAAGTCAACATGCCTTATGAGTGATATTTCTTTTGCTCACTGCACTGCTGCCATCTAAAGAAAGAAAACTTACTGCAAAGAGTGAGATATGTTGATGGCCAACTTCAAAAACATACATATGTTTATACTGCAAGCCGTTTGACATTTGCCCTCCTAGCCGGGACTAATGCACCTTTGTTGTGCATTGAAGCAAAGAGGCAGCATGTAAGTCAGGCACTGCAGAACAGGACATTCTCATCACTGATGCTGCTGTCAGTCAGCAAATTCAGCTATACTGGCTTGTTGTGGGTTCGCACATGGTGAGGCAGGGCTGAGTAGCCTCTGCTTGGCATGTGTGAATTATCAAAGGAGAACAGCGGCAGTTTAACAAAGGCAACTTTTCTCACAGTTTAGATATGACTGATATGTGAAAATGACTTCTGGAACAGCCAGTGTATCTTCGGGTTTTATAAACATGGGGTAGAAAATCAACTTCAGGGACTCGAAATTACTGCTGGTTTAATTTTGAAATATCAACTGAATAAGTCATTTTTGAAAAGAGAAACATTATCTTTTAAGTATTTGCAAAAGTAATACCCAGCACTAGGTTAATTACTTCGTCTAAAACAGCTCCTGATGTACTAAAATCAGCAGCAGCAGCCTATGTTGGCATGGCAAGCAGTGATGCAGATTAACAGAGGTATTTTTCAGTTCAGAAAATTGTTACAAAGTATGCAACTGTTACACTTTTGTTTGACACACACACACACACACACCAAAATCCATCCTTCAGTCTTATCTTCCAGAGATGTGTTGACCTACTTGGACATAAATGGAAGAGAACACCAACAGCATGGCTTCCTTAGGTCAGAATCATCTAAAGAAAACTGCCTGGTAGGGATGCAGTGTTACTCAAGGCCACTTCAATGGATTAGGTACCTGCTGAGAGAGGAAACTAAAGAAACATGATCATCTCTACTCACCTCTTCAGATGCCCTGAGGGCAAGACTCAGGGGTTGAAATACTGTCATGTCTTGTCTCTGTTTTCACAGAGAAGAATCAAAAGAGTGAAAGTGAAGATAGCAATTTCCTTCACGTGTTTGTCTTTTTGAACATGTGTACTTTGAGGGAACCAAGACAATATCCATCACTGTTACAGTAATTCCTCTTGACAGCACAGAAAACCCGTCCTTTAGGCATTTCCTATAAGTGTAAACATAATATTTAAATGAAGACATATGGTACGTTTACATGTTTGTGTTTTTCTATAGTGCCAAGCCCTCTGGGACAATCTGCAAGTAAATGTGCAAATGTGTGAATATTTTTGTGTGCTCATTCTTAAAACTACAAGCTTGGTTTGTTTTCTGGGCAGAGCTCCAAAGTGATGTTTGAAATCCACACAAGTTTACCACAAAACTTTGTTTGATCTCAAACACTGTCAAATCACACTAAACATGTAACAGATGTTAATCTATAGAAAACAATGCTGGAGAGAGAATACATGCATACAGTTAGTACAGAGTATCTATGATTGAAAGCAGAGGAACTTTGCAGTGTGTACGTGTCTGTATCCTCTTTCAGGTGGCTAAATTGCCTTGTCTTTGTTAGCACTGCTTGTTTCGCCGTGACTGAATCCACAGACTGGTAGTGAAACCCAACACTCGCTTGGGGAGAAAAGCCTTTCCCTAAACTCAGGCTTGATTTCTTTACGAGGTGCAGTGTCACACTAGGTGGGCCAGCACGCTGGGGAGTCTGCAAAACCTGACACTGAACACGCCAAAACCAGCCTCCGCCACTTAAATTTACTCAAAGAAATTAAGACGCTGTGTTTTCTCAGAGCAGGATGCCCCGAGTTTTAATACAGTGGATGTAAATCAAAGAGAGAAAAAAAGAGGTGAGGAGGGAAAGTGGAGTGGAAGAGACAAAGATGACCTCTGTTCATGAGGGAGGGTTATTTATGTGAACAAGGTGAGGGATCAGGCTGAGGTTATGAGAGGCTGATTTCTGGTGTTGACAAGAAACTTTGACATTTTGTGTAAAACTTGAGTTTTGCTAATGAATAAGAGATGTATTTTAGAAAGCTGCAGCTTCCCATGAGTATTTTCTGAGCTGCTCTGATGATGTGCTGAACTCAGTGTTGATGTGGGAAATGGATTTTCATTATTGCAGCAGGAGGAAAGCGTTAATGTTACATGATTTGGACGCAACATCTCCTGTGACCATCTGACACACAAGTGTATATGTTCTCATGTAAATTTTTTTCATGCCCTCTAGTCAACAGAGTAAATATTTTATTTATTTTCTTTTTATTTTCTTTTATTTTTTTTTTTGACAACTTTACAAAATTGCATTGGTAGTTTTGATTAGTCCACAGGCTTTATTCACATGACTTTCTTTTTGATGGTAGATATATACTTTTAAATTCTTTTTTTTTAGGTTAAATGTAACATACTGTAAATACAATATTTTGTCAAATCTGATTTTTTCAAATCCAGTCCTAATCAGGATATTCAGGACTGTTTTGGATATGTAGCATGTTTTTCAAGAAGTTGGATGAAATCCTGAAGTGAGACAAACATCACAGTTCTGTGCCGGGGGAGACAAGATGTTGCAAGATCAAATCGAAACAACAACTTCAGAATCAATGCACATGCTAACATGCGCAGCATCCCTTTGTGAACACACATCATGCTGGGTGTGATGTCATGTCTTCTTCTACAAATCAGGGCCTCTTCAGGACTGTTCACATAATCCAACTGTTTAAGGCAATAATTTCATGATGTCCACACATTTGCTTGAAAATTACAGTTAACATAATGGGAAAATAACTTTTCTGTGCTTGAGAGCATAAATGTCTCTGAAGTCACTTCAAATTGAAAAACCCCAAAAAACCACACCCTAGCTTTTTGTTTAAGGCTCACTTTATCTAAAAATATGATGTTCAATGAGTTGTGCAGGTTCTTGGGTGCAAATTCAGGTGAGGCTGCATTCCCTCTGCCTCTGAAATGGGAAGTTCGAATAAATAAATTAGCTAATAAACTCGTTAAATGTTTTATATCCCAATAAGGAAATTTAATTGTTCATTAGTTAGAAGTCGAAATTCTGTTTTCCAATTCGTCACAGATCGCTCCACCAAATACAGCACAGCCATTACAGGAACACTGCGTCTCCACGCGAGCTGCTAAAAACTTACACAAAACACAGAAGAAAGAAATAAGAGCAAAGTCTAGACTTTATGAAGCTGATCTGTGATGGAAGGATTATGACTTAAGCTCTTAGTGGTGCCTTTAGACAGCGGTGAGAAAAATTTGATCTCCTCATTGCCCCCTGTTTCAAGAAGCTTTAAGCTCAGCTCGCTCATCAGGGAGCCTTCTGAATCTCAAAACTGAGAGTACAGATACCACAATCTAACTTAAATAAATTATTTAAAAAATAATTTTAATAATGTTTGATGTCTGAGGATGCTAATCTTATTTGGTGGATATCATCCTCATCAGTTCTGAATCTAATGAAGGTTTTTGCAGGAGGAAGACTTGTGAAAATCTGCAACTCAACAGTGCTGCCATAAAATACACTTTAAGCATCGCCTGTCTTTAATTCTACCATATCTTTGGGGGAGGTACTGAACTGCATAATGTATGAATGTGTTGTGAAAATGCAATGAATACATGATGGGAAAAAAAATCACACTGGAATAATTCCACACTCTGTGATGGGGTATTTTGTCTGAATAAGTGACACTTACCAAAATCCAGTATTTTTTTATGCAGCAAATATAAGTCTCCTCAAATGATATGTAGATACGGGTCAAATCTTTTCTTGGAAATTTGTCAGAAATAGAGGAGGAGCACTGCTGAGACTGTATGTTGTCTGAGCTTGGAATGTTGTATACCTTTTAAGATTAATACCCACTAAATATTTTGCAGTGATAGAGTTCAGAGTGTGTGATGTTAGGAAATGTGCTGCTTATCCTCATTCAGTCAGGAATACTGTAGCTGCAACAAAACACGATCAAATACATGATAAAAGCTTTTCTTTGTGGGCCACAGAGGGTTAAACATCACTCTCATATTTTCCATATTTGAAATCCCCTTTAACACTTCCACCATATCAATTTTCTCATTTTACATCTCATTTAGCAGCCTCGATGTCCCAGCTGGCCTTTCATTTCCATTCAGCAAATATACTCTCACAGAAATTGCTGCTGTCAGTAAAACACTAAATCTACAAACCTATCTTTTTTTTCCTCTTCATATCAGTTAAAATCACTGATTATCCTCAGTCTCATCTGGCTGCCAGACATGAAACAATATATGAACCCATGTTCCCTTTCACCTTTCATGTGCTTTCTCCCTGAGGCAGCAGCTGTAAATCTGAGCAAACCTCTAACTGTCTTATCTGCTGTGTATACTGGTCGTCTCTGGTTAGCCCAGGCAGAGTTTTAATGAGGACACACACACCCTCACCGGCTCTGTGTGGTCTGCTTGCAGGCTTAACGATATAATACTGTGCTCTATAAACCTAGTGAAAACCATATGATTATGTCTCTGCAGGGACAGTGAGGAGTAGATACTGACTTCTGCTATTGAGGCTGAAAAATCAGCTAAAGAAGACATTGCCATTATGAAACTGGAATGAGAAAAAGCAATTTCCTGTTTGTGAGGTCCTTGTGCCAGGGTTGCAAACTGCAGTATGGTCTACAAAGAGATGAAATCAGTGGGTCCATCAGCTGGTGTAAAACCCTTTCCTGTTACAGCCAATTACAGGCCAATAAGAATGGGCCACAGATGCTCCTTGCAGACACAAAGTTAAAGGGGTGGGTGTACATGTTCATTCAGTAAGAGTGAGAAAAGAATGATTCCAACTGTGGTTTTAAGACAGGGTATAATTATGACATCATCAGCTTAAGAAAGTGGAAAACTTCACCCAATTTGTTGTCACTGCATATTGAGAGGATGTGACTATACAGTAGTTTGGAATTATCCACATCTGGTACAGTAGGTGACTTTGTTTTACCCTGCAGCCAGATGATATTATTGCTCAAGTGGAAATCTCCTGTGCTTCCTTTGTAAACCCACTAGATATAAGAAGTACCTACTTAGTATAAATTGGTCACAATCAGGTGTGTAGGCCTCCCTGAATAAAGTCTGTGGGGTTTAAAACAAATTTTGGACATATTAGAGAAAGACATGTCTTGCTGGAAATGAAATTATTGACCAATCTTTCAGTTTGGCCTGTGAGGTCTACAATGATGACATTTTCTGCAGTGTTAATGTCTCAGCCTACAGTATGATAGTTTTAGTATTCTTTTTATAATATTTAGATGTTGCTTTTCTTTTCTTATTTAATTATATCGTGTACATTAGATATGGATTGTTGCGTCAATAACGGTAACCTGAGCTGCTGCCTGTCTTGGTTAGGGCACTCTTGGAAAATATATTTTAAATCTCAGAAGTTTACTTTGCCTGGGTTATGGAAAAATGCAAAGAGACATAATGTGAACACTCTTCTTTTATCACAAATGAAAGCTGGGCTTTTCAAATATCCGGACTGACTATTCTTGCAACATCAAAGTTGTGATCCTTAAAAAGGAAAGAAAGTGACATGACAGGTAGCAGACTGACCAAACAACATGCCTTGTTATTATTTCTTTTTTTGTTTTAAGACATTATTCTTAGATTTTCCTTTTATCTTGAACTTATTCAGTGACTTTAGCCCCCTTTTTTAAGCAAAAGTATTATGTAATATTAATTTCCAATAATTAAAAGTAAATCAGTTGAAGAGTTATAGAAGATGTTTCTTTTAACAGTTTTTGAAATATTTGGTAAAATTGGGTTCACTACTCCATAGGCTATGATTAATTAAAAGCTTTAGATATACAAATATCATTATACATCAGCTGAGAAAGTAATGGGGCTGAAAAAACATCCTCCAATCATCTCTGCATTCCCTAACTTTTTCATTTGTCTACTGGCTCATCAATCACTTTTACTATCGTAATAGGAACGGATAATAGGCGAGACTGATCAATGAGAGTGATTGACTGGCGAAAGTAACGCTGCGACCTGGAAGCTGTGTGCACTCGTCAGATGTTTGCAGGTAGCTAACATTATTCTGCTAGCAGCTAGCAACGTTCAGACAAAGACATTCCGTTTACTTGCGTTTGTGACATGATACCTGCTGTCTGCTAAACACCAGAGTGGCACGTTATTCTGTGGCCGAAGGAGGGAGCTGTGAATCTAGTGGGTTGGTCTTGTGCATGCGCATTATTCAAAAACTCGCTAAAAGTCTGCTTTCTGAAATGCCAAAACATCTTCTATAGCGCCTTTAATTAGATGAATTGAAAATAGACTGTTGTACGGTAATGTTATACTATACTGGATATTTTATAATACTGTATATTCGGTGTGCAGATCTTTGAATTATATATATTTTTGTCAGTGTAATCTTTTTTTTGAGTCTTGATTAGGTTCATTTGCAACACATTTGGGCCTTTTCCATTGCAGCTGCAGAGGGCACGGTACAGCACAATACAGCACCACACGCTAAAGACAACCAGGATGGTTTTTGTTTCCACACAGAAGAAGCACTACATGCAAGTGGAGTGGGTGGAGTAGGCGTGGTCGAGACTGCCGTGACGTGACATCACTGCCGTGCCACGCGGTGGTCAGTGAAGTAAAAACAACAATAGAGGCATTGGATGATATTGAGGTGTTACTGCTGTTGTTGTTTTCTCTGTGGCTTCTAGTCACCGAAAACAGAGCCAGATATTTTTAGACGAGGCGAGGCGAAACACGTATGAGGACAATTTCCTTTGACCAATCAGTGGAGAGCTGTCAGGAACATCACGTTTTGTGTAGGTTCAGCACGGTTAGAGCTAGCTCTGAAACGGGTGCGGAAAAATGCAACGGCTCCTAACGGGTTTTCCCAGAGGAAAAACAAATAAAGTGTGCCGTGCCATGTGGAAGGGTTACGAAAATGTGCAGTGGAAAAGGCCCAACTGACAACTCGAACTTCACAGAGGGGACTCCTGATTGTAGGTAACAGCTCTCTGACTCCTCTGCTTGTTGTCAAGTTCTGAACAATAACCCATCAATCTGACTCAGGTGGGTTCAAGCAGCAAAAGATCTAAAAAGAGTTCGTAGAATCCTGGTAGTCGAGGGCCCCAGTCCTGCAGGTTTTATTTTTTTCTTTGCTCCACACACCTGATTTAAATCAAATGGATCCAACAGCTTATAAAGCTCCGCACGGTGACTCATCCATCTGAATCAGGTGTATTGGAGCAGGGAAACATCTTAAACTTGCGGGACAGCCCCCCACGTGGACCAGGGTGCCACACCACTGATTTAAAAGCTGTGGGTGGGGTTTGGGGCACTCTATGTAACTTTTCAACCTTAAAGCTCTGTGTTTCTGGTGTTGCTGGTAGAGGGACATTTATTATGCATATTTCTGGAGTCATGGCTGCCTAGCAGCGTCCTGATGCTGAGAAACTGCAATTCACAACTTTTCTCTCCAGCACGCTGACGCTGCAGTCAAATTTTATTTTCCGCACCTCTAGCAAGTGCATATAAACACACTGGCTGTTTCGAACATACACTGTAGTTGATTCAGCAAAGAAACCCCAAAGACATTATTAAAGGAAGAAAAGAAAAAAAAAGAAAAGAAAAGACAAGAGTCAGGATAAGACTGCCTTTGGCTGGTGAGAGCTCCCAGTACAGGCAGGATGCCTTACTGTGGCGTGCATGTCACGGATAAAGTCTGCAAAAGTCATGCCATGTGTTTTTAACAGCCTGAAGTTTGAATCTGAAAATCATGCTGTCTCATTTGAACTTTTAGTTGGACATCTAGAAAAAAAAAAAAAATCCAACCATATTTCCTAGATTAAAAAAAAAAAAAAAAAAGCCCAAATTATTGGAGAACATTGATAAAATTACTGGGGAAGCATTTAAAGAATAATCTACAAAAGCATTTAAAGAATCTGATAATGCAAGCAGTGCAGAGGTTGAAGGAACTGTATGTTTTAGATATGAAACATGAGACATAAAAGGGACTGATACATGGACTGATAGAAAAAAAGAAATAAGAGAAAAACACTTGGGTTTATTTGGGAAATCAAAGATGGCTACATTCTCCAAAGTGCAGATTAGAGTGACCATCTCTTTCCATTATTTTACATCTGAGAAGTCAGTATCCATGATCATATGGTTGTGTTAAAGTGCATAATGGCATGGCAAATTATTAATGATGGATAATGTCGAGAGGTTTAGGAGCAGCCTAAACCTCTCAACCTTATTCTAACTTGAACTTCTGGTTTCAAGTTAGAATAATCATATATTTAATAAAATTTTCTTAGTCTTTCTTGGTTTTGTGCACTCTTTGTTTTCTTTGTACAACCTCAATGCCCAAAAAGTTGGGAGAGTGTGTAAAAATAAGGGGAAAAAGGCAAGAAATTTAAAATCCCATAACCCATATTTTATCCTTTTTTTAATTTCATTTATTTAGGTTTATTAATAGAACTGGCCGTTGAGAGCTCACAGTACAGGCAGGATGCTGTAATTGTTGAACAGTCAAGGAAAATTAAGACTGAAAATTCCAGCATCTACAGTGTATGTCCTCAAAAGATTTTCAGAATCAGGAGGAATCTCAATTTGCATGGGATAAGGCCAGAGATAAAGATTGGACTCATAAACTTTGGGCCCTCAAGTGGCACTGCATTAAAAACTGCCATGATTCTTTACCGGAAATCACTTAGGAACATTTCCAGAAATGACCGTCTGCAAACACAAAGTTCTTGCAAAGAAGAAGCCATATGTGAACACAATAAAGAAACACCATCTTCAAATGGCCAAACCTACTTTGAAATAGACTGAGACCAAGTAGACACTGTTTTGTGGTTAGATAGATCAAAATTTTACATGTATCACCGGATATGTACGCATAAGTGCAGATGATGTGCGCAGCTTACACAGCAATGTAAGTTTTAGAGTAACATTTACAGATGCCTTTCTGCAAGGAAACGCCTTGCATATTTCAGGAGGACAATACTAAACCACATACTGCGTCCATCACCTCAGCATGGCTTCGCAGAAGAAGAGTCTGGGTGCTGAACTGGCCTGCCAGCAGACTGGGCCTTCAATAAAAGCATTTGACATGTCATGAAATAAAGAATTTAAAAAAAACCTGCAATGAAGGCTGAGCACTGTTCACTGTAAGAAAAGAAAAGTTGACTGAACTTAAAAAGTAAGGCAACCAGCTGCACAGCTTTTTGAGTTTACTCAACTAAAGGACTTATGTGTTGAATGAACTTAAATTAATGGGTAAATAAAGAAGAATCTTTAGTTAATAAACTTAGAATGGTTAATAGGTCTCTCTTCTTAGTTGAGAAAACTCATGTTGTTAAGTTCAATATATATAGTAATAGTTGAGCCAACGTAGGAACAAAGTTGGCTCAACTTAACTGTGTGAGTAAGACAAACTTAAAACTACTGTTCAGATTAACTTAATTTTCTCTTGATTGACCCTGTTGAAGTAGGTTCACTCAACACAAGCCTGTTAGTCGCGTACTTAAAAGGCTGTGCAGCTGGTTGCCTTACTTTTTTAAGTTCGCTCAACAACTCATTCTTAGTTAGGACATCTGTAAGAAATAAACACAATTTAAATCAGTAATTTATTTAAAAAGAGTGAATGAAATTATAAAAAATATATATATATTTATGTTTAGCTGCTTTTTCCACTTACAGTGGTAACAGAACTCATAAAAGGCATGGTTATTTTTCAATTTTTATAAAAAAAAAAGATAGTAAAGATGCTTAATTTTGTCCTTACAAGATCAGATAAATATAGAAAAAGCAAATTAAGTCTAAATCAAAATAAAAATATTAGAAAACTGTCTGGAAGAAATAAAAAATGTTTGTGCATAACGAGATGTATGAGATAATATATATCCCATGAAACAAATATATGTATGTATTTATAAAAAAAAAAAAAAAAAAAAGAAAAAGGAAAAAACCTTATGATGCCATTAATATATCCGAGTAACATTCATAATAAAGCTGCCATTTGTCACCTGAAATAATATAAATAAAAATAAAACAAAAAAAAATTCTAAATGTAGAGAGGTGGGAATTGTAAGTAAATAGTAATCCTCATTTATTTATTTCTTTTGCCTAGCCCTACAGGTGGTCAAAGCACAGTGAATCTGTGAATCAGTTGGTTAGTGGCTGTGCAGAATAAATAGATGGATGAAGACAACTTGTTGAATAATGCCCATCACTGCATTGAACAGATATTTTGAATATTGTTTTTTGAAAAAAGAAAATAAGCCACCACAATTTCCCATATTAATGAAGTTCTGACACTAAGTTGGTGTGACCACTGGTATTAGTACTCACCAATGCAGGAAATCGTTCTCAAGGCCATTTCATAAACTGTTTTAAGGGCTGGATGGCTGAGAGTGGGTACCGAGGTTCATGAACACTCTGAACAGTCTAAAAGGTACTAGCTCTTAGGATAGTCCAAGTTAGCACATGTTAGGCCATGTTAAGTACTGATGTCATCCAGAAGTCTGCTCCTCAATAACAGGGCAATGCTCTTGTATTTCCAAGTTCAAGCCTCGAGCCAAACCTGTGGAAAAAAAAAGGCTGTCAAAATGTGAAAATTAATACATAAAAATAGTAAGCTAAAGAGTTAAATAATAAAACATAGGGAATATTAAAATTTGGTCTAATAGAGTGTTGGGACTAACGGTTCTTTGTCGCGTTCTGTCGGGGTATTTTTTTCATAGAGTCGTGGTTTTTTAAATTAGTCTCCGTTACATTACTAATGTGTCTGCGTTTTTTCGTTATTTTATGTTGGGAGTAGAGACTTAAAGTGAGTAAAGTTTGTTCTGTGTAGAGAGAGGGAGAAGGAAGGAAAATGCTGGGGGCGTGTTTGTGTTTACCAAACTAGTCTATGGGGTGCTGAGAGCCAAGTCGAGTTTTTCCTTGGAGATATTCTATTATTTCTTTCGAGAAAAAGAAAAGAATATTTTGGTTAAATGTAATTTGTGCTTGGATCAAAGTTCTTTCTACAGCCAGAACAGCCTCTGTTGAAACACAAAAAGAATGCTGCGATGAAGCTGAAGCCCCGGCACACAAAAGGCTCCTTCCGTGCCCTTCCCTCCTCCACCACCAAGAGAGCGGCTGGTTTAACCGTGGCACTGTTAGCAGGATAAAGTTGATAAAGCCATTGCAAGATATGTTGTCGAAGACATGAGGCTATTTTAAGTGGAGTCACCGCTAGGCGACTAGTTAGTATGAGGGCGCGAAGGAGATGGGACGGAAAATCTAAGTACCTGGAGAGAGAATATAAAAAATGGAAAGCGAGCTAAAGAAAACTTTTGAGGGTTGAATTACTCCCACTACTGCAGACTTGGTCTGCCCAAAAGGAGCTTATGGGAATAACCCTCACTGGATAAACCCCACCACTTTACAACGTAGAAAGCTGCGTTAGCTGAAACGGATAAAGGGTAGGCCCTATGTCTGATTGTGGTGAGATTGATCACTTCATCTTTGTATGGAGTGTAAAAAAGTTACTTCCACCGTTAAGATAACGGCTCTAATTTTGTGAGGCTTTGCATGTATCAACGGATGTTTTGAGACGATGATGAAGATATGATGATGATGATGCTACTTTACCGATGTTGAGAGTTCTCACACGAGCAGAGGAAGGGATTGTTTTACCTCCACACAGCGGTGCGCATCTCACAGCTAACTTAATTTAGTAGTGAGTGGAGTGGTTGTTAAACCTGGGACTAAGGATGTAAGAAGTGGTGCTAAATGCAAGCACTGTGGAAAAGGAAAAGGTCCTTGGCTGAGAGGTCGTGAGCGACGTGGTCACTAAAAAGCTGCTTGTGCCATGCACGACAAGGTGGAATTATTTTATGAAGCTGTTGCAGAATTGTGGAAATTCTTGACTGACTTGAGTGCTCGTGTGAGCTGAAGTCTATAGTGACAGGGAACTTATTTTTGAAGGATTATTGTGTCAAATGAAGCCCTAAGTTGCTTGGACTCTGAAGGAGAGGAGAACTGTTCTTTGGCCTTCTGCCCACTTGAGACACTGATGTAAAGTCTGGAGGTGAAAGAAGTCTGACTGTGGCAACGGGCCACCTGAAGCATAGTTAGGTAAGAAATAATCAACACTTTGTTTAATTGCTGGTTCCCTATGATTGTAAGAAAGACTGTTTTGAATAATGGCCACCATATTTTTAAAAAAGTAGATGTAATTAATATTTAGTAAGTGAGATTATAGCAAAGAAATTGGTTGAAATATGCAAAAAAAAAAACAACTTTCAATGTTTCCATTTATGGCATAAATGTAGTCTTGAGCATATTGATAAACTGAATGATATTTATAAATTGTAAGTAGGGTGAAACAGAAATAAATAGCAATACCTTTGGCTAAGTAAAGTTTTATTGACTTAATAACTATACTCTGTTCAATATCAGTGCTTTTATAGAAATTAATGTAAAAAATAAATAGATAAAAGGGAATCTCACTATTCTAAGTTGCGTCCTCTGTGTGTGTGTTTTAAAGGTATAAAAGACGATTTGCATCCGTCTTGGAAAGCAACGATGCAATGCTGGAGCTGTCACTCTTCCCAAATTAAGTTGCGGTGGGTGAGAGACCAGAGGAAAAAGGAGATGATCAAAGGAATCCTGATAGCAGAGTGTCACAAGTTTTTCCCTGGCCCTGAGCAGCAACCTGCTGGGACCTGTGTTCCCACAACTCCACCAGACTCAGGTTCCTCCAAAGACAAAGAGCAGGACTTTTTTTCCTTTGAGGAAGTGATGAAAACTTTGTCTGTGGAGCTGAGGTAATGTCTTCTTGAAACCACGAAAGGTATGGAAAATTCCCAAGTAAAGGAAATTTGTCTGAAGCAAAATGCAGCTACCCCGTCCAGCGCACCTGTGGAGAGACTATTAGTTGGGAAGCCTGGTACTATCTCCAAAGAGAAACAGGCTCTCTGACCAAAAATTTGGAAGCTGCTTCTCATGAGATACACCATGGTGAAGACTAAACCCAAAAAATTTTAGGTCTTTGCCAATAAGCACCTTTTTGTTTTATTCTGTTAAATTTCACAACACTTGTTTTATGTTTGTGCTGGATTTAAGTTAACTTTAGGGAAAAAAGTGACTATTTTTATTTATATACCTCTACCTATTTATGCTGAGCCTTTAATTTTTGCTTTGATCTGGATAATATTTGTGCATTTATGTTGTTATACCAAAGTTGTGTCAGTGAATTTTCATTTTTCCAACTTGTTCTTAATAATATTCCTATTGTATGCAGTTATTTGTTTAGATGCCTTGAGGAAAATATTTGTTTTTGTGGTACATTGTTGATTATAGATAAGAAGAATAAAGTTATGGTGGTGTGTCTGATGAAGCCATAATTTTATATAAGAATTACTTGAGAAAAAGGTTTTAGTGAGGTATGTTTGTGCCTTCCTTGAGTGAACCAGGTTTAAGCTATGTTGTGATATGTTGGTATTATATTAACATGTTTGTTCTTTGGTGCTGCTATTTTTTCTATTTGGAGTAGACCCAACTGGACCTCTAAAGGGAGGTGTAACCTGTAAAGGGCAATTTTGTAGGCACTACCTACTATGTAGATTGGTTGTTTGCCCTGAAATAAATTGGCACTTTGAAACATATCTTTGTTGCTTGTATATAGATTGCTTGAGGTTTCATGATGAAATGCATGTCAGTTCTTCAAAGATGGTATTATTCTCAGTGCAATAACTCTGAAATGAAGGTATCAGGGCATAATGTGAACCTTAAAAAATACAAAAAAAAGTAACTAAATAGTTATTTTCAAGTCGTTCTTTTGGTGTAAGTATGAGTTAGTACTAAGTTCTTTTGAAATGAAGTAACAGTAAAGAAACTAGTTACTGCTTTAGTACTAGCCACACTGCTAACAGTTCTCGTTTCCTCTTAAAAGAGAAAAGAAAGTACCATGAAAGGATAAAGAAAGAAAAGCACCAAGTCAAAAAAAGATGGAAAGCATGTATGAACAACTTTAACGTCTCTTGAGAGCTTGATGCTCATGTGACTATAATTCATATCCATAAGTGTAAGGGCTGAAATGTAGCCATCTCCCTAATGTGGAGCAACTTGATGATAAACTGAAGATAAGATGATATGAATGGTGGCCAAATGACTCAGAATGAGTTCCAAAATGAAAAGGTGAACTTAAGACCAAAAAATCTGTTTGCCTACCTTAGGGCTTGGAGTAAAAAGAGAGTTGGTCTAAAAAAATAAGAGCAGGAATCAGCACAATAAAGCAAGCATAAGTGAAAAATCTAAATAAGATAAGGTGGCTAAATCTGGTAAATGAAGGCGAAACATCGAAAAAATGTTTATGAGTTTTAAGGAAAAGAAGCGCCCAAACCTGGGAAGAGAGCGTTTGAAAATTTATTTTTATTTGTGGGGGGGCCAAGATGAGAGCAGTTGGTCGAAGACCAGGTGAGAAACATGATAGATGTCATAGATATATAAAAGGCCTGTAGTTATTTTATCAACCACTTAAACTTGTGGCTGTGATAGCAAAGCTGTGGATTTAATGAAGTCCACTGGTTTGGCTGAAAGATTGAAATGCAGTGCTGAGAGTTTATTTCTGTGTGAAAATGAGAGATAAAGGAACGACATTTTGTGTTTGGAAGTGCCTCTCATTAATATGAGGAGAAGACTATGAGTTAAACTTTCACAGTATTAATTTTTATAAATAAATGGAGAGCTGTAGTTATTAAAAAAAAAAAAAAAAAATAAAAAATGGATGGCAGGTGATCGGCCAGAAAACTGGAATCGGTGCACCCCTGGAGACATTCCCTCAGAAAGTTTATAATGTAAATATCTAACTCTGTTTCCTTTGACAGTACTAAAAAACAAACGTGATCAGGCTCTGAAAATATAGGCACTTTTCTGAAACTGCAGTAGTTAGGTGGCGCAAGCAATCTTACCAAACATGTCTTAGAAATCCATCAGGCCACTTCTGCAGAAACAAAAGGCAGGCCGTGAAGAGATGCAGACCCTCTGTAGGCAAGCACATGTGACATAAAATAAAAATCCTGTTTTATCAGACATTCATTTATTCAATGTTGTCTTTATCAAAACCTGGAACGCTTTTTGACTTTTTTTCCCCCAAAATACACAGTTTTACCTATTCCACACACGACATTGTGAAATAACAAAATAAAATCATTGCATTTATGCATGCTTTTGACAATTTGTAGTGTTACACTTAATTAGGTAGGGTTGGGGTGCTGATTTGATGCTTGACTATATTTAAAAGTCTGAATTAGTAGTCTAAATTATGGTGTTGGTGTCCCCCATTGTCCATTTAGTGAAGACGTCCTAAATAAAATAACTGAGGATCAAAATATGGCAAAAATATTTACTGTATTACCTGCTGATCCAAGGGTTTAGAAGGTCCTTAGGTCCTTCTCTAGTCTTCCCCAGTGTGATGTGTACATTTCAATGAGTTGTGTAGAGTGTAGATCCAACAATGATAGGAAGGTCTTCATTAAGTCCACTCGTCTAATTCTGAAGAACAGTGCCACATCTTAAAAGATAATAGTGTACATAACACGCCATCATGAGTGTCAGGGAGAAAAAAAAAAACACGTACAATTAACTTACTGTCAGCGGTTGCAGTCTGCAAAAGTCTACAGTGGGAGAATTTCAATGTGTATAACACATAACAGTAGAAAACCAAGAATAACCTGTTCTTGGACAAACAACGTAGGCCATCTTTTCATGACATCAGCAGCAAGGGGTTCTTCATCCTCTCGTTTCCTTCTCTGTCATAACAAATGTCACTTCCATTCTGGAATCGATCAAGGTCTTGTTGGGAACCATTTTCATTGTTTCACCTTCCAATGCCTGCATGTCAAAAAAAAAAATTAATTAAATGCAGTTAAATGTTTCCTGTTAAAAGAAAAAAAAATAGCTATGCAAGGTGTTGAACACAATTCAATTCAAGGCAAAATCCAAATCAGGAGCCACATTCCTGCAGTATATATTTATAAATGTCAGTTTTGCCATGTTTTTGCTTTTAAATATTTTCAAGAGTAACATTATTAAAGTTTTCAGTTGTATGAACAGCCATAATTAATTATCAAAACAGGTCTCTCTTGTAAATGAGATCTTATATCGTACAATAATAATAATTGCATAAACTGTCAACAGTATATTTAATTGTTTTATGAACAAATAAGTTAAAACTGTTTCAACTCTTCACCAACAGAGTTCATCTTATGTAGGTGTGACGACACAATCATCTTCACAGGGGCTATGTACATGTAGTAGCTAATACAAACAGACGTTTAATAAGAACATTTTTTACATCTGGAAGACATTTGTTTGTTAAATCCTCATATAACCACTGAACTATTAAAAGGAGCTACAGGTTTAGCGGGAGAGGGGGAGGCGGGCGGGGACGGAACTTCAAAGACTTTTAAACACCCCGACTAAGTTTTAAGTATAGTGAGACTTACCTAAGGTTTCCCAATTTTAATTCTAATATTTGACTGGACACACGTAAAAGTTGTGAACTAGGATAAATACTTACATTAATTCAAACTTAGCTGCTAGCTTGGTGAACACCTGCAGTTCAAATAAAGCGAACGTTAAAACCTGGTGTTTGAGCAAAACAAATTATTAACATTTGCTACGGGGTTTAACAGACAACTGTTACAGAAAACATATTTTTGGACAAACAGGCTTACCTGCTCACTGCTGTAGAGGCACGGAGTGAAGAATATCCGCTGTTTAACACAGCACACAGTTGCGTTGCGGTTGTTGTAGATATGGGGAGACTTGCGCATGTGCGACCTGTAGTATTGGCAAAGAACTGCGCATGCGCGACATGTGGGGGCGCATGACGTCACCCTTTAGTTGAACAGTTGGATGCATAACTCATGATCTTAAGTTTTCTCAACTTAAAAATTCCTTTTCATTGCACAACTAATTAGTAAACTTCGAATTCTGAGTTAGCTCAGCTCTTTTTAAAATTATTAGTTAATCTAACTCATAAAATAGTGTTGAGGTAACAAATTAGTAGTTGGCGTTTTAACAGTGTTGAGCTACTAGAATCCTGCATCAGACCAGAATGAGACAACATTCGTCTTTTCAAACTTCCGCTACTGGTCTCCTCACTTCCCACACATTTACTTAATTAAAGAGGGGATGCTACATAAAGGTAAACATCTCCCCGTTCCAACTTTTTTTGAGATGTGTTGCTGGCCTTTAAATTCAAATCAAGCCCATATTTTGCATGAAATAAAATGTCTTACATGCAACATCTGATATGTTGTGTTTTATCGGGTATTAAATAAGTGTTTTATATCATTTGTAAATCATTGCATTCTTGTTTAATCACATTTTAAACAGTGTCCCAACTTTTTTGGAATAGGTGGTGTACCATGTCCAGTAAAATCTAATGTTTATACTTTAGCAGTTATTTTGAGTTGTGCCTATCTTGTTTACTATTTGGAGTTTTCTCCCACTACTAGATCAAATGTGATTGTATTGCTCATATTTTTCATTTATAAATACTAATAAATACAGTCTACTAACACATTACAATATTTTGAAAGAAAGAAGGGAAAAAAATTGCAGTAAAAATCAATACAGTTTCAGCCACCATAAAATGTATCCTAGTAATGACCCAGTCAGCATTCTTGATAGTGGTTTCAAAACTTTGCAAAGCTTCAGGATGTGTGATGTTGGCACAGAGGCTGGAATTTGTGGTCGATCAAAACATATGTGTTTGCAGCACCATCTTACATTGTTGAGGTAATAATACATCCAGCATACGGTACACTGGAGAGTAAATACAAGCACCTGTGAGTACCCCCACACATGGTCATCATATGCTATAGAGCAATTAAAGTTTTATTTACTACCCTATTAAATCCATACATTTGGGAAACGATACAATTAAGTACCTGCACGTGAAAATCTGTTTCAGTAAAATTCCACACACTAAGATAGAATGAATTCATAGTAATAGAAAGAATCTGTGTAAGGAATAGTACACGCACTCAGGCCTTTATGTCTTTGACCTGTTATAAGAAAGCTACCATCACAACAAAGATAATTACCATTGACCCTTTTCAGCCCAAACTTCTAATGTTACTTTTTCATCTGAAGTTGGAATTCACCCGTGGAAGTTGCTTTCCTCACGACGAAGGCTATACCTCAGCTTCTTTGAAGATGGCCCACATTCTACACATGGCTGAGGACACAGCAGGAGAAAGGACTAGCCTACTTTCTGACCCTACACAACTGTGACCTGGGAGTGACCTCTGCTTAAGTTAGGAAGGGATCCCCTCCAGTGCACACTATCAGCGAAAACACTGACCAGTAACATTTGTTCACCATGGTCACTTGCTGCAACTGGCCTGGATTCTGGCTGATGTACGTGTTTTTCTTGTGATTAAAAACAGCATCTGGGTTTTAAAAAATATCCCCTGACTCTGTTGTTCCAATACTCTTTAAAAAGCGCTCCTCTCATTGCAATGATTCTTCCTGTTTTCAGGAGAGTAAACAAATCTTGGTCAGGTAAACACTGCAGCTCTAACTGTAGTCTTAGACCTCAAATATTCCAGTAAAGCCTTAGTTTAGGAAGTACTCATACATAACCAAACCAACTGGCAGCCTGATGGATGCATGTTTTTCTCTCGTGAGGTAGTTTAGCACACAAGGATGTTAACTCTACCACCTACTGCACACATGCGCTTAGAAAAACACATGGTTTTGTACCACAATGGTAAACATTTAAGGTAAGCCACAAAAGTTTCTCCTCTTGACCTCTTTAAGTGTAACCACACAAGTGTGTGTGAAATGCCAGGCTGGGTTTTCAAGCTTTGGCTTTCTTTAAAATAGTAAGTAAACCATAACCTCCACAGGGAGCTTGTGCTCTTACCAAAACAATAAACAGCCAACCACAGCATGAAACTGTTGATACAGAAATCATAAACCAGAAAACCAAAGGCAGCGCTCATAACTGCTGATACAATGCAGACCCAAAATCTTCTTAATAGGTTGTTCTGGCAGCACTGCAGGATGTTACAACTGCCTCAAGGACCAAACGTAACGGACATCACATCAAGGCTTTGATTAATTACTTAAATATTCATTGATATACTGTAGAGTGAATTGAAAAAAACAAAGAAAACAAGAAGGGGAATTACAAAACACCCAGAGGTGCAGCTGCTGCTGGAGAGAAAGAGATTAAGCAAGACCCGCAAGCTACAGGTGTTATTTGATCAGCTGATTCGGCTCATGCTGACAAGGCGAGGCAAGTTTAATAGTGCATTTTAAGTACAAGACCAATCAACGTGCTCTACATAAAAGGTGCAAAAGAAAGAGTATAATAGGAGAATTAGAACACAATAAATAAAAAGAAATGAGATGGAAAACAAGCTCAAACACGGAAACCGACTATAGAGGTACATACGATAGAAACAGACATCATTGGGAAGTGCAACATCATAATTAGCAGGAAGCACTATAACAAGGGTTAATGAAAATATAGTTGATATGGTGGTTAATACAGGGTTAATAGAGTGGGATTATTTGATTATTATTATTAATGATAATACACCAATCATTCATGCTTACGTTTGAGCTGTAACTAGGAGAGGTAGTCTGCCACACCCCCTATTTCAACAAAATATTCAAAGTGCATACCTGTCATTCGTATGCAATCTATATGTGTGTTATGGTGCTTTTAAATGGGATCAGAGTCCATATGAACGGCCACTTATTATGATCTTGGATGGAAGTTTTCTGAAGAGCTTTGTTGGGCTGAATTGTGAACAACTTCCATTCTTTTACTCTTGAGTTAACAAGTTCAGTTTGAAAGTAGTGGAGACGATGGTTTGGGAGCATGAGCTTGCTTCAGCTGGGTCATACATCCTGTTAGAAATGATAACAGAGCACCCCCCTGGCAGCACACAATGATTTTCCTTAAATGCACAGGGTTTGATATTTGTTGCCATGTCAAAAAAAAAGAAAGAAAAGAAAAGAAAAAAAAAGATGTAATGGGGTTTTTGTCATCTCCATCATGCATATGGAAATCTAGCTGATCAATATATTAATATATCTACACTACATTCCTGTTATGTTTAGTTATACTCACATTAAATCATTCAGTTAAAATGATATAGCTTCAGTCTCAGCTGATATCAGCTGCACTTCGAATTGCAGACATGACACATGAGTGAAAATATTAATTGGTTGAACATATTGACCATATCATTAGCAATACCTTTCAGTGTAGCATTAGTGTGTAGGCAAAAAGTCCCACACATTAATTGATAATACTGTTACCTTTTTATGATGAGCAACTTTTTTTCAATCAAATTGCTTGTTATTTAATGTGAAATTTATGTCTCTCAGTAGTTATCGGAAACAGCTATGTCAGCATTTGTGGAAATTTTACCATATGTTAAATGTGAAACCAGCAGCTGAGACATAGCAGGATATTGCAAGACAAAGGTCGATGTTGTAGATACATATGCAGCTGCAATGCAGCTGTTCAGCAAAGCACATGTGACACTCATGCCACGCACCTGGTGTGCCCGGCAATACAGTAACTTTTACATTAGCTTGATGGCTGTCATGAGATAATTGTTGCACATTCATCCGTCAATAAGTTGTCTTTTACTGGATTCTTTATTCTTTGTGGGATTTCTGTGTTTCAAAATGACTTGCAATTAATGAGGGCATTAAACCAGGATTACTATTATTTTTAAGATTTTTACTTGAAAATAAGCATGTAAACCCAGATGCTTTTTTTTTTTTTTAAGATACTTGTGTCCTTCCAACATGATTTATTTCTGTCTGCAGTGGCGGTGGCTTTGTGTTTACCCGTATTGTGCTGGGAGCCATGCACGGACTCAGAAAACTTGAGTTACATCCAGTAAATATTGTTTCCTCTCATGGGACAAGCATGTAAGCTACTACAACAGGAAGAGATAGCATTACACCGCGTCCTAAAAGCTGTGGTGGAGTACTGTACAACTTTTGATAGGCATGACTTTCTGAGAAAGTTTGACTGGACCATGATAATTTCAGATCCCTGTGGGACTGAGAAACAACTGCCAGTTGCCTTAAGGACCGGCATAATTAATCCATCTCCTTTTTTTTTCCATCTCCAGGTTGATGCCGTCAGTTTAAATATATTGTAAAGGTGTGGGAAATGAAAATAAAAATGAAATGAGCCCATGCATGTTGCTCTTAGTGTAGCAGATGATGCACAGGGATAATTTGCATGTCAAATTGGGTTTCATGTTTGTGTCCTGTCACTACCTCAAAAACTTTACCCAGTAAATAACTGTAAGGATGCAAATTAATCTGATGTGGAACTTAATTCAAATACGACCCTTTCTTATTGCAGAAATATGTCATATTTAATGGGCAGTAAGTGATAGAAATAGTTTCTTTATTCTATTCTCTGGTTGGAAAATACATAAAGTAATAAATCATACGCTCTTTTCACACAGTAAATGTGCAACTTCCTCTGACAGGGGGACAAAATAACTTTGCTTAGTTAAGGGTATTTTCTTTTTTGTCAAAACAATGTGTGCAACTTGAAAGAGAAAGCACATGAGAAAAGGCAGCGAAAGAAAACTAGTTTAAAAATGAAACACAGTCTAAGGGAAACTCATAAAGGTGTTTAAATGTGTGGTTTTGCATGCATGCACTTCTAAACAAGGCTTGCTGGGGCCAGGTAGGGATACGTGAAAAAGATGTTGACGCACAAGTCTGTGCTTTTTTTGTCACCTGGAGGAAGGCTGCATGTTAAAACTTGCATGAGATGTAGACAGACAACAAGCATGAGAAGTGTATGGATTGAGTGTCTGTGTGTGTGAGTGTGTGTGTGTGACTCACACAAAGCAAAGTGGGCCTCATGAGACAGATTTCTTGATTAGTTTCCTTTCAGAGGCCTTAACTCCCCTCTTCCAGTAGCTTAACAGAAAATGCCAAGATTTAGAAGTACAGTCTTTTTGTTACCGTGTCCCCCCCGAGTTTCCTATCCAACATTTGTCCAACATTTCCGGATAAAAGCTGTAGCACTTCAGATAAGAGGACATCTAGGTTTATAAGAGAGCGTACTGATGGATGAGCAGTGTACTTTGGTCGCTGAATCTGTAATACAACTGTAGAAAAACCAGTTTTCGACAACTCTTTTTTTCATTTCATTTCTTTCCTTTTTTTTTTTTGTCATGTTCGTCACAAATAGCAGCTAAAAGCTTCTTCTGAAGGGAGGAAATTTCTAACTATGTTGATTTTGAGAACTTGCCAGATTCAATAATGTAAAAGCGAGGGGCACCCAAACGAAAAAGCAAGAGGAAAGCCTAAGAGAGACAACTTTCCCTCTCTGGCTCTCTCTGGCTCCGACTCCCACCTTGCTGGGCTTGTAGAAAGTCAATATTGACCTGCAGTCATAAAGCAGAGTCTCAGATCTAATGTAATTTACTGTGTACAGTAAAATCCAGAGATGTAAGGGAGAGAGCTCCACGTGGACAAGCAGACACACATGGAGGTTATATGAGGGTATATAGAAAGATTACACATGGTTATATAATGAAAAAAGCATGACATGGAAAAGATGTGAGTGAAGGGAATGGGAAGGATAGAGGAGGACAATAAAACAACATTGAGAGGCCTGAAGGAGGTGTTAAAGGCCACTAGGTAAGGGGGTTTAGCGGGGATGGACAAAAGAAAGGCAGAAAGCTTGAGAGCAGTGGTGGAGGGCAGTGAAGGGGAAGAAAGAGGCAAGACAGGAGGGGTGAGCGGAGGCTCAGGGTGGCAGTGAAGGCTACTGAAGCTCCACAGGAGTTTGGGAACCAGTGAACCATGCTCTACCCTCCCACCCCTCCTCCTCTCATGCCCCTCTCCATCAATGTGAGGAAAGCCTCCTGTCGCGCTGGCAATATGTTTCCCATGAGCTTTAACATGTGGCCCATTAACCCCTCTCTGCAACATCCCGCACTGTTATTATTCCATGTTCTGTGGAATCTTTATGGAAAACAAAATAATATTTTGCAGAGAACAAAATAACATTTTAGTGACAGAGAGGCTGGCAAAAATCAAACGGTGTAAAAGGGGTTGTGCCCATTGGAAGGATGACAACGCTCAGTTTGATGATGATGAATGTGAATGGCCTACAGCATGACAGTAGGGACAACAGTGTAAAAATTCCAATTTCAAGTTAAATATTCTTTATTAAATCTGGCTTCATTTGGTGCAGACGGTGATGACCTCTAGATGACTTTGGTTATCTCCTCTCTTTCCATTAAGCACCACCAGGTTAGAATTAAATTTGCTAAGTACTTTAGTTCATGATGAAATCATTTTATTCAGTTTATTTTATTTCTGTGCTGTTTCCACCGAGCTTGTATATGGTTCACTTTGAAAGTAATAAATGGACCATGAAAAGATTCAACAAAGAAAATTCAATACTTTATGGATGGATGGCAATTACATTACAGCAAGAGAACCTTTTTCTTCTTTATCCATTAATGGAATATTCAAAAAATACATATGAACACAAGTGATACATGGTGAGAAATAAGAGGGGTTACTGGCCAACCAATTTAGAAAAATTGGGATACATCCATTTTTTTTCATACATAACGAACATATCAGCTATTAGGTATGCATTGTACAGTCAAAATATGAACCTATTAACATTAACATGATGTCACTTTGAACTATCCACTTGGAAATGCATTAAACATTATTGTAACCTCAGTTTGTTGTCCTTGTTTACTAATTTACATTTCTTAGTTCCAAACACAGAGTATGGACCCTCCAAAATCCACTTTTAAAGTTCACATTTTACTACTTCCCCCTGGTAAATTTAAAGGAAAGTATTAGCTGTACTAGTCTTGGTTAAACAGCAAAATTTGTATCTATCTTAACGAACTGGAATGAAATTGATTATAAATAATCTGGGGCTGCATGAAGCTGCTCCGGTTAGTGCTGCTACATGTCTAAAACTTAGATAAGGCCTTTTTCTGTGACTTTTCTCTGAGCACTTTGGCCCTCCGTGACAAATAGAAAAAAAAAGTGGCTAATTGATTGATTGTTAAAGTTGAAGGTCCTGTCACTTTGCCTCCAAATGATCAAGTGCCCTGGCTACTTGGCCAAAGGGATATCCCTCTGCTGAATGGTTAGCACGCTTGACTTTTACTCAAGATACTGAGGCACGAGCCCTCCTTAGTCCTGCCACATGATTTTTCTCACACATGATGTTTCCCCTTATATTTTGTTGTATTGAATATATTTTAATCTAATGTTTGTTTAAAATTTTACTACACTGTTTTTTTAAAACATTGTTTTATCCCTCCTGTAAAGCATCTCTGAGTTCCTGTAAAAAGTGCTTTATAAATAAATCATTATCATTATTACAAGTCTTACTTGTCTCTGTGTTAGCCATGTTACAGACCAGTAATCTATTAAGACAGATGTACACTGCCTCCTGCCCATAGGGAGCCGAAGTCACGCCCCTCTGCTTCCGCATCATGGGACCTAGGAGACGAAAAAATGTGAATGGAAGTCAATGAGGAGAAAATAATTATCTTCTGGTCCCAGTCGTTCTCTGTCCTGGATTCCAGATATGTTGGTTGTGAATTTAAATGAAAATTTTTCGTGCAAAGAAAAAATAAAATACCGCAAAGATTTGAGATTATTTCAAGATTTACTTGAAGCCTCTGTGTGGACTAACAGCCCTTGTCGCAACCGACCTGCGTCACCAGCTTCCTGAGTACGCTACCGTTGTTATTTTACTCGTCACGGCACGTCACCACTTTTTCAAGAACAGGAAAAAGAGCATGAACAGAGGTGAAAACTGTTTTAAGTCAGGAAATGTTGAGTCTTTCCATTACGCCGAAGGAACAATGTCCAGTCTGGTTCACGCCGGTCGCGGGTAGCGACGTCATCACTTGTGGCGAGAGGAGTAGTCCACAAAGAGGAACTCAGAATGACTCAGAATAACTCTGAATACCCCCCCCCCCCCCCCCCCCCCCCCCCAATACTGAACAGAATAAAATGGTTATAGAAAATCAATGGATGAACTGAATTATGTTGTGTTACATTAAACCTGTTCTTTTTACCTGTAAAATGCCTTGAATGACTTGTGTTGTAATTTGTTTTTACTTAAATTGAAAAAATAAAACTAATGAAATTGATGCAATATGAGAATATAAATGGATTTACACAGGAATGAAGGAACTTCTGGACTGATTCCCACATGAATAAAAAAACAAGTGTGGAAGCCAGAGTTTAGCTGCAAGTTTAACTTACACAGTGTCAATATTGTATAACTTTTGGACCCTGAAACTCTGTGTTCTGGACTCCCTTGATGACACAGCAATATCTAATATGTGCCTTTCTGGAGCTGTTGCTGTCCAGAAAACAGCACTAGACAACTTTGTTTTTCCACGATGCTGTGTGACATTGCCGCCGTGTTTGGCTTCATTCACTGTGTCACATGCTTCTAAACGTGTATAAACACACCAGCTGTTTTGAACACACTTTGCAAATGATTCAGCAATGAAATACAAGAAGATATTATTGGAAGAAAAAAAAAAAGGAAAAGAGAAAGGGCCAGAGCGATAAATACGACAAGAGTCAAGGTAACACTCTCTTTTACTGGCTGCGAGAGCTCAGAGAACAGACAGGATGCAAGATGGATGCTGAATTAAGCCCTAAATGGGAGTGTATCACTGAGAAAATGGCAAAAGTTCTGTGGTGCATCTTTAAAAGGTTAGGACTTTATAAGATCAACAAAAAAGTCTGCATTTGGATGATAGAGGAATGAGTTACACAAAATCTTATCAGCTTTTAAATTTGATTATGGGATTTAAAATGTTTGGTTAGGTCCATGTACACATAGTTGAGGTTAAAATAAACATGTAAGGGGAGACAACCAAATCTTTCTAGAGTATTCTGGTTTATTACCTTGACTCATCAGGAAAAATCACACCCACATCTTGATGTGTTTATCAGATATGGACAGACTTCTGCTGAATTCTTTTGGAAAGAAAGTTTGGGAATGGCAGAGGCTTCTTGGCCAACTCTTCAAGATGCCTCAAAGAGTTAAGTAGCAAGGAGTTTATCGACTATTCGGGAAGATAAACAATTTTTTTTTTTCAAATTTAGCTGTACTTTTTGTTTCTCAGAAATGCATTAATAAATATATGTCCTTGTTGTCATACTAAATAAAGCACTACAATGTAATAAAAGACTGACAAAGAGGAATGTAACAAATCTGTCAAAAACACTAAATCTGTAAAATATCTGCCACTGAAGCTGAAACTCCATTCAAAACTTAATGAAATAAGCGTTCCATAGGAAATCCACTGAGGAATTTATGCGGCATTTGTTTATGCATGAATGTGTGTGTTCATGCATAGCTAGTGATTAGAATCAATGGAAGAGGCCTTGTATCAGACCCGCCCACACATGCAGACAGACAGCTCTGAGCTAATCCTGCAGAATATCAAAGAAAGTCCAGACTCCTAAGAAATGAAGGGAGTGACCATGACAGACATGGCACATAGCAGGAAAGAGGTCAGGAAATAGGCGGAGAGTTCAAAGATTGAGAAAAAGAAAAGAAGGATCCAGGAGGGACTCTGACTGAAAAATTCTGTATAATTCCTTTGAAATGTGTTACCTATTCTGAGTCAAACCAAGAATATGCCAAAAGCTTACTGTTATTTTCCAGATGAAAACAGGCCTTTCTTAGTTATAAACTGAGTTATTTTATCATCAGTGACTACTATTTCCAAATAAGGCAGGCTCCTGGAAAAAAAAAAGCACATGAACTCCTTTTTTATTAATAGTCTTAAACCTTTATAACTGTTTCATTTTAAACTATCTTTTTAGAGGATTTTTGGGCTCTGCTGGCCTTTATATCACAGTACCGACTGACAAAGAAAGGGGATCAGAGAGAGCAGGTTTGGGACCAGGAATCAGACCTAGACCAGCTGTACTGAGGAACTGCAGCCTCTGAACATGAAACGGCTGCGCAACCAGTTTAACTAAACACTGCCCCATTTGAAACTTTCTTCAGTAGAGTGAGTACTGTACTGTAAGGAGGCAGCTGTGAAGTGTGTTTTGTCTGAGCTGGTTGCCTTCATCAACTTCCTCTTGTCCTGTTGCCCATGGTGACACATCCCACCTGGAGCAGGGCCAGCACCCCATTAAGGAGATCAAAGCCTTATAAAGTGGATGAAGCGCTCTGTCTTTCTATGTCTGTCTCTCTTATCACATGTGTTTACAGCTGATGGGCTTTTTCCTCATGCTCTGCATTCATTAGCTTTTTTTTTTTTCCTTTTCAAACGATACTGTAGGTTTAAAGAAATGTTTTGGAAATTATATGGGAGGCACTTGAAGAAGATGAGTGGAGTATTTTGTATAAACGCTCGACTGATTAAAAAATGATCATCAGTGACAGACTACAGATGGGGATGAGGCCTCCCACATTGTTAACTTAATGTTATTAGAGATTCAAAACAAACGAGCCAAGCTTATGGTTGCTTGTTTCCTCTTTGGTGCAGAAGCTAACTACTCATAACTGTCAGCACTTGCTCAGTGGTTCGCCAAACCAGTGTGGAAGAGCACCCACTGTCACATTTCCATTGAGCATTGTTTTAAAGAACATTTTCTGATTGTATAACTTTTAATAATGAAATTAACCAAACAATAAAGTAACCAAGTAATGACAAACAGAGGTGGGCAATGATCTTACAACATCAACAGAAAATTGCATTAATCCTCGCAAGCATTCTTGCTGCCATGAAAACTGGATGGCTTTTCCCACTGTTCACTGCATGGGTGGAAAGTTACCTGAAAGAAGGCCAGGGAAGTGAGAAACTTTTCCAAACTTACCTCCATAACTGGAAGTGGAACTGAAATGAAACGGGGTGAGACGCGTAATTTCAGCTCATGCCATGAATAGTCAACAGGGGACGTCATTCTTGTGCAAACTCCATCATCTTTACTGGATGTTTGAGTTCCTTTTAAAAAGTTGCAATTGACAATGATTTCATAGCAAATAAATGCAGGAATATGATTCCAGACCACCTCAGGCTGCTGTGTTGTGAAATGTTACTGTTGTAGTTTCATACAGACCGTGCGTAACGCCTGCATGTCTTTGACATATTATTCAAACAATACAGTGCTGACAACTGGCCACCCATTGTGGTTATTTAACACAATAGACATGAGACTAATGTCACAAATTCACAAGTTTATGACTTGCAGTGCGGACAATACGGACTTCCTGTATAAATGGGTTTAAAAGATAAATTTCTGATATTATTTTGGCACTGCAGTTGGACATGGCTTAAAGGACAATATGAACGTCACAAAAAGATAATAAATAAAAACTACAAGCCAACTTTCAATGAAGTACGTTAAGACATAAAACTGAATCATTTTAGATCAAGAGGCATCAAGAAGGCTCCTCTTTAGATTTATATTATTTTGTTTTTTTTCACTGCAGCAAACTGCACTGTATCTGAGTTTTATGGGGGATGCTGGACATGCAGGTACAGATGATTCATGAAGCCATTAAGACTTCCAAGTCACTGAACTGGAAGATGTACAGAAGATGGAAATGCACCAGATATTTACATAATGCACACAGAGTTTTGGTCTAAACACATTTAATAGAACAGAATTGTTATTGTTTCTATTCTTTTGCTCATACATGACTCACAACCCCCTGGAAGAGCAATTACAAGTGGAAGGAAGATTATCTGAATCATGAGCGTTTCCATATTACAGTAACGTCACTATCCAGACGTCAAAGTGGCTTGCTCATGGAAAAAAAGACTGCGGTTACACTTTTCTCATTTCCTGGTTTAGTTGAAGCAATAGCATCACTTGTTTAAAGTTAGAAACCAGCACTACCTGGTTAGGATTAGAGGGACAGATTTAATCTGCAATTTCAATCTACAATTTCCTCCATTTAATGTAATGTAATGTACAATTTGACTGTGGATTGGTGGAGTCCAAATAATGCAAACTTTTATTTTATTAACTGTATACT
Source organism: Atherinomorus stipes (assembly GCA_023101725.1). Lineage (NCBI taxonomy): Eukaryota > Metazoa > Chordata > Actinopteri > Atheriniformes > Atherinidae > Atherinomorus > Atherinomorus stipes. Next base: position 244,994 of record JALJCO010001220.1, read on the forward strand.
CGGAGTGAAATTGTTTGATTTTCTGGTCAGATTTATATAGAATCAAGCAACTCTGTAGCAAAAAAAACTTAACACAAAGTCTTGTATTTGTTACATTACAGAGAAGCCAAGGATGACTTCTCTCAGGGACAACAGAGTGCTACACATTAACATGTGGATCTAGAAGGCTTGAGCCAAAACTGAATGTTTCTACAGCATGTAGCAGATAACCAACTAAGAACGGTCTGTGTCTCCTTTAACTGTTAATTTCCTTTTCATACAGAAACATCTCTAACAATAAAGATCTCCCAGGAAATCAAATGATGTTTCAAATAGAGAGTAGAATGACAGTCTGATCAATGTCATGTACAAACTAAAACATAAATAAATGTGTTTGTAGAGTAAACATTGTGGTTATTATAATAGTAAACAAAACTTCAAAGTCAATATTTTAGCCTGGAAGTTACATCAGCAGTCTGAATGTGAGCATTTCCGTTCGTTGTAGCATCACCCTTAGGTTTTCCATTACAACACAAGCAAGGGTATGTGGGAACTGAGCGGATGTATCTACATGTACGAAACAGTAACAAACATATGAACAGGATGCTTCAGGATGTTACTGCACTACCTTTGAAGCAGACTGATTCTGGGTTACGTTTACGTGTCAAAATATCACTCCACTGTTATTAGTCAGGCAACAGGAAATGGTAGTTTCACATGAACCAGCTAATTACCTACGGAAAGGCTATTAACTTTACCTTCATTTAAGTGGAATAGTGGTACTTACCAATTGTGATTAAATCTTACACTCCTGAATGAAAAGAATAAACAAATTTGGTCTACAGTCTGCACTGCAATAAATGTTTAGGCTGAATGTTGGTCTGTGTGCAAAGACTTTCGTAGAGCTTAACAGATGAGAACATTTACATGTTTACATTACAGTTTTTCTGTAGAGATGAGAATAATGAGATTATCTGTCAAAGAAATTGTGATTTACAGATTTTTTTAAAGCTAAAGACTGTTTCCAGACTTGCAAAATCTACATCAAAGAGGCCTGAAAGTTCATTTTGAGTGCTAACATAATTCCCAACACTCAGCAACAGCATAGTACAATTACGAAGGCCACTGCGATGTCACACACTAGTTTGAAGGCTACTATTTTGAAAACTCAATGCATGAAAGTGATCATGGAACTTACTAGAAAATTTATTGCTCCCCCATTTTTTCCTAAGTAATGCCTTCACACTTATATTTCCATTTCCAATTACTGTGAGTAACGGTTACTAAAACTTTGTACTTTGTGATATTCTCTGTTGTTTAGGTTTACATCCCTCTCTGCAGCAATCTAGTTTTTAAACTATGAAAAGTACTGCTTTTGATATTGTTAACAGTCTGAGGAGGGCAACTTGTAAAACCTGGGCCAGCAGGAATCCTTGCAGACAGTTCAAAGATGTCCTCCTGCTCCATTATTCTGCAGGAGGCAATATGCATACGCATTTATAAACAGGAGTGGGGGAGTAGGGGGGAGATCCTGAACAGCCAGTGAACCTAAACAAGGCTAAACGGTGCATGCATAAACACACACACACACATAAGTGAATGAATGTGGCTCTTAATCGAGGAATTTGAATCCTTGCTCTTCCTCTCAAATCAACATTTGAACATCCTGCTTTGCTTCACATTACCATTCTCTACTGTTAGGCAGTTGATTACAGAAAGAAATCAACCAAAGGAAGACATCAGATTTGAGATATTTAATCAGTTTCCATGGTAAACATAGCAGACAGGTTTCCTGAATGGGGAGTGGCTGGAGTTACTGGCAGGTACTCTGGAAACACCAGCAAAAGCTGCTTTCCAATTCCAGTAAATTGTGTCATCACTCTTCCTGAATGCCCATGCAGCATTTACTAACCGACCACTGCTTCTTGGACAGTGGACAACCACATGGAGACAGAACATTTTACGCTTCTCCAATATTTGAAGAAGCAGTTATTTATACAGACAAATCTATTGAAACAGTGTCACGCTGTATACCAAAAAACCTGGAAGAAAATTCAATGGGATCTTATACAGTATGAGCTTTAATTTTAACCACAACTCTATATTTTATCCCTATGAAATTAGTAATTGCGGTATTTCCATGCCATGATCCATTTTTAAACTGCTGGGAAAAGGTCTGTGGGTCAAATTGGTGTATACAAAGTTCTGTTTATATGCACTTCAGAAAAACAAGACTAGGGTGACCACAGGGTTTAAGAGAGTGACCATGTAACCTTGACGTCCCCAGTTTGAATCTTGCTCTGCACGTTAGTTCCATGCCACCCCCCCATCTGTCTCCTCTAGTTTCCTGTCAGGTCTCAATTGTCTGTCTGGAAAACATCCCCAGAAAGTTGGAATAATAAGACTATGGAGTATACAGTCACTCCTCCAGCTGAGTGCAGTTATGCTTTGAGCTAAATGCTGACAGCAGCACGCTAACATGCTGATGTAGCACTTAAACTGTACAGGATTCATCATTCATTTAGTATTATTAAATAAGAAACAAACACAAAGCAGACCTAAAGCTGAAGTTACATTTGTACGTGGAATCAATTAGAACTGTTTATTACTCTAATATTCAATCATTTAAAGTGATGTGCATGAGTATTGAGTCACACCTCGCTGGAGACTGAATACTGGAAAGTCAAATGGGAGAAGGAAGCCTTACATAACAGTGAAGCACAGTGTAACCATTGATTTAAGAGCAGACCACGGCATCCTCTCTGAACAAGGTCCAGTAACCATCACTGAAATCCAACAAAGAATCTCAGGTATAAAGACCTGGGCACCTGGTCTCAACATGATGCCTACACGTGCCTACTGGTTAAAGAGGCTGGCTTGGCTCAGGGATGGAACCGACCCTGGATGACAAAGGGACAAACAGTCCTGATTCTGAAAGATCGTTGGAAGGGAACAGTTCCAATCTAACGCTCGGCCAATAACCTCTCTCTACAACATGGAATGGGCATTGTAGCAACTAAAGGTGCATTCACAAAGCTTTTTTGATTCGAATCAGAGTCCGTTTGCTCGGAAAGTCCACTTCGTTTGGGAGAGTTGTGAAAAGGCAAACGGTCTCTGATCCAGAACAAACAAGTGGACTTGGTCCGCCAAACACAGGTCTCAGTTCGCTGTAAGTGGACCAAATAAGGGAAGAGGATTACAAATTGCATTGGCATTTTGGGTAAACACTACAACAACAAACACACATGTCGGACTGCAGTACTTCTAAAAATGGCTCGTGGTCAGACGTGAAGTGACAAGGAAGTAAACGATTTACTTGATATTTGGTCTGATGAAATCATATCCCAGCTCCTCATAAGTATGCACAAAATTAATGTCATGCATGCATGTGGAGGAAAGTTGTGAGAACCTTCCTGTTCGTTGTATGTCTTGTACTCGCCTACGGTGAACCAAATGCAGCGCCACCTCTAGAGAGATTGGTCCATTATTAAAAAAGCACTGCCTGTACCAGAGAGAGGAAAAAGTTATTTAAAGGGTCCTATTTGATTGAAAAGTACACACAAACTCAGTCCAGAACAACTGGACCGAGTCCTCATCATATCAAATCTAGCGGACTATCCTGGTGTGAATGTAGTAAGATCCTGTTGGACTTCCAGATACAGATGACAAAATGGTAACTGCCAGCCAACCAAACACTGTGAGGATAAGCAGGAGAGAAATGCAACTGTGATCAGTGTAGCCATACCAAATGATGGCGATATCAGAAAAAAAGGAATGTGGGAAAACTGGAGAAATACCAAGGGCTCAAGGAAGAGCTGGAGAAAGCCTGGAAGGTGAAGGCAGTACTGCAGTAGTGCTCAAGGTCATCGGTCATCAGTGTCCCCAACACTGGAGAAGTGGCTCCAACCTGGAGAAACAGACATGTCAGTCAAGAAGAGCACAATCCCAGAAACAGCTAAGATACTACACAAGAACCCTCAAGCTCCCGGGCCGTTAGAAGGTCCAAGTCTGAAAGCAATAATCCCACATCCCACACAGGGGAGATGGGGATATTAATCACTAATTGTTGGGATGACCCTGCACTGTATATCTTTAATCACTGTTGCACAAAGACTTTGCATGTGCCATACTTCACTGATAATGAGAAAAAAAACTTGCCAATACACAAGTTTTATTTGTGCGTCTTTAGTGTTATTGGTCATTTAACCAGGCAGTTATCATATCCTCTAGATAAAATATAAACAGTCAAATATTTTCACCCACGTAGGGACTTCCTGAGGTATTGAAGTTTGTTAAACCGGGTTCAGATTATGTTGAAAAATAAAAGTATCATACTTGATATTGATTTTCAAGTTTGTTAGAAATGTATAAATGTTTTAAATACACTGCAACAATGCTGTGGTTTGGGTTTGTGACCTTTTATCCAAGTAAAATAAGAGACAAATCTTTATTGTTACCACCAAAATATTGCTCCTTTTTGCCATCTTTTATTATTTGTTGGTATTTTTAGCGAGAAAAATTTCAATGTGTTGGCCAGCTTTCTAATCAGATTATAGACTCGTTTTTAATTTATGGTCATTTCACTTATGTTTGTTTCTCTCATTCCTTAACTGGCAGACTGCAGCTTTACAACAAAACCCTGCAATAAACGTATTTATATGTTTGCCAGAAATTTTGTGAATAATTGAACAGCAGGGCCTCATGTAGCTGTGTAATTTTTCTTTGCATACTTATCTTAACTTGTTTAAAAAGTCCCTTACAAAATTATATGATGTATGCATATAATGATGTATGCAATATATATATATATATATATATATATATATATATGTATTTAAAAAAAAACCTACTCAAATCAAGTAAATTAATCTTACATGTGGTTTTGTGATGAGTCATAAATTAAAAAAGAAATAATAAAAGCCCACATTATTTATCTCCTATCTATTCCTTAAAATCATGATAATTTCAGTAAAACAATGTTTTTTTTTTTGGTTTGATGCTTAATTCATTGACAATCACATTTAACTGGCATTATTTGTGTTTTTTCATTTCCAAGTGAAATTATCCAAATTTAACCAGCATTTTTCCACAGATCCCTGTGAAAACAATTAGGAAAAAAGCACTTAAAAAAAACTCATGACTGGATAAAATGGCTGGTACCATTTATCACTAGATCGACATTATCAACAAAACATGACCATAGAAGCTGAACTGTAAATGTGACCTCCCATTGTTGATGGCTGTACAAAAAAAAACCCAAAACAAAACACTAATTATTCATTTAAAAAAGGGAAAAAGTTTAGATAGCTTTATGCCAAAGCTATAATTCAAATGATATAACAATATTCTTATTTTAAGGTATAGAAATAGGTCATCTTTTATCCATTCTTATGCTTTAGTCCAAACTGTTGTAAATATAACATACATATATAATGTTTTTGTTTTTTTCTAGGCAACTATCTTCCACGTGATGTATAGATGTCTCAAATAAATCAAAAACATGTTGGTATACCTGCTGTAAATCAGTGGTGACAAAAGATGTCCCAGACCCTTAACATCTAAGCTAAACCCAAATGTTTTAAACATCTGGTTTTGTCCTCGTTTACTGATTCCTGTCTTGAACTGACCAACCTTTGCCGATAAACTTGTTATGTCTGAAAACATAAATCCAATCTGATCACTTTCAAACAAGAGTGCAGACACTCTGTCCTAAAGATTTGATTTGAGGGAGAAATTTGATTTGCCTGCAGTCTGAACAAAGCCTAACTCCTCTTTCAAGGACAATTTACTTCCTCACTGATCAGGCTGGTCAACCTCGTCTGAGCTTTGAAAACCCTGTTAACTAAATTAAACTTTTCCTCACTTTTTTGTAAACTGACCTTAAAACCACAACTTATTTACAGGTCAGAAGAAAGCTCTGGACCATTGTTTCACAATTAAAACAACAAGGTTAAATTTTGAGTGACATTTACTGGGACTGGCTTATTGAAATTGTTCAGTAAAACAGATTACAAGCACAGCAAAATTCAATAAAGAAACGCTCTGATATACAGTAGTTAAATTTTCACATGTGAGACCTTGATAAGAAAGTGCTCCTACCTGTGAATTTTTGCAAGAACAAGTGGTGAATACAATATTTATATTTTATCATCAGCTTGTAAGGTGATACGTTGGACACAGTCTTCTGTTCATACATCCAGCGGATACAGAGCAACATTCATTTGAAGTCATGTATGTGTGATATATGTAAGGCTTACATCCACTCTACTTTTAGCTCTGTTTTGATAATAGCCCATTCCTGTGGGAAATGTATGGCGGTTTGCCAGAGAGGTGCTGCATTCAGTCCATCAGCTATTGGCTAACCCATCATAATGACTGACAATTTAACTTGTGAAAACAATTTTCTGATCTGATCAAAACAAGCTGATTGTCTCAAACTTGTTTTTTGTGGTCAGATTTATCATCTTTTATCATTGAGCATCTCTATTTTCTTTTATTTTAGTGTGTTTTAATTGTCCCTGCTAAGCACTTTTATTTACAATGTGCTTGTAAAATTTATTTTTATTGGTAGAATAGATCATTTTATACGTCAGATTTGATTTATCCTATTAATGGAGATGAGCAGTCAACTCTATCAATCAGCTCAGTTTTTCTGATTCAGGGTATGTGGGTGTACGTCTGAAGAAGGAAAGATGACAAAGAGTCGCTGTGTGACTGAGTAGGCCTAAACCAAGCCATAGAAGCTCAGGTAGATCTAACCATTAGCCACTGTGCATTTGATCAAAGTAGTGGGTTGCAGGTGTTTTCTCAAGAAAAATTAAGGTACATTAAAAAAGGTTTTCCTATCTTAATTCTGTCTGATGCAATACCTGCTGTTTTAAACAGCTCACAAAACAGAACAAACACAAATACAATAAAACCTGTCAGTTGATTGATTATAAATGTCTAAATTCTTTTTTGTAATTAAGACTAGATTAAAAAAAAAGGTTAAAGCTGCCAGTGATGTTGATGAATTTAAAAGAATATGTATGAATGTATGAAAATGAATGGGGATATAAATAGAAACATTTCATGCATTTTGGTGAGTTTGATGCACATACGGCAATTCTTTCACAGCTCAGTGGCCATTGATAAAAAAGAATGAACATTGAATTGTCAGGAGGAAGAAACTTTTCAGTAATCGGTATCTGTTTTAGTCTACGTAAGCATTTCCTGTTGATGACATACTGTACCCTTTTATAATGCTGGAGCACAGACAAACCTGTGTCCAATCAATCTAATTAGCTGTGCGTTCCTCCACCTGTTGTTCTTTTTCTTTCAATTGATGTTTTTTCATACTTTTATTTTCTTTCTATTTTCCAACTTTTTTGAAAAGCACTGCCAGCATGATGTTCAAAATGTGTGTCCCCCCCCCCCCATGTTGTCTTTTGGCAATTTTTAATCAAAAACAGGATTTAGATTATTTGTTTCCTGTTTTTATTTACATTTTACACAGCATCCCAAGAGTTATAAATAAGTTTGGTTATTGTGGAGTTTTGATTATTGCATCGTTGGATGCTCCTCTGGGATTTTCTGCATGCTGTTGGGTTCTCGGATGTCAGTAATGACTTAACTATGATGTTATCTCAATAAAGAACCGGACACAGAATCAGCCTGAAACAATTGTTCGGGTTATTCGTTGTGACCAGAGCTGCTTGAAACAAAAGTTTGGATTTTTTTTTTTGTTCATAAGATGCCATGGTGTAAAAGGAGAGATCTTGTTTGACATCACAAGTCTTCACAGTCAGCAAATGCGCAATCTGGGTCTGCCACCAAATGACGAAGAGTGGAAAGAATCAAAAAGGGGAGGAGAGGAATGTCAGATGTAGTGGGGCAGTTCAGTAGTCATGTTTACTTTACTCTGTAGGTTAATTACCACACTGACAGACTGATTGCTGAGAGTGACAAACTAGGGGGATCTGGCTGCAGCTGGACTCCCTTAACCTTCTAACAATGTATGGGTGTGTGTGCGTGTGTGTGTGCGTATGTGCATCTGTGTTAGTGTGAGGGGAAAAAAAAATGCAAAAGGGAACTGAAACCAGTGTAACGCTGTTGTGCAAACAAAAAAAAAAAAAGGATTTGAAAAAAAAAGAACATGAGCAATGTCACCCTCAGTGGACATAGCTGGCGTCAGACTATGAAATCTCCCCCTCTTTTGCTTGTTTTCTATCTTCCTGCACGTGTGCGAGTGAATGTGTGTTTTGAAACCTGGAGTTCAAATGAAGTGTTGCTGATATGTGTAACTGTATCCTTGCATTGGTCACCACTACGAGGGACTTAAACTGACATAATGAAATAAATTAATATAAAATATAGAGTTTAATAACTCAAAAGAAAAAAAAAAACAGTTTGCCAACAAATAAAATTAAAATGAAAGGAATAAATAAGAATAACACTGCATTCAATGTATGAAATTTAAAACGGATAATTTTGCTTTAATTTTACTTTTTGTTGATTCTTCCCCTTTTTCTAACTGTAATTTTCAAATTTATTTAATGAATTATCATTACGTAAAATCTATGCATTTTATTTAATTTTTGTCTTTATTTTTCATATTTTTCTTTATTTTTAAATAATAAAAATTATGCTAATGAATTTATTTCTGTATTATTTCCATTTTTAAAAAATTTTCTCCCATCACTTTTTTTTACTAGCTTATTCATTTTTTTCTTTTACATTTTTGTCTGCATTTTTCTTCATTATTCAAATGTTGGGACTCGGGAGTTTGCCTTTCATTGTCTGTCAGAGGATCAACTTCTACATTACTGGTGATTATATAGAGGCATCTGTGGTAAAGTGAAAAATAGTAAATAAGTAAAAAAATGGTGATAATCAGAAGTAAAACCTGCAGGGTTCAATGTAAATCCATCCCCTGAGATTAATATTTCATAGGTTAATAATTGAATTAATGTGTTTTAATGTAATCTAAATAGCTATTGCATAATGTACTTCTTTATTCTATTCATAATGCTGTATGTTCTCTTTGAATTCATATTCATCTTATTTAGTGTCATGTTTTGTTTCATATCCGTTTACTGAGCCATTTGGATTTTTATTCATCCACCCTAATTTTTCTTTGTGACATCTTAACTCCATATACTGCAAAGGTCCTTCATGTTAGCAGTTGGAAAACAAACACATCAACAGACACATAATCACTTCCTTGTCAGTGGGGTCTGGTTCTGGTCACATGATTGTGATAATTATAATTACTCTGTGCTGCTGGAGATACAGCACACAAACAAGGTAAATGATGATGTGGACTTTGTTCAACCAAAAGCACAGCCTTAATGTGCATTCATAGTTATCAACACAACACTTGTCTGATATTCATCAGTGTCAATGTGGATAAAATAAGCAGCCAAATCTTAAGAGCTGAAACTGACACACTAACTGACACAGCTGGGTTTTTTCTGTTTGTTTTGTTTTTGTGCTTCACAAACCATTTGAACACATTGTGTGATTGCTGGAGAAGATTTCTATTTTAATATGTAGGCATATGTGTGTGTATATCTGATCCCAGGTTTGTTTTTTAATCTAAGTTAGACATCTACTGTATGCTAACATTTGGAGCCACCACCCAGCACAACCTCAATGACCTCCTCCAACACTGCACATCTCTGGGGCAGCGAGGGGAGCAGCAAGCCAAGAGATGAAGAAGGAAGTGGAAGAAAAAGGAGGCTGTCTAAGTAGCTTAAGCGTTTTTTGTCTTCATCTGTTGGGGATCAAAGCCCACTCCTTCTATAAGGGCTGTCTCTCTCATAAGGAGGATTAACAGGAAACAAATGCAGCTCTGGCTTGGACATTGCTAACTCCCACACAAATGAGGAGGGGTGGGCTCCCTTGCCAGCACAGGTGGGTAGCTTACAGGTGCAAGACAGCTAAACGACACCTCATTTGGAAAATATCCTGTAAAGTATTTTGGAATGGGCTGTGGGAAAGATTATGAATTCCCCATGCACAATCTCACACACATATCTTTCTTTGATGCTGTAATAGTCTATTCAGTTTGGGGGAAGCCCTTGTTCAGTCAAGCTCAAGCAAGGACATGATGAAGCTCTCGCCAGCTGAAAAAGTACAGTGAGCACCATCTATACATTTGAGGTTGTGTGCTTCCCTTTCCTGGTGCAGCGTTGGACTTAATGCATCGTTATATATCAGCTTTTTGCCTCATTGTAGCCACTTCACTTCTTAAGCATTAGGAGTTATACAGTGTGTCATTACAGTGTTATTACACTAAATCCTAACACCAGGAAGCATATGTCCAGCAAAATGATAAAACTTTACACAATCCAGTGGAGAGATCATGTTCTGCTTACAAGTGACACATGGCATTTAATGCCAGTGAAATTAGCTACACAAATGCTGGATCAGGGCAGGATGTTAAGCTTAGTCAGTGCAGAAATGTATTTGACAACTTCAACTTTCAAACTTAATACTTTGAACAAGCCAAGAAAAAAGTGCAGGTTTTGACATTTTGTTTTTAATTTGAACTTCAGTCATATCAGTAAACTGTAAACATGATACTGTTAAGCATGCGGTAGTGGTAGCAGTGTCCTAATGCCTATGTTAGGTCGTCCTATTTAATATCAAACTAAAATAGAGTCCTGCAGCTGTCTGCTCCACCTGGTCAGCACCCTCACTACACAGGTGACTGCCATCAACACCTCACAACAAACTGTAACTCAGGACGGCGTCTGAACAGTATTTCTGAGAGTGATCCTGTAAAGCATGAGGGACAAGAGTGACTGATGGATGCCATAAGTACTTTTCATTAATAGTGCCGTTCAGACTCTGTGACATTTCCCTGCACCATGCCTCCTTGCATATCTGCTAAAACCTGCTGGGTCGCACAGTCCTAACCTTGTCAGAGCATGACAGACACGCGACTGCTCTGATATGACAACAAACGCTACAGATGTGTGGTCAGAGGATGTGTCATGGGGCTGAGACTGTAAGGGTGACGGGCTGATTCCATAGGTGTCAAAAGGATAGTGTTTATGAATTTGTGGTGGTGGTGAAGGTGGGGGCGGCTTAAACAAAAGATATCTGATACATTATGTGTCAATAAAGTGTCGTGGAAATGTGACATGCAGGGGTTGATCACTGAGCGGCAACCTGCTTAACTGGGTCATTTGATTTTAGCAGCATGGATCCCCAGATGGGCTAAAATAGGACAGATCCAAAAATATCATGAAAGGTATACTTTACATACTTCAGATCCGTCTGTATGGCAGCTGCTCAGATTTGATTTTACAATATTTCTATCCTGCAGCATTGTCTGAAAATCCCATGTCTGCACAGTAATATATCACAATAAAAAAAAACATGTAATATTTCTCATTTGGTTTAATTGCTCTGTTAACATAAAAAAAATAACATGTTGAGGTTTTCAAATATTTTGATGCTAAGCTAAGCTACATCACTGCTTACTGTAGCTTTGAAGCTATGCAACCAGTCTCCTCAGCTAATCAGGAGTTAATATCAATCATCATATTCTAAGTGTTTCCTTTATTTCATTTGACAGCTATTCTTATTTATGTATATATTCTGAGACAGATTTTATGACATTAAATGAACATAAACTTGATTTCACAAAACTGACCTGTTCAGATAAACCCTCCTCCTTGATAACAGCTAAGCTCACATTTAGCACCCCATCACACTCAAATGGATTAAGAGGGTATAGATGGATGGATGGTGAGACTTAGATAAGCTAACAGGGTGTACAGTAAAAGAACTTGCACTAGTCAAGAGAATTAGAAAAAGACAAAAGGGGAACTTTAGATGACCTGCATACACTTGTATCTACAAGTGAGTTAATGCTCCATTAAAAGGCACAATATTCAACCAAAACAATGGAATGATATAAAAACATCTGCTGTTGAGGTGTCATGTTAAGAGATGAAAAAACTAAAGGCATCCTCTTTAGAAGTTGATTTTAGATTATATTGGACAAGACAGTGCTAGAACAAGACAAATGAAATATGATTGCAGATACTGCCTGTTTGTCCATGTGAGACTTGACTTCATTTTTTTTTTTTTTTTACAGGTGCGTGAACAATTTATGTAGTCTTTGCTGCAGTATAGCAGAAATCACACTCTCATTTTGGAGTATCAGAGAAGATTCCTGATCAATGAGCCAAGGAAACTGCTGCTCAGACCGGGGTCATAATTTACCCTTTATCTAAAACAAATGAAACCTTACAATTTTCACAGTATTTAAAAAAATAAGATTGTGGAGTAAGGGAATTTGTGTTATTTCTTTGTTGTTACAACGATGATCTAGACAATAAAAATTCTTTTTCTCCATTATCCCAATTATTAGTTTAGTTGCCTAAACCAAAACAAGTATTTTGGTCCATAAACCTTAGTTTTGTATGTAAAACCTAATAAAACAAAATATGTTTCTATCAGCATTTTTTTTATTTATCCAGATTATAAGCTGAAAAACTTAATGGTAATACTGAAATTGAAAAAGTTCCTTAGTTCCTTAGGATGAAAATGATACTGACAACATTGATCATACAATTATATGGCAAGGCAGTAAACATGACCAAGACAACCAGAAATAAAAGTATAATCACAGTGTTACCAACTGACACAAATTTCTTACAATCTTTCTACATACTTTCTCTTGTATATATCTATTTTTTTCCAAGTCCTCTTTTCCAACACTTTATTTCTAGCTTATGGCCAGTTTCACTCATCACAGCTTCATGCAACACCACCATCTGCTGAGAGCATTCTAAGCTTTGTTTATTCACATTCAACCTAATTATGGAGGAATGCATAGTCCTCGTTTTCTCTTAAATAACATGCAAAAAGTTTACTTTAAGTTTGGAGAACATCTGGATAAAACCCAAGTGAGCAAGTGGAAAATAGAAAGAAAAAAAAATGTGTTTCCTGGATCAAAAATTTCAAATGTGAATGTATGTGCTAACTGATAATGACACCCATGTCAGATAAGTTTACAAAAGTGAGAAATTTTGATTGGTCGAAGAGCTAAATTTTATACTGGTGAAAGGATTGGATTAAAATAGAGAAACATACTCACCTAGATTTTCACATGAATTATAAGGAAAGTGAATAAACTTTAAACTGAAAGCAGCAAATTAGCTTTGTGCGCACACATCTCAGCACATCATAGCTGTGTTGTTTGGAGGTTACCAGGCTTGTAGTTGCCTGCACCAGGTCAGCGAGCATTTCTTTCAGAGGTGACAAGCAGAAGGGCTGACATGTTCAGAGCTGTTTCACTTTGTTTCCTCTTTATACACAAACAACGTCCCACTGTCATCACTCCATCCTTCAAATACCAAAGGGCCCCCTTAAGAGTACAGCCTCAGTGTTGGCCTCTCAGCCCCCATGATTTCTCTTCTGGAAAGCATGTCCCCAAGGAGAGGACTTTTCCCGAGTGCAAGCTTTGGGATTTTCCGCTATCCAAGTTAACTTATGTCTTGGTGAACAAAATATACCTCGACATAATGTCAAGGACAGAAATAAGTGTAATCTACAGATCTGACTGCAATTACTACTCTCACATGATTTTTTTTTTCTTTGAAGCCTGCCTTGAGAAGGTCACTGCCCACTTTCCCTCATGCCTTGTAACATTAGGATTGCATTACACTCTGACTGACACAGCAATACACCCTTCCTGATAGTATTTTACAAGTGGTAGTCAATCTCTCACCCTGTAAACCTGCCGGCCTGTGTCAGTGTGCATTAGTGGCAGTTTTCTCACAGGTTATCACTCTCACAGCTGTTTTTTCTTGTTCCTCTGGCTGTAATTTAAGCTACTCTAGGATGATAATGGATTTAACAGGTTCTTTTTAACAGCACCCTTACCAGATGTGCTCAGTAGCCTCGGGATAGATGTGTTAATTTAATCTGTGGTGGTCCTTCATTTTCATCCAGGTAAGACTCATCTTGAGGTTCTCGCCACACCTCTTAGTTACCCTTTCCTTTCATGTTCCTCACCTGACAGTTCTTATGCTACCTCTGTACAGCTTCATGCCTCAACTGCCCTAAAAACACAAAATTCATCCTGAACCCAAGTACACACAGATGTGCTCATAAGCTCGTTTTTCCCATAAATCTGAATCCTCAGCATTTTTAGAAAAAACATTCTTTGAAGCCAAAATCAATCAGTACAACTCTCAGGTGTCAAGTTCAGCTGAAGCAACAGTCTTGAGACAGCAAATAACCACTCTTTTGCAACATGTCAAACTATCTAAACTAGGCTTATCATGCTTTTAAAAAAGATCTAATTGGATTGTTGGCACTTAATAGTTCTAAAAACATTCTGACTTGAGACATACTTTGACAGTTCAAACCCTTACCCTTTAGACTGACTTTTTTCAAGCAAGCTGAAACCTTCACAACTTAAAGCTCTAATCCTCATATCTGTGGCATGTTACTAGTTTCTTTCAAATTCCAAACCTGATGTTCATACTTCAATGAACCTTGAAAAACTGTCTCATACAATGATTAGAGTTAATAGCAGAGATTACTGGCCAAACTGAGCTGACTCCATGACAAGATTCCTGTAATAAGATCACCAATGGCTCCTCTGGAGCATGAAGTGACTTTTTTTTTTCTAAGATTATATTTCAGAGGTTAATTGAGTGATCCCGCATCGTCTGATCTAGAATGAGAATGGAGTTCTTACACTGGCTTTATGAAGCATCCCAACCTAAATTACCACAAAGCCACAACAGTACACTCCTAACCTTTCCCAGATGTGCAAGTCAGCAGAGGGAAGAGGGTGTGGGCGAAAAGGTGCAGCAATGATTTGGGAAAGTAGCGCTGAAAAGAAAGAGTGGAGCAGTGGGAGATGGAAAATATGGTGGAGTAAGTTAGGACAGGAGAGGGGCTGTCACTCTCTCCAGGGGATGAGGCAGGAGGCCAGGGGTGAAAGAAATGGGGGTGTCTGCTGTCTGGGTGGTGTGGACCCCAGGGAATGACAGAATTATTAGGACGAGCATCTGACAGGAAATAAATACAGCGTGGGCAGAATTGCCATGAGGCAGCCGGCCAGACATTGTTAAAGACTACAATAAACTGTGTTGTATATGGGTTAAGAAAACTTTTTGTTGAATGCCTCGCCAGAGAATTTGTGACCTTTGTTGCTCAGACCGAAAGTAAATAGTATGTCTCCTCCAGGAAGCATATAGAGTTTTGATATTTCTGTTTGTTTTTCCAGCTGGATTTGTCTGGCTTAACAGAAAATGCAAAGCTAATTTATGTTTCAACACACAAACAAAACAAATAGCAGAATGCCTGATTACGTATAGAAATACAGTATGCAAGGCAAAAACAGAGTTTGTACCATTCCAATAAACTTAAAAGGGTTTGAACCTTGGCTGGGGCCTTTCTGTGTGGAGTTTGCATGCTCTCTCCATGTCAGGTTAACTGGTGTTTCTAAATTCTCTTTGTGAGTGTGAGTGGTAGTTTTTCTCTCTGTGTTGGGCCAGTGATGGACTGGGGGCCGGTACCTCGCCTCTTGGCTGATAGCAGCTGTCTAAAGAAGCAAAGTTTTTGCACTTCAACTCTCAAAATGCAAATCTCTGATCCCATAAAACTTATCTTCTAAAACTACACAGATAACATAATTATAACTCAATAGCACTCTTGAAGTGTATAAGGCTGTACAATTACTCAGTTAGAAATGTGACAGTTAGCTTAGTCTGGGAACTTGGATCTCACCATTTGCGGTAATAAATCTGTCATCGCAGTCTGCTTGAAATTCCCCTGCATTTTCAAAAGTGACAATAAAGAAATCTTGAACCAAATATGCAGATAAATTTTAAGATCTTGACATTATTCCCAGCAGTAAATGGTTCAAGGCTATTCTTTTAGTCAGTGTCATTTACTTTAAATGTGGGAGGTTGTAAAGCACAACTAATGATGAACATTATTTATTACATTATTTTATACTGAGCCCAGTGAAATAACATCATCACACTGTTGATCCTGTCAAATGAAAAGAGCAAGAACGCAAACATACCAGGTAAAAACATTAGGAAATATACTGACCTGCAGTACTGACTTTTACATACTGACTTTCCTGTTGAGATTATCCCACACTGCTGCAGTAATTTTGAGGTCTGGGCTCTTGGGAGGATTCATCTCTCTATCAGACCTGTTGCCACTGGTTTTCAGACCAGTTCTTGTATAATTTGGCATACCTTAGTCTTCTGTCTCTGGTTCATATTTTAAGAATAGCAACCTGTTCATGGAGACCATTTCTGATCACGATTTAGTGATCAGACAGATCATATGTGAGAATAAGATGCATCTCCAGCTCTGTCAGATCTTTGTAAGATTTTCCTTTTTCTGATTTCACTGTTTAGATGCTATTCATCTGCTCTAGTTTTTCTTTTATCTCTTTTTTTGTTTTGCCAAATCATTTCTTCTTTCGTCCTTTATATCCAGTTTTCCTAAAACCTTTTAAGGACAGTGCAGATGTGCCAAGTTTGGGGGTGATCTTTGGAAATCACCTTGTTAGTGCAAAAGTACTATTTTACGTCAGTCAAATTGTTATCTTTGGCATTGATGCAGCTAAAGCAATTATAACAAGTCTGGATTCTTATAATCAAAATACAAATAAATGAGGAGGATTTCAGGACTTTTGCACAACACTGTTTAAACTATCATTCCCAGATGTCACGGTGTGGTGCTCGCTCCATTTTGTTTCATCTGGCTATATTGTGATTTGTTAATCAATAAACGAGGCGGGACTACCACTGAATACCTGGTAAGCTTCATTTGTTATAGGACATTCATCCACTCTGTTATCCAAGGATATTTAAGAGGACAAGAATGAAAGGCATGTAGAGCAAGAGAAAAAAATGCATATTTTATTTGCTTCTGTCAGACATTTCTGGCAATAGTATACTTGTGATGCCAAACAGCTGACAAATGAAACATACCATAACACAACATTTCTGTCAATCTGCTAGTGACATGACTTATATTACATCCTTCTCACTTTACAGCTTCTTGGAAACTTAATTTGCTTTCATACAATTTCGCCTTGTAGCATTTCACAACAGAAGGAAGGAAAAAAAAATACCAACAAACACAAAAATGGTAAATTACCCTCAGACACGACAACTGCAACATTATCTGGTTGCATTCACAATTTGTCTGGACGTAAGAACGGAAATCTCTTTGCAGCTTCAGACTAACTCTATGTTGCCTTGATGTGGTTGTGTCGCTCCCAAATGGCTCTTCTGTAATGAGAGTAAATGAGTTTCCAAATGCTCTCTGGCCAGAAAATCTGGGTATCACTCGTGCATTTTGTAATGCTCCCTGACTACTAAACACAAACAGCAGAGCTAATCTGTGTGAAACATAAGTCACAGGAACTGATCATCAGTTGAATTTTTCTATAAGACAAAGTGTTTGTCATTTCCAGACATTTGCAGACTTGTTGTTAATTGTATGAGAAAGATTAGGTAAGAATTTAGCAAGAGTTTCCTTTGCTTGTTTTGTTTTACAAGCCACTTTCTTACAAGGTATCACCCCAGCCAGTTTGATTTCTGGCAAATTTTGCATCCAAATCACTTGACTGTTATTCTGATGGGAAAATTAACTGTTTTGCCAGATGTTAGTTGGTTCCAGACTTCTAAATCTTTGCCCAGACCTTTATAACTATGTTTTTTTCAGTATTTCAAATGGCCTGGTGTTTAGTTCACAAACAGAGTTTCAAAGACAAGCAATAGACAGAACATAGCATTCTTTCTGTGTCAGTGTTGAATTTACCAAATGGACCTTGAGAGTAAATCATAGTAAATAATGAACCGTATTGCGATCTAAAGTCATAAGAAACAGAGAAACCTGGGACTGAGCCAAGTTGTATCATGTCATAGAAAATGGCTTTTAGGACCCAGTTTCATTCTAGAAAAGCAAATTTCTTTAGAGAAATTTATATTTAGCAAGTGAGTAAAGGTGAACTGGATGTGGTCTTTTGACCTTTTAAAGTGAAACACTGAGTGATCAGCAAGTATGAACTACATTCATCCATTCACAGAGATTTTTATAGGCTACTGCACTTTGTCAAAGAGTCATTGGCTCTGACACAATAAGTTCAATATCAAAACATCAATTTCCAGATTGGTGGATGTGTTTCCAACACCAAACCCATGACTAACATAAATGTCAATGGTTAAGGTTAAACAGGAAAAAGGGGGACATGATTAAAATAACTAAACAGGTATGAGTCTAGCATTTAATCTAAGGTCTAGATTCAGAATAAATGCAACAAGTGTAACCTGCTGAGATGTCTAGCATAGATAGAGTCAAGTCAGCTGGAGAGGGGTTAGTTTGTTGGAGACCTTTCACTCTTATCCAGAAGAGTTTATTCAGTTCTGATGGAGATGGTGGGAGATTCAACGTAGTAACCTGTGAAACCACAAATGTTTTAGAGTATACAACTGCTGTTGAGAATCATGAACCATAACCTGGAGTGCTAACAGGTTAACAATACCTCATGGTAAGAGGATACCAATTGGCCATCGTTTATATCCATTTTAAGATTTTGGTGAGTAATTTTCTATCGTTAAAATAACACCCTAAATGGCTAGGATTTGGGTAAACGTACAAGATGCAGTGTCATCCTCTTGTATGACAGTGTGAAAGGCAGGAAAACTACAAATATGCTTACTGATAATGTGATACAACTTAAACCTTGTGGAACAAAAACAAAGGGGTGGCTGAGCCCACAGTAAAAGTACATAGCCCTCTTTTTGGTTGTATGAATTAAAATCTATACATGTTGCACCATTTATGGAGTCTGAGGTATTCTTATTTGTCTTCAAACTTAACTGCTGATAAAACAAACAAAATAATTGACAAAGAAAAAGTGTTTTATCACATCTTCGCAGGTGCTGTCATGGTTAAACTCAATCTGCAAACCCAAGAACTTCACTTCTGCCATCACTGTCAAAATGCTTCTCTCAGAACTCAAGATGTCAGTTTCATGAAGAAAACTCAAGAAATCGTTTGTGGGGAAATTCATAAATAATCATCCTCTGTGTACCAATAATGTCTGAACCAAGATCCATGACAGCTCATCTAATATGCAGTCTAATAATTAAAGCTGACAGACAGACCAACAGAACCATAAATGCTGCTACTTTACCATTAAAAACATTGTAACTAAGAAATTACTTTAAATTAAAGATCTGCCACAGCATCAAAGCAGTTCTTTAGCTTTCCAGGAGCAATCAGAATGAAATAACTTCTCATATCAGTTTTGAAATTGTAATTTAAGATGCATGATACAAACTTGATGCATGACTGCACATTTATCAAACAGTTCACGTGTTCAGGGTAAAGAACAGCATGCTGTGGTTTAAAGAGGTCAAACAGTCACGGCTAGCAACAGGCACAGAGTTAAAGCAACATCCGTGAAAAATATGTCTCCTGTTCAGTACCAAACTGAAAAAAATCCCCCCTCAGAGTGTTTCAGTGAGCAAGTGGTGCAAACGTGGGATTAACAAAACATCACAACAGCAAATGGGAGCGTGTGTCTATTAAGCAAGATTATCTTGAACTATCTAAAAAGTGATATTCTTCTTTTTATTTGTGTTATTTTTTTAATGTGACCACCATGCCTCGTAATTCAATTTCCACCAGGGCCCCAGTCCACAGAGGCATACTATGCATGGAGCGGATTTTCCAGGATCCCCCGTCCGGATGAAAAGATCACAGACCTACCCAGGCTCTTTGACGTCCTTAAAAGCTAATTGTGAAGTCTGGGCCCCGAGACATGTGTCCTGAGGTCCCTCTAAACTTTTACTATGTCCCAAACTGATTTAATATTACAGACTTCATACAACATAAACATTCTTGCGTGCATGTCTTAATAAGCCAAATGGGATATACTGCAGGTTATTGTGATTTTCATTATCCTCCAGCACACTGCTGGGATTCAGCCATATCTTGTGAATGAGGTAAGAAAAATTAGACCTCTGTGAGGGACCAAAGAGTAGTGCATCTGACAAGCAATTGTATAATCTATACAAACATATCACGAGGACTTTAGATGATGTAAAACTTCAGATTAATAAAGTAAGTCTTTCTGTTTCCATGGATCTTGAGAAAATCCATTTGAAAACACAAACATGAGTAACAAACAGTCGTCCCAGAGGACAACTCCTGGGGTCTTTGGTTTGATCGGCAGTCAGAGTGATTGCAGTCTGGCATAAGTCCAAGGAAAATGTTCAGAGACCAATTTCATGTACTATACATGATCAGATTAGAGGTTATCGGTGTTTTCAACAGAATTAGTGTCTGGATTGACAGCTTTCTGAATCACTGGATACAGCCAGTCAGTGTGGTGAGGACAAATGTTACCAAACAGCAACCCAGGCAGATGTTTTCAATCTTGATTCATTTTCATTAACACTGCTTTTCGTAGGAGGACAGTTCAGGTCATTTCAAGAGTTTATTGAATTAAACTGAATTTGCAATCCAGCATGCCTGCCTCAAATGGCTGGATAAGAAAGGTTAAAGAGCTTTCACATTAGTCTGTGCTAAAACAAAATCAAGGAGGAAACAAACTAACCTAATGTGACAGTGTGGGGTCCTGTCACTATGCCTCCGTTGATCACGCGCCCTGGTTACTTGGCCACAAGGATATCCCTTTGTCTGACTGGTATAAGTGTGAATGACTCACCTGGGAATTTGTGAGATCAAATCCTGTCCTGGCCCTCATTGTGTACCTTGCCAAACTAATAAATATAAAAATGATCACAATTCTATTTGTTTAAGTTGTATCTGATGTTTAATATGCCATCAAAATAATAAATACAACCATGATAAGTTAACATTATCTTCATTCATCGATTACACTTTTTTCCACTTAGCTGGTCAGCTTGAGGAGGCAGCAGGTCCAGGAGGGAAACCCAGACACTCCTTGCCCTCTCCAGCACCTCCTGGGTGATCCTGAGGTCTGTCCCGGGCCAAAGGGAGGCAGCTTTGAGGCATCCTAATTAGATGTCCAAACCACCTCAGTTCACTGCTTTTAGTGTGAAAAAGCAGAAACACTCTGTCAAGTTCCTTCTGGATATACAAGCTGTGGTTTGCAGCAAATTTAAACCTGGAATTTAATTCAGACAATGCAGCAGTTGTTGATGCTGAGAGTTTTGTGTAGTGTTTTCTTTTTAAGAATACATGTTCATTTTAACTTTGACTAAATGGACACATTTGAATAACTTGGATCAGTGGGATGTTTACAGTAGTTCTTAGCAACACAGGAGGCCAACTGCTGTAGTTCTGTTTTTAGATGATGTTTTTCCATTCTTGCTTGATACAGGTATTGAGCAACAAAACAGTTTAGGGCCAGATTTGGTTTTCAGTTTCATAATGAACCAAATGTTTTTAATGTGTAGCAGGTTTGAACTGCAAACTCTCCTACCACATAGCCACACGGTTGTAATAAGTGCTGCTAAAATGAGTGAGGCCATCCCTGAAAAAAGCGCTTTACCATGACGGATGCTAGCTTTTCCTATGAAAACAAACCAGATGAAAAAGAGGGAGTAAATGTTTTGAATAGACTAAAGCTAAACATGAAGCAATCATTGAAAAATTACGTAAGTTTCTTTTTCTATTTTGTTAACTGCTGAAAACTAAATCACAAGAAGAAAAGGAGTAAGGCATTTTATAAAATTTTTATAAAGGCTGTTTATCATATGCAAGAGGTTGCAAAGTTTACATAAAGAGGTCAGTGGGGTTTGGTCGGTACAGCATAACAGGACTGTCAGACAAAATGTCAGAATTCAACATTATTTTTCATATGCTTTTCTGTTTTGTTTTGCTCCTTGATGCTTCATACCTGTTCTTTCGTTGATTATTAACCATCTACTTTGGATTTGTCATCACTGCTTTCAGAATACATTCACCAGGTTTCTCTAATTTAGCAGCAGACTCTCACTGTTATTAATCTTGCGTGTTTGATATGTTTGTGTGTTTGTGTGGCAGGACCAAAGACTGTAGAAAATATGGACGCAGTAGGCCTATACGGTCACCTTGAATAGGGGAAAGTGAAGCCAGTTGGGCGTGTCCCACCATCGCCATCTTGCCATGTCATGCGTGTCGTCACTCCTGGAAAATACCAAAATGGGCAAGCGCTGCCTTGGGGCAAATTATTGACAGCCGACATACTCTGGGCCAAATGCAAACCGAGCTAACTCGTAACTAACAGGAAATAACAACGATTAGCCTCCTGAGCGGCGGGACAAAGGTAAGACATGTTTGGACTTGCTATTAGCTGCTCAAAACCACCATTCACCCCCCCATCACAGTTGACAAAAAGGTAAACTTGACCGATTAAACCTAAAATGATTTTTTTGAACCAGTTTATTTCTGCTGCAAAGTTGGCGTTTTTAACATGGTAGTCTATGGGGATTTGCTCTGTTTTGGAGCCAGCCCCTAGTGGATGAAGACAGAACTACAATTTTTGTGCTATGCGGAGATGAGCTCACTGTTCTCCAGCGGAGTTTGCCCCTTCCGACAGGACAAAGGAGGGCCTGGGCAGGGCTTGAACCTCAGTCCTCTGGGTAAGGGGCATTCAACCATAGGGATATCCCAGTGGCCGAGCAGCCAGGACGCATGATCACTTGACGACAGTGACAGGCCCCTCAACTGTCACATCTGGATCCCTGTTTTCTGGACCACTGTAGTATTTTTAGTCTGGTTTCTTTATTTCCTTATGCCTGCCTAACATCTTTGAGTCTGCATTGGGTCTATCTTCACAACAACAACACAATCATTTTTCCCCCAGCTCTCTAATTCATGTGTGTAAACTAAAATCCTTCAACTGAGAAACAAAATTATGTTCTTAATTTGTTTCCTGGCGTACTCTTCCACAGAATAGTGAACCCATTTCCATAATTTTTGCCTGAAAGACTTTTCCAGTCATGTCACTATCATGTTGACCTGTTTTTGTAGCTTTAAACAAATCTCCCGGTCATTTATTGCCCCCTGTTCAGAATTGAAAAATAAACAAATATTTAAACTGAAAAGTTTTTAAATCATAGCATCCTGTTTTTATTTACATGTAACACAGTTTCCCAACGTTTTTTGGAAACAAAATTGTACAGTCTCAGCATGACAAAAATACTGATATGCATAAACAAGGATTAGTGAACGTGATATGCCCTACAAACGTGCATGGGAAATTTTGAAACAGTAAAACCTCCCTCTATGTGGGATTAGGTTTAGTTGGAAACTCCCTAAATATTTGCTGTTAAAAATACCAAAACCTTCGGTAGATACCATGGAGCCTTCCCTTACTTGTAAAAAAGAAGTTGCAAATATTTCGACAGTGCATGAGTTTAATGATGCTGGACTATCCTATTACCAGTGGCATGCAAGCTCTATACATCCTGTTAGTGAATGATCCATTGCCTCAGGCTATGCAGATATTACTTCAGGAAAAAAAAAGAACTCCTTTAGCATGAAGATAAATGAAGATAATACTGTCTGTGTCCTCAGAGACTGCTGTCTACTATCTGGATTTGAACAGCAGTGTCTACGGCCTGCAGCATGAGTGTTTAACATGATTTTCCAGATGATGACAACTGAATATATTCCTTGAAAGTGTGGCTTGCTGTGTTAAAGATACGGATTCTCTGTTTCACATTATATTGAGACTTCCAAGGTTTACCCTGCAACCCATTCAGGATTTAAGCCAAATAATCATAGACACATTTCTGCTGCAGGGAAGGAGCTTTTTGTGGGGTTGTATGAGATATGAAATCCAGGTTGGGATCATACTGTCATACGGCACTGGACAAATCAAAACAACAATATGGAGGACTATCGCTGCCTGTCACTCTCCCAACTGGATTGCCTATTAAAAATTATATTTTTGGCTGTGTTTCTGTGAAATGAATGGATCAGCACTATTGAAATATGTAGCTGAAACTTATGCTTAATTGTGCTTCAAAAGTTCCGATTGATCAATTATTTCACTTTTGGGCAAGTCTAGTCTTAAAACCTCTGTTTTGAGTATAATGTCTAAAATGTGACACAAGACACAGCAAAGCAAAAATACATAATTTGCTGAATTCAAAACTCTGTCCGTCTGGCCTGTTTTGATGGTAACCTTACATTAGGTATGCAAAATACTGGAGCCATTTTTAGCCTGCAACATCCAGAGGCTGAGCAACCATACTTCTCAACTCTTTTTCCGGCCCAGAGCATCATGTTACAGCTGGGTTTTGCTTCACAGCATTGCGTCATATGCCACCAACTGGATATCATTACACAGGCCATTTTGAATGTACACCATGGCTGACTCATCAAAGACACCCAAAAGGACATTATTGGAGGAAGCAAGGAAAAGAGAGAGAGCTCAGAGAAGAGGCAGGATACGAGACGGATACCATCTTAGGGTGCTTTCACACCTACACAATTTGGTCCGCATAAAGGGGACTAGAGTCCGGAACATCTGCAAGTACGGTCCGTTTGGGCTGGTGTGAAAATGGATCAGCTTGTTTTGGTCTGGAATAAAATGAAATAAAATGAAGTACCGAGACCATTTTCAAAGGTCGGTCTCGGTACGGTTCCATGCGGACTCCTGCACGGTTCGCTGATGGTGAGAACGCTGCGCAGCCTCTATTCAGTCCATTTACAATAGTTCCCTTCAGAAGGGAAACAGAAGCTTACAGGAGTGATTGCCAAAGATATCTCCAGAAAAGATGGTTCAGGTTAGCAGCTTAGCCCGTTTCCTGATAGTGTCTTGCAACACATCTTCTGTGTGCCAAAGAAAAAAAAAGCCAAAAACTTGCAGTGCTCTCAGGCCGTGTGCAAGTTTCATCCTGGACAACAGCAGTTATTTGTGCTTGCTGCACAAAGTAATGATAATAATACAATGTCACAACAACTTGCAGAAAAGTACAACAAACACAGACAGATTTTTTTCTTTTGGGATTCTCCATCTTTGCAGTTTTCACCTGTGTCACACAAAACACAGTATTTTCTGAATAGCGCCACGACATGCCTGGGGGGATATATAAATAGTGTTTATTTTATTAGCAGAAACACTAGTGTGAATGTGAACTGGACTAGTTTAGAATTGCAACATTGTTACAACTTTTTGGACCCAACTAACTAACAGGTGTGAAAGCACCCTTAGCCTTCTTCAGGGCCACCAAAGTAAGACTATCTGCCACCTCAAAATTATGTGCCGACACCAAGAACTAAGCTTGTCCGAGTAATTAAGCTATAGAAAATAAGTCGATTATTGGGAAAGTTTATAAGTTATCAATGATATCTGGGAACACAATCTGAACCAATATGGTTTTCTACAGTTTTTTTTATTCCATAATCAAGAATCATTTATCACTTCTGTTTTTTCCTGCCTTTTACTACACTTCATAATTCCATCCTGTAAAGTACTGGCTCCACAAGTGACATATGCCTCATATGAGTTTCCACATCAGAGCCGCTGTGAAAAGAAACATCAAGTCTAACATACGATCTTTGAGTGACGCAATAATACTTGTTAAAACACTTTTAATTTCCTGGTATTTCAACATTCTGTTACCATTGTCATGGCTGCCATTTGACAGATTTCCAAGATTACAAGCAAACTTGGTCATTTCCTTGGTAATTCTCCGGGTCTAACCTCTTTTTTTCCTCTCTTCTACCTCTCCTGTCCAACACCATAGCAAGCAGAATGATGATCTGGCTGCTTTGTTGTGTTGAACAGATTTACTTTGCCAAAGGGAGCTTTATGAATGAAAGCATCCTCTTGATATTTTGAATTCATTCATTTTATTTATTTTTATTTAATTTAATATTTGTTTATAATTGCATTTTACATCATATTGCTGGGCCTGAGAAGAGGGAAACAAAGGTTAAGAAAAGAAACGATAAGGAGAGGAACAGAAAGAAAAGAGTGACGAGAACAAAGAAAGAAAAAACATGGATACACCTACACAATCAACTGATGCATCTGCACAGAAACCCATGACAAACATTCCATGGTCTTGCTGGAAAACAAATCCCTTACAGGAGCACTTACAGGTGACAACCTAGCTGAAAAAACTTAGATAAGAACAGCTATTGGAGTATCATCAGGTCACACATCCACACACAGAACTATGCAAGAAATAGGCAAAAGTTAGGCAGAAATAGTTAATAGTATACACCCAACGGAAAGCACAATCACAGCATCAGCATGCAGAATATGCAGAATAAAAGGCGCTCTAGTGAGTGTGCTTATGCAGATGCAAGCTCATCCCTGCAAGGGCTGGAGGAAGCCTGCACGGTCTGAGACCCAGGCCACCAATAGGGGGCCCAGATCCCAGCTGCCACCCCAAAGAGACAGACGTGCATTCACCCAGAGGGTGGCCCCAGCCGAAGCCCCCCGTGGTTTTGGGGTACAGGCCCCAGCGGCCTGAGACCTGCAACCACCGACCCCGCTGAGCACCGGCCAGGGCAGAGCCGGCGCTCAAGGCAGGCGCGGTGCAGAGGTTAGTCTAAAATACATTCTTTTTACAATCTTATTTTACAAATCTTAAATTTGTTGGCGACCATCCCACCATTTCACTGACAGAGAATGGTTTGAGATGTGACTCTTGCAAGTATTTCTTCTTCCCACATTCAGCACATTGATTAGAAGTGCTTTGTGAACAGAGTTATTGTTTATATTGTGAGAGATGTCCGATATTATCAGCCAAACGATACAATCGGCTGATATCAGCATTAAAATGTGATATCAGAAAATATTGGTATTGGTTTTTGCATTTTACTTTTTAAATGAAACAACAAAAACTTGTAGCCACACATCATTATTGCATACAGAACTTACGCAATGTCAGCATATTGTTGGTAATTGTTGTTAATGCCTTAAAATGGTCATGAATATCATAAATGCGAAGGATAAACATGTTTTTTGAGGATTTATTCCACTGCACATATGGTATAGACAGATGTGCAAAATGAACTTCTCTCACTGAGCTAATGCTATTTTGAGATCTTTGCTCTCGGAGCAGAATATAGTTGTCATAAGCCCGGAGCGCCCTCCTGTGGCGTAGGACGCTAATGTTTACTCCCTGGTTCATGTCAATCTGCATGAATTAGCATTTAAAAATATGTTAAATTGCATAGATAGTCTGCATAAAACGGTATTGGTTGATATCGGATATCAATTAAGAGTTGGACAATACTGGTAAAAAAAAAAAAAAAAAAAGCCAATATTGAACATCTTTAGGTATCATTAGGCCTGCTATTATTATTTTAATTTCCAGTTATTCTAATTTGAATCAAGTTTGCTTTTGGTGCCTCTTTAGACAGCACTTTGTAGAAAATCATTTCATTTGGTGAACAATCATTCACTTTATTTTGCAGTGCTGCTCTGATTCAGTCCTGTTTTCTTTAGAAAGACTATGACTATTCTGTTTTATTTTTTATGAACATACACATGAAATATTTTATTGTAGGAAAGTAAAAAATATTCCCCTGAAAACCCGGTTAGACTGTTTCCCATCTCTCCAACAGCTGTGGGGTCAAAACCATAAAAGACAACATGAAACACATGGGTAGGGTACATGAGGGTCCGACGTCTTTGATGCTTTTGTGGTTTTTTCCCTTCTCAATGAGCATATGGGGAGCCTCTGACGACAGGGTGTTTATCGGACATAAAGAGATTCAGATCAGCTGAGAGGACTATGTGTTTTCTCTTTTGGTACTTTACTGTGTTTCAGTGTTCTCTTGCTGTTCACTCTCATCTTTAATCCCTTTCTTTCTCTCCACCATCGCAGCCCATGACAGTCCCTTGTGAGCTCCCCGTGCTTTGGATCATTGTGCTTACCACAACAAAGAGGAAAACATCCCACATTTGTAAATGGGCTCCTGCCAGTTGGACAGGTTTTCTTAAACAAGCATTTCAGTGGGGAAAAGGAAGTCAGCTCCTTTTAATCTCAGCAGCAGCAGAATAGGATGAGGGAAAACGTCTGATCCACTAAAATCTAATTTAATTGTCACATTTTGATCTGTACAGTTCCTCAGATGTTAATGCACTACATCTATTTTCAGATTTGAATTAGATTGTAAAGATTTCTGTTGTCATCAGAGTGGTTCTTGTGGACTGTTTGGAGATGCTTTTTTGTTTTTTTTAAATCATAATACTCGGACATTTCCCCCAACCCCTTTTTTTATTCCTTCCTTTCACAGTAATCCATTGTCTGACTGTGTTTTGAAAATTCATGTATTTTTTTAAAAGTCTGACAGATGTTTGAGATTGAGCCCTTTTTCGTCTCGACCAAGTACTTTGAGAGGAAAAGTCAAAAACAGAATCTTTGAATTTCTTTGCTTTGCCTTTGACCTTTTTGTTGCAATCATGAGATAACAGATGATAATCAATCACAAAAAAGAGAAAAAAACAGTTGCGAAAGCACTCAAGCCAGTAGCAGAACCAGATTTGACACCTTTGCTATGTCTATGAAGGATTAACATTTAATCAAGAAGGTAACAGAAGAACCAAAGTGGCTGTTTGAAGAACTGGTGAGGTTGACTTTGTCTTTAGGCGCATTAAACCCAGAGCTGATACAGCACTAATTATAAATACATAAAATATGGTTCATTCACCAGATCATTTTGCATGAATCTGAAACATCTGGAGCACAGTTTATAAACCCTTCACTTCTGGATCCAAAACTCATCTACAACACTTGTGAGTGTTATGGTTGAAAGTAAGTGTGTGTTAAGCTGGACTTAGCAACAAATAATTCCCTAATGATCATCACTAAGAAACAGTCCAAGGTAAACAAGTTTTGTTTCAAGATTGTAGCCAAATGTTGTGTAAAAAGGGTTTACTGCATGCAGTGGTGAAATGAAGTGATCGGGTACAGATTTAATTCAAAAATACGTTCACAATTGTGTTCTCGTTTGTGTCAAGTTGCATATCATGGAATTGTTCTGTCCTTTATTGTAGAACCTCAAATTTGTATCCAAAAATACTGTGGGTCACCCTGTATCCCCTCAACAGGGATCTCATGAGAGTTGGAAATTCCTTTTAGTGTGCTGTTTTCAATGTTTGAAAAGTTCATTTTGGAAATAGTGTTTGTGACTGCATCTTAATTGTACTGCATAATAGAAATAGGATAGAGCCAGATTGTTTTGCCTCAACTGTTGTAGAATTTCATGTTAGTAAATAAGCCTAAGAGACAAAACAAATGCCTATGTGTTATTTTTGGACACAATAGATTTTTCTTACACATTTGGAAGAATAATGTCGTTCACCAATGTATCCCTAAACTCCACTTATCTGAAGTCTCTTAAGGAGGAACATCTCCAACATCCCTTACGACACTTATAGTTTTCTCTGAGGCATCTGGAGATGTTGCCAGGTGAAAAGGTCTCCTTGACTTTGAGACTGAGATTAATGTAAACCCTTTGCATTTCAATTCTTTGTGACACATTAACAATTGGGCCACATCTGCTCAAACTAAATCATGTTTCATATTAGTAATGTTCAAGTGATCCAATTTGTCCCAGAAAATCCAATATTTGAAAAATAGAAAAATAAAAATATCCAGAAACTAAAAACAGATTTGAGCAACAAAACCTTATATTTTCTTTCTTCCTCTTTAATTAATAATCTCATCATTCATGTGATGTCTTGGTGTATATAACTGTATGAAGTACTTGAAAGCAGCTATGCGTCTGGCAGCTATAGTTTTAACATACTTCTTATTAGTAGTATATCATTTAGAGGAACCCCTTCCATGTTTTATATTCAGAGCAAACAAACTGCATTGGAGAGTTTAAAGGGATGCCATGTAACTTTTGGGGCACTAAACCGGTAACTTCCCACTGGCAACACAACTGTCGTAAAATTAAACAGTCTTTGTCCGTGTTTTGGAGTCGTGTTTGCAGACCACTTTGACCAGCTGATAGCGAAGTCATCGAGCCATAAAGCAAAGTGCTCCAGGTCCCATGATCCAATGAGAGATGGATCTGCTCCTGTAAAGTTACAATATCTGGCTTTTGAGAAGGGTAGCCCCATCAGAACATGTGTCAAGTTCTATAAATTGACCCCAGAAATAAACATACATTAGGTCAAAGTTTGGGTCAAAAGTTACATGGTATACCTTTAGATACTAGTTGAATGAGAAAAAATAAACATACAAGCACAGCAAATCTTTGAATGGTGTCAAGGGTTTGCAAATTCAATGACACCTACTTATTATGGCTAATGTTAGTTAATGCTGGTAAACTAAAGTTACATATCTGATAAAAGTGAGCTTCAATGACTCATTTCCTTGTGTGTTATTGTTACTTTACACTTTGGCAGTAGACTGATAAATACATTAATCTTTATCACAAGACTTAAACAAGTCAAACACTATGCCCCTACAGGCGATGCTTATCTTCCTGTTTCATCAACAAGACTGTCATCTAGTGTTGTGAAGTACCAAATAATCACACAAAGTCTCCAGTATTATCACATTTCAAGGGATACTATCATATGCTCAGCAGTCAGACTGCGGAGTGCCAAAAGCTTGAAAGTGTGAATTGCAGCAACTGCGTCAAGGTCTGTGATGTGGTTCAGAAAGTTTGCATGGTGGTGAAGTCTTAATACCATACTATAAATAAGAATTTGGGGGCAGTGAGGGGAAATTTAGTCTGCAGTTCCAGTTGTTGCTGCATGAACTGCAGAGGTTTCGTAGTCAGTGTTGCAGGTAATCTGATTATTGAGAATTTAGTGAAAACTGAAGCATTTTTTTCCTGCTAAGTCATAAAATGTGACCATTTATCATATTACAAGTGAGGTAAAAATACACATGTAGTTCTCTTTTAAATATGATTATTTATCATGAATGGAATGAATTAAGCACATGAGTGTGCTTCCACTTGATGACAAAGCAGCTCTTGGAAAAAGCAGCTCTTCCTCCCTGACTGTTCTTGCTCCTGTGTTTGCCAGCGCTGGAATTTTACTGGAGAGTTTGCCTTGTGTTTGACTGCCCAGTCCTTATACATACGAGTGAATGGGAGATGGAAAGACTTCAGATTTGCTTCTTTTCAGTGTCCAGTCCTTTGTTGCATCATGCCTCTTTGTTTGACTGAATGTCTCCTCATTAAACCTGATGCATAAAGACTGGAGAAACTCTTGACTGATTGCAGTTCGCTCTGACTTTTTCTCACTAGGGCAAGATGAACTGAACACACACACACACACACACAAAAACACAAAGAAAGTAAGGTTTTTACATTCTCATTCAGGGGATAAGATGTATCGGACATGGTGTTAAAAAATACAACAAAGGAGGTAGTAGTTAAAAAAGAAAAGTCAGTCTCAAGTTGTTTTCATGAATAACCCCCAACTGGGAAATAAAGAGAGCAGGGGAGACAGGTCATGTTCCCCATCAGGGAACCCACATAGCATGTCTCAGACTCAGGGGTGTAAGATAGGCTTCTTAAGGAAAAACTATTAAGTGCCATTTATTACAAGAAGTATATACAATATGTTCTCTCATCTTACATATCTGACATGTACTTTAACAAGGAGATATAATAAAATTGGAGTCTATTTAATCGACGATTTGGGAATAAGGGTTCAAGCACTTTTAATAGCAACCACTGTTTTATTATTTAATCTTCAAGGTCTTACTGACTGACTGCTGGAGGGCAACAGCAAAGGGAATGTGGGGAAGCTGACAAGCAGTGTCAGCAGAGCGAGCCTCACCTGACAATCACCAGTGCCCTCTGCTGGGCTCCACCTATCTATAATCCACCCTTCTTTATCTTTTCTTCTATGTGCTTTCTCAGAGAGATGGAGACAGACTAATGTTTGGTGAGGGTGAAGAAAAGGCTGCAATGACCCTGTGTCACAGTGAGCTGCTATACAAACCAGGTGCAGCTAAAGAAAACATCAGCTTTTAAAAATGCACTTGTGTGTTGTGGTTTGTATTAGTGGGTAAACCAGTTCACTATATGTTTGGTTGTGTGATGCAGGAATGTGCACTGATAAGCAAGATGGCATTACAATAAAACTGCCTGATTTCACAACGAAGTTTGACCTGAATTTCTCACCCATACACAGAGCAAAAGACTGGCACATGTTGAGCTGAGTGAATCTGAGATAAGTGAGTGTGATGATGAAATATGCAGTGGTGCAATAAGTAGGAGCTTTTGCAGACCAGACTTTGCAGAGCAGTGATCTGCAAAGTCTGACAATGAATTGTTCACAGTGCACACGTAGATTTGTGAGCAAAGTATGCAGTCAGACGTAGGAAAGGTCAAAATCAACAGAGAACTCCAAACAAGAGAGTATTCAGAGAAACCATGGGAGCACTACTCAACAACAAAAAAGGTTTATAGGGGGAAAAAAACAATGTAGCCAGAACTGTTATGAGTTTATAGATCCAGCTTTCCATTTCCCTTCAGCTATACATCTTTGAAATCGGTGTTTTGGTTGTGCATGAAGCGTGATTATTCTGGTTCCCTCCTGCAGCTCTCATTCCCTGTGTCTCCAAAAGCAGCAGGCAGCCCTTTTGTAGTTGGTGATTCATTCCCTTCACATCAGAAAGACTGGTGTTTCTGACACAAGGCATGGGTGCTATGATGCTTTGCTTGTAATGATATGAGATGCTGAATCTTTGGGTGTTTTTTCCCCCCAAACAAATCTGGTTGTGCAAGGCAGGGAGACTGTTATAAAACACAAGGTTGCCTTCCTGAGAATTCCTTCTCTATCTACGGTTCCATCAACAATGTTTGATACAAAGTTTGAAGTTATGCAGGAGAAGAAGTTGAACTATTTCTGCCCCCCACCCCTTTTTTAAAAGTTATTTTAAAAAAGAAAGGAGTAGGAAACCTCAAATACAGAATCAGTTCTGATGTAACAAACAAGCTACTCACATGTCTGATCACATGAACAATCAGCTGTTTTTGCTTTAAGAGAACAAACAGGGCCAATACTCAGACATGAAGGAATGATCACAATTAAGAAAGCAGATTGTAATTTTTGGAGATCTTTCTATTTCCCCGTCTGTATGATCAAGAAAACACTCTTTAACTCTCCTTTCTTGAAGTTCCTGTGTAGCAACTGTTTATTATAACCATATGTTATTGTTATATGTCATTTTACAATGTTAAATTTCCCTTCTGGGATAAATAAAGTATTTTTCATTTCATTTCATTCATATGTTGGTGATACTGCCATACACTGAGCACACAGACCACAGCCTAGTGGCTTTCTATTTATTCTATCCATTCATTTTCCATATCTATGCATGCTCACATTCACTTCTAACATTGATGTGGAATTACAAAAAACAAACAAACAAACAAACAAAACAACAACAACAACAACAAAAAAACATAGCTCCCATATTTTCTGACCGTGGAAGGAAGTCAGAGTACCCAGAGAAAACATGCAAACTCCACTCTGATATTCAAGCCAAGACCTTTTTATTGTTAGGTGACCATACCAACCACCATGCAGCCCTTAATAGTGTTGTGTGCATTAGTTTATGATACCAAGATGTCAACACAACATAGCACCTGTTTTTCAGTTTTGTTTTGTTTTGGCACCAAACAATCAAACAAAAAAACAACCCAACTTTGTTAAACTAAGGAGCAGGCTGGGGTTAGAGTCAAAGTCAGATCATATGTCAAAGATGGTTGTAGCCTCTGTGACCTCTCCCACTGGTAAATAGACTTCTGTGTGAAGTCTTGAGTTTATTATTTGGCTGCTCATGTCAGCCAGAGGAAACAGCACATGAATCAGACTGCGAATGCAAGCATGTCTTTAGTTTATTTTTCGTTTATTAAGTTCATTTTTAAGTAGCAGCCCACTGCTCTATGTTTCAGAGATAGGTAAAATGTAGAGCCTTAATTTCCCTCCGGGGATCATAACAGTATATCAAATAAATAAATAAATAATGGTAATATTTCATGTCGATCCAAAACAACATAGAAAATAAAGACAATATAGGTATATTATATAGGACATTATGGCCTGTTTCCATCTAGTATCTGTTTAGCAAATTACTTCTTTCTAACTATTGTTTATCATCATTGTACATGATTTCATGTCAATGTTGAAGTTATTCCATAAATCAGCTCCGTGGATTGTGAGACTTTGAAGCTTTGTGTTTGTTCTTGTTTTAAGACATCCTTGTACTGTAGACCTTACTTTCCCTCACCTGAAACAGGCCCTGGATAGTTACTGTCCAGCGTTATTTGATAAATTACAGTGGACATGAATTGTGCTGTTTTAAGGTCACTCACTTGGTGCATCACACTTTGTTGCACCTGCATAGTAATAATACTATCTTGCTGTAAACACTTAGCTGTTGAACTGATCAATCCATTGCTCGGGAAAGCACTAATAACATTTTAAACATTTAATTTTGGTTCTATTTGCATTGGCTAATCTTTACACTTCTAATTTATATTTTTAAAAGTTAAGTTTTCATGGTTTAGTCAATAAGTCAAAAGACTAAATTCCGTTTTTCAATGGATCATAAACATTTTAATTTCTACTGTGAATTTGAACACAGGTATGAGCTCTCTTTTGGAGCAAGTCTCAATGGGTCATTCAAAGAAAAGTAGTTCTTGGAATTTTCACATTGGCTTAATTTTTTAGTCTCTTGTTTAAACACATTCTGTCACATATGATTAACTCTGTATATTGAATTATTATCCTTAGTGTGGCAGGACAAGGGAGGGCCAAGTGGGATTCAGTTCCCAGACTCCCGGGTGAAAGTCATGCCTGCTAACCAGTCAGCCAAAGGAATACCCTCTGGCCAAGTAGCCAGGGCGCATCATCAATCAGAGACATATGGGCCTTTTCCACTGCACATTTTTGTGACCCTTCCACGTGGCACGGCATGCTTTATTTGTGTTTCCTCTGGGAAAACCCGTTACAAGCCGTTACGATATTCTGCACCTGTTTCAGAGCTAGCTCTAACCGTGCTGAACCTACACAAAACGTGACGTACCTGACGGCTCTCCACTGATTGGTCAAAGGAAATTTTCGTCATACGTGTCATATGTGTCATATCTGTTTTGCCTCGTCTTGTCTAAAAATATCTGGCTCTGTTTTCGGTGACTACAAGCCACAGAAAAAACAACAACAGCAGTAACACCTCCATATCATCCAATGCCTCCATTGTTGTTTTTGCTTTACTGACCACTGCGTGGCACGGCAGTGACATCACGGCAGTCTCGACCGTCCCCACTCCACCGACTTCCAGGTAGTAGAATACTGCTTCTCCTGTGTGGAAACAAAAGCCGTCCTGGTCGTCTTTAGCGTGTGGTGCTGTACTGTGCTGTACCCTGCCCTGTGCAGCTGCAAAGGAAAAGGCCCAATAGTGACAGAACCGTCAACTGTTTCATCTCCCCCCTTTTCACAAGCAAGTTCTCATACTCCACGTAGGCTGCCACCCATTAGGAATCATTGGACCACCACTAGTGCTACATGAATCCCTACTTGCAGCACCAGATAGTGGCAGGACTAAGGAGAGCCCAGGCAGGATTTGATCCCCACACTTCCACGTGAGAGTTATGCTTGCTAACTAGTCAACTAAAGGGATATCCCTGTGGCCAAGTAGCCAGGGCACATGATAAATCAGAGGTATGGTGACAGGACTGTCAACTGCCACATAAAGAGAGAATGGGTATCAACCATTGGTATGTCAAACTGTATGAAGCAATTGTGACAGTTTACGGTCTTCCTGTCACTATGCTTCTGAGAGATCATGCGCCCTGGCTACTTGGCCAAGAAGACATCCCTTTGGCTGAACAGTTAGCATGCATGACTCTTACCTGGGAGTCTGTGGGATCAAATCCTGCCGAGGCCCTCATTTGTCCTACCACACAATATTCACTATAGAAAAGAATAGGTGTTTTTTTTTTATAAATCCCAATTTGGCATTATTTTGATGAGAAAAGCTTTTTTTTTTTTTGGTCATACAGGTTGTTTCTGACAGCAGTGAAAATAATCCACCAAAAACACTTTATCCTCATAATTTATGAAGATTCAGACAGTTTTCAGATTGCATTCAGAGGATGGCTGCAGGACCCATCTGATATATCTCTCGGTCGTCATGGAGGGTTGCAAACACCAATATAACTTGGGGGTTGTGGCTCAAAATGTTTGAGACCACTGGTGTACACTGTTTAAGCTAATCATTGTCAACTTAATCAGCTGATGATAGCATAAGCATTATGTTTGCTGTTCATTATCAATATCTTTATTACAATGTCTATTCAACTTGTAAAATCTAAAGCAACTTATCAGCAGCTACCTTTCCTCTTGCCACGTAATGAGCTTGTCTGATACTGTACACTCGGAGTTTACCTGCCTGAAGGCTCCGCCTCACTTCCTGTCGCTGCTCTCTGCATGCTGTGTTCATGTGCAGAGCCAAGCTGATCTGACAAAAATACGTGAAATGAGCACGAACGGTTTTACTCACATACGTGTCCCCGACACGTAACTGCTTCAAATTACGTGTCACTGACACGTAAAGCTGCGCAATGTTAAGTCAATGGGGATGCTTTTCGTGTCCCCAGACACGAATTTTTCAGCTTCAAATTACGTGCTGATGACACGTAAAACTGTGCAACGTAAAATCAACAAGTCCTCCAAAAAAATCACACCCATATTAGGTCGTTTGTGCACAAAAATACGGACTATATTGCGTTTTCAACATCCACTCATTTTATATATGCAATCCACAGTTTTTCTCATTTTGACGGAGCCTAAATCCTTTTAGGTTTTTTGGCTTTATGCTGCCTGGAGAAACCTGGAATCGATCTCCACAACTTCTGCATGACAGACACCTGCTCTGTGTCCTACTCTATACTTCGAGAGCTGCTGTCATGCAACTTGGCTCATGACGTTTGCAAAGCTAAATGACAGCGCATGAAATAATTGAGATGATGCTGCGGAATAAATGCCTGTAACAGTTGCATGACAGCAGACTGCATGACTGCAACTGTTACAGGCATTTATTCCGTTGAAATGATGATGTTGAAAACGCAATATAGTCCGTATTTTTGTGCACAAACGACCTAATATGGGTGTGATTTTTTTGGAGGACTTGTTGATTTTACGTTGCACAGTTTTACGTGTCATCAGCACGTAATTTGAAGCTGAAAAATTCGTGTCTGGGGACACGAAAAGCATCCCCATTGACTTAACATTGCGCAGCTTTACGTGTCAGTGACACGTAATTTGAAGCAGTTACGTGTCGGGGACACGTATGTGAGTAAAACCGTTCGTGCTCATTTCACGTATTTTTGTGAGATCAGGTTGGCAGAGCAGATGTCTGACAGCTGAGTATCCTACCGCTGTTGTGCTTCTGGAGGTGGTAATGCAGCTTCAGTTGAGAAATGTTCATATTGCCCATGTGAAACAATTTTAACCTGAAGGTGCGGTGCTATCAGTGTAGCCAATAAAGGAATACAATAGGGGATTATCACGCTTCCGTGTTCCGAACTTCCGGTTTTAAACAGTTAGACGGCCCACTTCCAGTCCAGTTCAATGTCCCTGCTTTACTTCGTAGATAACGTGAATAAACGCC
This sequence comes from Atherinomorus stipes, assembly GCA_023101725.1. Classification (NCBI taxonomy): domain Eukaryota; kingdom Metazoa; phylum Chordata; class Actinopteri; order Atheriniformes; family Atherinidae; genus Atherinomorus; species Atherinomorus stipes. The sequence continues at coordinate 282,562 of JALJCO010001220.1, forward strand.
AACCCTACTGAAATTTTCACGGATTCCAGACTGAAGTGATACTAAGGAGGAAGTGGATCAAAGCGATTCTCCAGAGTGAAGGGCCGAACTTTATAATAAAACAACGTAGCATGTTTGTTTGCAGCCGGTGGGGCACAACACCGGCATGCTAGCATTAGCCAGCTAGCGTTTACCGACGTGCTTTACTTTGTGCGTCTTAAAACACACATATCTGAAAATCGGGTCTGTACCCCCCCGTTTCCAGTGGAACAACTGGGGACTGCCAAGAAAGGAGACGCTTTCAGATGCTTGTGTGTTTTCAGCCGTACAAAGTTAGGCACGTCATCAAGCTGGCTAATGCTAACCTGCTAACAGTAGTCCGTCAGCTACTACTCTGTTAAACTTTGTAAATCGGATAAACGCCAATGCCAAGTTTTCATTCCAGACTGAGTGATGCTAAGGAAGAACTGGATTAAAACAACCGATTCGCCGCAGTGGAGGACCGAACTTTATAATAAAACGACACACGTTTGTTTGTGGCCGGCAGTCTGCACAGTCGTGTTAGCAGGTTAGCATTAGCCAGCTTGATGACGTGCCTAACTTTGTGCGGCTGAAAACACACAGCATCTGAAAGCGTCTCCTTTCTTGGCAGTCCCCAGTTGTTCCACTGGAAACGGGGAGGTACAGACCCGATTTTCAGATGTTTGTGTGTTTTAAGACGCACAATGTTAAGCACGTCAGTAAACGCTAGCTGGCTAATGCTAGCATGCTGTGAAGTGCCGGTGTTGTGCCCCACCGGCGACAAACAAACGTGTGTTTTGTTATAAAGTTCGGCCCTTCACCGCGGCGAATCGATCGCTTTGAGCCAGCTTTTGATCCAGTATCACTTCGGTCTGGAATGAAAACTTAAGTATGTCTGGAGTTTATCCGATTTAAACAGTATAACAGAGCAGGAACGGCTGTCGTTAACATGGCCCGGAAGAGGAAGTGTCCAAAATCCGGGAACTTCCGGTAAGCGTGATAATCCCCTATAGAGGAAACACTGATCTGATCCCTGATTAGTATGTAACAGCTGATTCTGATTGAGTCTGAAACCACATAATCGGCCCTGATTTCCGATTATGTAAACAGATCAGACATCCCTAGTTTAAACAGTGAAAAGGAGAGTGACCAACATTCATCAGGCAAGCATAATCACAGACTCAGGATGGTAATCTTGCTTTGTCTGTTTGATATGTAGAGATGTTGCTTTAATTACTAATGGCTTTTTGGGACTAAACTGATTCCTACTACTGCTACTGTCTACAGCAGGGGTGCCCAAGTCCGGTCCTCAAGAGCTGCTATCCTGCAATTTTTAGAAAATACCCTCCCTGAATCAAATGGCTAATTCCCTCACGTGCATGTCATTCAGCTCTGCAGAGGCCTGGTAATGAGCCATTCATTTGATTCAGGTGTGTTGGAAAAGGGATGCAACCAAAATGTGCAGGACAGTAGCTCTCGAGATGGACTTGGGCCCTCCTGGTCTACAGCCAGAACCTGAAAGTACATTTATGCATGTTTTCAGAAAGATATACAACATGACAGAAAGTCAGTAATTCGAGAAAGAAAAGAAAAAAAAAAAGAAGTAGTGACGCTCTAAAAATACGTTGCCTTCTAGGTCACATGGCATCTTCAACCTTCTTGTAAAAACAACTGCAGTTGACTGGAAACCATCTGGTCTCTGTGAGAATGCCATCACAGGTGTCATGGAAACATGCACAAGGAGGAAGTTTAGAGGCATGGTGGGAAACTGATCTGGGCTCTGTTGCACAAATCGGCACAGCATGAGATAGCCCCGTAACCCATTAAAACATCCTTCAGAGCTGGTGTAAATCACCAGTTTAGGTTGTGTGTGCGCACAAGTTCTTGTTCCTACAATATTCTAGGTATGATATGATTCTTGCTTCTTTTCTCTCTTTCTTTTTTCTAAGGTACTGATATTGATGAAAAACCAGTTGGCTAGCTCTTCAGTCTCCTCTTTCCCTGCTCGCTTTCACTGACCTTCGTGTCACTGGCCACTGGGGGTGACCCTTTCAAAAGGTCGGACAAATACAACTCCCCCAGTGGAGATTGCGCAGGAGGTGCAGCACCAGTTCCAAACTAAACCAAAAATGCAAAGGGAGAGTGGGAAATGTTCAAATTAGTCAAGAGTATCTCTCAAGAGCAAAAGAGCTGTTGTAAGACTGACAGTGCATCCTGCACAACAACTGAAAAGACTGCATGGCTACACTGCATGCATATGAGAAAGACAGATGTAAGAGATCATGTGCAGGTGTGTGTTTGTGAGTGTGTGCACTTCTGGGCAGGCAAAATATGTGTGTGAGAGAGAGGATAGAAGCCAGTGCTCTCAGCGTGCCAAGAGGAGGAAAACCAGGGATAAGAGCCTCTTCAAAGAGCAGTGAATTTGTTGAAGAAGCTGGCGCTCTTTAGCACGTACACCCAACTAAGAACGGGGAAGGTAGTGTGTGAGCGAGCTGAGAAACAGAAGAGGTGGGGAGGGCTTGTTGATACTTGGATGGATAAAGATTCATGTCACTTGCACGAAAGCTTTACCCAACATTAGAGAGGAGTGTCCATCCGGACCTTGATCCCCACTTCCCGGTCCCTGGATTTCTGTTTCCACTTGTCTGCTTTGACGGCTTTCTTTATTCTCATCTCATTTTACAGCAACTGGGGCCTTTAACTACTCTCATTCCCTCGAAATAGGCTAATTGTGTTCAGTTGACTTCCTTGGATGCAACAGGCCTTACAAGTTAATCACCCAGGAAAGCCTCTTAGTGACAGCTATGCCTTAATTGCATACCAGACTGTGCCCATCAGTTTGAATGCAGCAAATCCACAGATTCCATCTGCATGGGAATGAAGTATTCCTGGTGTTTGGTTCTCACTGACAGAAACTTGAGGATACAGAGAGTTGGATGAAACTTTACAACAAAGAGTCATATTTTGTAATTCAAGAATTTTGATTAAAAGAGCTGCTACTGTTCAGATCCCACGGTATTGCTATTCTGACCCTCTTTCTGGTTCTCCTTTGTTTAGACTCTTCGGCAGAAGCTATCACCAGGGGCCCTCCTGCACTCACCAAAACATTAAAAACAAAACAAACGGACCAGTGTGACAATAAAAGGGGAATGCCGTGGGGTGGTTTGGATTTGTTTTTGTGTGATGTGACCGTGCCCACTCATCTTCACTGCGCTCTCATCTCATCTGCAGGTTCCATGCTGGGTTGCAGCAGTTTATCCAGGAAAGCAGGGGTGAAGACGCTAACCTTTTCCACACAGCAATAACTTCCCACCATGACATCGAACCAACATTGCTTCAGGGTCCCTCAGTGCTCGCTGTGAAAATGTCAGACATGCTCTTTTCATCTGAGGGAAATCCTATCTGATTTACTCTACCCCCTCTTCCTCAGCAGAGGCGCCTGTTTGTACAAGGCCATGTTTCATTTGAATATCAAAGCCTGTGAGGAGGTGGCCAGACACTTTAAATGACATTTTTTGGGCTTCTCTCAAGGAATGTGACTGCTTAAGTGTCTAAGACGGAGGGATCTGATCACTGCTACAAAGCAGCCTTTGTCGTGGCGGAGTGACCATAATCTCTATTTACCTACTCTCTGCTCCATGGAAGAAATGAACACAGATGTCCATTTGCATCCCAGGATTGGGAATTTTGAGCTTCACAACTTAAATGCCACTTGAAAAATTGTTCACATTTTTTCCTGTGTAACCAAGGCACTGTGATGGTGAACATGCTTCTGACTTGCTGCTCTTAAAACTTACCTCTTCTAAACTATCTGTTGAGAAAACACAGGAGAAAGTTGCTGAAATATCAGGGTCTGAAAGTGCCTCTCCAAACAAACAAACAAAAAACACTATGTTTGTTTTGTCACTTGTCAAAAATTGCTACGTCTCCTTGAAGTCTTAACAAAAACACCCTGAATGCATCTGTGCTCTCATAAAACATTTACAAGGTTGATTTTTTTTATGTTTTGTTAGCGCTCTGCTGCGTTACTTGGCACAGCCTTAGACAACTGCACCTGCTGACAATGTGTAAAGGAAAAGGAAGCAATTTTAAAAGCTAACCTCTTAACATTTACTGGCCCAAATAACATTCACTAAAATACAGGCCAAGTGAAAACGTTGCCTCTGTATTTTAAATGGCACTGAGCCCACTTACACACAAAAGCAAACTATTCATGATGTGAATCATTGTTGTTTCTGTTTTCACCTATAGAAGCACATACTGATCCTTGCCCTCTAAATTGTTTGACACTAATATGTGCAGTCATTTAAAAAATGGAAGACTCTGACAAAAGACTGAGCCTTTTCCCAACACATTCGATTGGCTCTGTTTTCATTCAATCATTTGAAACGCTTAGAGTTAGAAAACAACATTGAGACCCCTGGAAAAATTGGATAGTTATGAGCATTCATTGACTTAAAGCTCTCTGCCTAAAAGAGGCAAATATATGAGGGCAGCGCCATGTCTTGTTGGTGCCACTGACGATGAAAGCTGGAGCTGATAAACAGAGGTATTTATCGGGAAATCATTCCCAGATCTAACAATGGAAGCGTCATGTGATTTCCAATTGTTTCCTTTCCCCCCCACTGAAAACAATATTTGTGAGTGTGAGTAGTTTGTTTGTCCTAAATGAAAATGGGCTTAACAGTCCAATGGACAGAATGCCCTCAAGCTTTTAGTCTTTTTAGTAAGAATGAAGGTAATTTTTAACTTGCCAAGAGAACAGCTTGACTTGTTTTGCGTCACATACACTCACAGTAAAAGTTATTCTGTTTGTTGTTTGTAACTCAGATACGTAATATTTTCAATCAAACTTTTTTTATTTTTCAAATTCCTAGACCTCAAAGTCTTGAGTTAAGCAGTAACAACTGTGGTTGTCATACCACAGAAAACTTAGAAACAACTCAGTAAAGCGTTAATAATTAAAAAATCATACAGGAGACATTATCTTTATGATCTATTTTACTTGTCCTGACATTATTTTTCAGCCAAATGTGAAATCACAAGTTGTGAATAATCCCTTTTGCAGTTGTGAAGTGAGTCATCTACAGTGATTACAGAAGGTACAAGCAGGCTTCTCTCACCGTCAGGGATGTACTGCTGGCACCACCTGATGTCAGAGAGGAATGGAGGTTCCAGGCCAGTTTCATGGAAAATCATGAAAAACTCATGTCAGCAGTATCTGTGCTGAATGTATGTGTTCATGCGAGCGAACGCAACTTTCGAAGTAGAACTTGTGGTTCATGTGTATAGCACATTTTGAGTGTTCAGCTGAGGAGGGAAGGATGCTGCCCTCAGCCATCAAGGAACAGAATATCACATGTTTGCAGGGTCAGTTTGAATACAGGCCATATTTTGTATCAATTTCCTCAACTTTCCACAACTTACCAGGATCTTCATTTGAAAAATGCACACGTTATGGCATAAACTGCTTAATCTTAAGGCTGACATACAGTTTAAAGAAGTCTGGTTATAGTTTTTATCTACACTAATTTCAACACTTAAAAGATTTAAAGGGAAAAAAATCTCTACCTTATATATACTTTAAAATGATAACGGAACCTGGATTTACTGTGACTTAGTAAGTAGTTGAAAGCCTCCCATTGAACAATGGGCTGCACACCTCCACTACTTCCTGAACTTCAGACATCACCTTTGTTTCCTGTTTTTCATGACTGGACAAACTGATTAATCCAAGTATGTCTGACCTGTTACTGAGGCCAGACACACCTGGATTAATCAGTTTGTCCAGTAATGAAACACAGGAAACAAAGGTGCTGTCTGAAGTTCAGGAAGTCGTGCATATAGCCCGTTACTCCATGGATGATCATGTTTTAGCAGGAAACAAGTTATCTAACAGTAACTGATGCAGTCGCTGAATAGATGAGTAGCTTCACATTTCTTCAACATCCACTTTGTGGTTGTGAAAAGTCCAAGTATCAGAGGAGTCAGATTGTATACATGTATCACCAAGAAAAACATAAGAAGATTGCCGCCTGAAACGAAGAAAACTGGGCTAGAAACTGTCCAACGCATTATCAAAAACTACAGTGATGGTGTGGAACCACTTTTATTGAGAAAGAAATGGGGTTGGAAAAAAAATCTTTAATGATCACCGTTGGCAATTATTTAAAAATGGACAGTAGAACTCATGCCATGTTTAAAGTGAAAGGAAGAACATTTTCACATGCACAATGCAAAGGGAACTCTAGGGATTGAGACTAAACAGCTGGGTAGCCTTAAGAAAATCACTTATCAGTGAGGCTAATTGAAAAAAGGCTTTGATTTGCTACGGAGCATAAAAATTGACTGCGGAGCAATGAAACAAGCTCATGTGGTCTGATGAGTCCAGGTTTACCCTGTTCCAGAGTGATGGGAGCATCATGGGCAGGAAGAGAACCTAATAAAGTGATGCAATCAACAATTAATGTTAAATGAAGTCTCATTTCTGTGAGATGCATCACAGAAAATTGCAGGCTAATTCATTTATAGTAGTTAATGTCAAATTTGGGAGTTTAGATTTGCATCACCTCACAATTTACTTTGATTATGGGCTCAAATGATGATTGCCCTAATACTAACCAAAAAATCTTGCTTACTTTAAAGTTTATTTTGTTCTGAAGTTACATAGACGGGTATTAGAGAGTGAAGACTCCTGACAATTCCTGAAGTGTTAATGATCAAACATCTGTAAACGTGGCCTCATCTAAAAGAGATGAGGCAAAGTGGGAGTATTGAAGGGCACTCATGGAAAATTGTAGCTGTGCATGACTTCAAACATGAGTAGGTTTTTAGGCCAACCAATTGTTGAATAAGTAAGGTAGTTAAATATCCCATGATAACCAAACCAAAGACAAGGCTGAGCCTGACTGAACTTCAATTCAACCTGCAAATTTACATAACTATTTCATTTTTATTTTAATTTTTTGTCTTGAGAGTATGTCAGAGGAGTGAGGGTTGTTGAAGAAGAAAGTCAGGTCAGTCATGACAACCGATACTAACAGCTATTTTTGTTTTAACATGTTTGGTTTGGCTTTTCAGTTTGGTTCTTCTCATTCCTCAGAGATGGAAATGAAGAGCCCTAGCTGTTCTATTTCTGGAAGAAGCATTTGCATGATGAATGCTGCATGATTAGACAGAGAAACTGATAGATTTAAGTTATTTAGATACCACCAGTATTTATGAAATGTATACTTATTAAAGCTCCACTCTCATCAAGTCAAAAACTGCTCAAAAATGATAAAAGAGACGTCCCAAAACTGCTGAACCTCAAACGTCTGAACATTTCAGAAGTCTTCTTCCTCTTGTTTTAAACCAAACTAAGGCAAATGAAATTGAGCTTTTCCACTTTCATCACTGGATTTCTGAAACCCTGGTGCTAACAAGAAATCTGAGGCCTCTTCAGTTTTTGAGCTTGACCACGACAAAGGCATCATCAATAGAGAGAGCTATATGAATCCTTTATGTCAGTCTTTAAAAACATGATATACTTACTGATGTTTGCAGCACAGTTTGTGCTAACACCACCTATGTTTTATTCCCCTGATATATTCAGCTCTGGTCAACATATAGCAAATTTGAGTAAAAGCTGCTTCTACTTCTATTGAAAACGGTTTCAATTGTGAGTTATTGAAAGTCCTTAAGATTACCCGTAGGTCCAAAGCATATAAGGCAGTTACATTCTCACCAACACCCTGTTGAAGACTGGCATTATGCATCATCTGTAATCACATAACAAGTGGAAAATTTTAAGAACTTCATTTTACACCTGGCATGAGAATGCATCTCCCCAGTGATCACTTGTAGTTGGCTTTAATGTCCCCACTCTATATACAATTAGCAGAGACAGGCGGTTAGCCTAAGGGGCCTAGGAAAATTTGGTAGGGGCCCTGTAATGGAACAGAAATTTAATAGTTGACTGCCCAGTGCTTTAAACATAATTATATATATTGCACATCTGTGGATGTGCCTGCACTGGGTGATAAAGCTGGCTCCTCTGTTCCTGCCCTAGATGAACTGCTCTGTCTGTCAGCTGCTTGTAGGAGAAAACCTACACAGCACCTGTTATATGGATACGGTAATATTAATTCATCTCCATAAATTGGCTGTGCTTGTTTTACTTTCATATAATTAAATGTAAGCAGTTATTTATATTCTCATTTATCATACAAATGATTAATTTAGCACCATTGTCTGAGTATTTTGTGAATTTTAATTCTTATATTTTATAAAATATCTGCATCTACAGTTGTCCTCAAAATATTAGACCCTCAGTTAAAGAAAAATCAGCTGTCACTGAAATACGTTGAAATTGACAAAAGTAATAATAAATAAAAATTTATGAAAATTGTTGATTTTTAATTGTGGCTTGACAGAAATCTAAAAAAAACACACACAAAGAAATAAAACAAGTAAACAAGCACAATGAGGCTCTGAAGCTAAAATGTTGTTGAGCAACACTTTGACACAATCACTGTAATCAGATGTTTTCTTCTACTGTTCAAAAGACTTCTATACCTGCTGACAGGTATTTTGCTCCACTGTTATGGGAAAAGTGCTCTGATGTGTCTGGGATAGTTTTGTTTGTTTGTTTGTTTTAAATTATATTTTCAACCATAATTCAAAATCAATATTTTCCTTCACTTGATTATAATTTTACTATTTTTCAAAGATTCATTATTAGTTTCTTTAGTTTGTTGTTATTTGAATTACTATTGTGAATATAGCCTTTCATTTATGTATGAATAATTATAATAATAATAATAATAATAATAAGTATGAATAATTTTGAAGACGACTGAACATTTGCCTGATGGTTATCCAAGCAAACAAAATTAAATCTTAGTCAATATTTATCCATTTACTTTTTATTGTTTTGTAAGTACAGTTGTAACTTAAAACCGAAACTAAACTGATAGCAGCCAGCAAACCGGAGTGGACAGCAAGTTGGGGAAAATGCAGTTACGTTAGCGTGGTTATGTTAGCGTGGGAGTGTATTTGTTGTACTGGATGAATCGACTTGCAGAAGTAGTTGGATTATAACTTAGGAGCAGAAAAAAAACTCAACTTTGTGTGTGAACTTCACTCCTGACAACTTCATGAATCTCGGGCAGTAAAGTGTTTTTTTTTTTCTGGGATTACTTCTGAAACATGACGCAGTTCCTACTATAAGAACGCGCATGGACAGACAACAACACTGGTGAGTCAACACATCTCTCAGCTCAGCGCTAACTGTTAGGCTATGATTTGTTCGCTAATTTCTTACTTGTCAGGGGTCTCTGTGGTACTTCTGTGGTACTTCTGCGTGTACTTCAAACTCCATATCAGACTCTGGGTCGAGCGCATACAGCTCCATAACAGGCTGCTGCGTTTGATCCCGTTGATCGGAGTCCGATTATCCATCAATGTTTACAAGATCCATGTGAGCGCTGCTTAGCTTAGCGCTAACTGTTAGCCTATGATTTGTTCGCTAAATTCTTGCTTGTAGGGTCTCTGTGGTACTTCTGTGGTACTGCGTATACTTAAAACTGCATATCAGACTCTGGGTCGAGCGATACAGCTCCATAAAGGCTGGTCTGTTTTATCCCGTCGATCGGAGGAATTATCCATAATGTTTACTACTACATCCACACGAGAGCTGGGTGGGTGTACAGAAATTTGTGACCCTTAGAATAAGTGTTTTCGGGGGAGTATGAGATGGGGGAAAAATGTGAATTGGTCGAGAGTCGGGTTAGTCAGTCAGCATTTCTTGGCTGGAAATTAGATGATGAAAACTTATTTAACACAAATTAGTTTTATAGTAACGATGGGAACATTAGTTATAAAGCTATATTTGCTTTTGGAAATTTGAAAAGCACGATACAGCTCCTTTACTCTGCTCACTCTACTTTCCTTCAGCTGAGGATGGCGTGGTCGTCGCAGGGTTTTTTTTACTTTTTTTTTTTTTTTTAAATCCCTTCACGGGGCCTTTAGAGTTGGGGGCCCTACGCAACGGCGTAGTGTGCGATTGGGTGAACCGGTACTGAGCAGAGACTTTCTGTTTCTCTGGTTTGCTTGCAATTAACGCACGGCTCAGTCGAGCCGGTGGAGCTGGTGATCGGTTACTGTGGCGCAGGACACATTTACATTCACTCTGCTCAAAGAATGTGGCCATATGTATGCAGACACATTCTTTTATCAGCGATCTGAGTGATCTGATCTCAAGGCAAGTTTATTTGTATAGCACATTTCAATGTTTAATGCAAAGTGCTTTACAGTACATTAAACATTAAAAGCATTACAGCGGGGTGCAGAAGATAAAGAATTAAAAAGTAAAAGAATAAAAGAATAAAATTAAAAACAAAGAGAGAACATTAAAAAGAGTCTTACAAGTGGCCATGTAGATATAGAATATTATATATTATAACAAAAATGGTTTAAATTAAAGAAAGAAAAAGAAAACATGTTGCTGAGTTGGTAATTACAATTAACACAATTATTGAATTAATGCAAAATGTTGCTCCGTGTCACTTCTTGCGGTCATTGCTCTGAAATCACAAGCAAAGAGAAGATGATGCAAACACATAAAGGCTCAAACACGCTATTTTATTTATCCATTTTTTTTTACTATTTTTTTTTTTTTTATTATTATCATTTGCTAAGTGAAACCAAAATTGACTTTAAAGGGACTAGAACCAAGATTAAGAAACGAAACTCATGACTGCCGTGATTGACCCTTCAGGTAACTGCAGCCACGAGCCAAGCCGTCATGGGAGCGTGGACAAACTGAAGCTATAATGTTGTTTACTACACTTTTTCTTCATAGTTACACTTTTTAGTGTCTTTCAGTTGATCTGGATCGTTTGCTGACGGCAGAAGAATCCATAACTATCGCTTACAGTGTTTGAATTTACTGCAACCGTCTCCTTCCTGTATCAAAACTGCGGATGTAGCGTCATTTGACGTCACGTCCGCAGGGCAGCGCAGGAAACTCAGACACCGAATTGCAGCGCATTTTGCAGCACACAGCCTGTTCAAGGCAACGGAGTGAAACGTGGGTGGAAACGTTCTTTTTGGTATTTAGTGCTTCATCACCCATTAAAATGGACATGCATGTTTTTTGTTTTTTATTCCTGCCTCTAGTCCCTTTAAAGACTTGTATGAACAAAAATGATAACAGAACTCTTTTTGCACCACCACTCCAATTTAACATACAATCCAGCTTAGACTTTTTATAAGAAAGGACTTTTGCAAGTGGATCTGCTGTTGCAGGCCAACCTAGAATTTCTTTAAGCTTTCTTTCATGCACATTCTATAGATAATGGTTTGAGAGAAATGCTAAAATACAGTAAACATCTCAACTCAACAATGGCATAGTGTTCTCATGATAACACTATCAAACATCAGACACTTCATCTCCCTCTTGATCTGTGCACGAAGAGTCTACCTGTATCTTGAACTCTGCTAGAGAGGCTTGCCATGTTCCCATAATGGTCCTGTAGATCCCTCTCATCCTTTTTTATCTGCTGAGCATAATATGAATAGAAGCATGAATAGGGAGCCTATCTCTGAACATCCAAGAAAAGCATGATAAGGATGGAGGTATCCAAGGATACAAAGATACATGATGCAGGTTATTGTGCAGATCGGGGCTTTTTTCCCTCTGCAGTGTGTTACATGTAAAACTTCCTGGTAGACAAATACATTCTGTTCTATCAAAAGTTTCCCTTGGAGTTAAAAAAAAAAAGGCTCTAAATATGTGACGAATGTACTTGTGAGTTTGTACATCATTGCCCACTGTTTTCTGGGTGATTGCATTAACTAGATTTAAATCTCAGCTATATATTTTGTTATGAAGGCAGATTTTTGATGAAGACTCATAAATCTATGAATTAATTTAATTGGACTTGAAGATGACACTCCTTTGGCCACAAAACATTTCCCTCAAGTCAAGATTCCACAAGATTTATTACATACAATTCATTGTCACATCGATATCTGGGTCAAGGAAGCCAAACAACCCATTTAAGGGAAAAATTCATTACAGACATTGAACGTAATGAAAGCTGTGAATGCCTTCCAAAGTTTTCAAGTTTCAGTGTCCGAATGCTTAATAGGCCAAAATAGGGTTTATTGTTTTTACTAAATCTTGCCAGATTCTGTGTATAGTTTTAAAGAGACCAAATTGTACTAATAATAATAATAATAATAATAATAATAATAATAATAATAATAATAATAAAATAATTAATAAATAAATAAAAATACTAGGAACAATATGCTAATTAAATTTTCTCATATGCATATTTTTCTAAATGAGTTTTGAAGCTGCCAGTTGGAACATTTGATTGTTTAGTGAATAACTGGATCACTGAATCTTGTCATATAATCTACTGTAACATTATCAAAAATGTGACTCTTGTGTGCAAAGAGATCCCATTGAATGATCTTTAACTTTTACATTTGCCAACATTAAGATAAAGCCTTGGCATGTCAGAAAAGAAATTAACTAAAGCAAGGCCACAGCAGAGTTGACTGCTTTCTATCAGAAAATTGAATTAAAAAGAAAAAATTACTGGCATTAGCCTATCTGCTAATTGGCTCATTACAATTTTTCTTCTGGCCGCAAGAAAATTGTCTTAAGTTATTCATAGAAGTGCAATCAGTATGAACCTGGTTGGTTAATAAAAATAAATAGCAAGGATGGGCAGCTTTCACTAATTACTCTTTTAAAACATGGTAAGGACCATTTCAGATTTTAATGGAACTGTTAAGCAAGATTTTGATTGAGCTCATTTGATTGCACTCATGTATCTGTAGGCTATTTGTGGCAGGGAAATACAACAAAATGGAATCTCAAAGCTGGTTAAGATTTATGGAAACAAAAGCTTTATGTTTCCAGAAAATTGCAATGCTGTAATCAGGTCTTACTATATGTAAGCTATTCGGGGTGACAGATATGCACTAAACTTTCTGTGAAAATGCTGACTTGAACTCAGGCAGTGTGGATTTTGTAGAATAGGCTAATGCAGATGGCCTATTCATCTGTCTCTTCACTGTAAATTCTAATAAGTTGGCTTTACTTAAAAAAAAATAGCAAACTCTCTGCCTCAAAAAAAATAAGTAAACTGGAATAGGAGTGATTAAGTAGAACAAACTAAAATGGTTTAAGTTTGTAGAACTTTTCTGAACTTAATAAATTTGATTAAACTGTAGTTGAATGATGCTGGGTAGAGGTGGGCGGATCGATACCAATATCGATATTATCGATACCAACGCTGGTATTGATATTGAACGATACTCGTGTAAAAAGATCGATACTCAAGCTTTTTTTTCCCTCTTCCGCACGCACTCACTGCTGCGCAAACGGATTAATAAAAGTCTGGAGTAGAGCTGCGCTGTCACAGAGCAGAGAGCAGCACTCTCCCCCCTCTTGTCTTTAGTTGTTGCACCATCACATGGCTCAACGGCGCGAGCCAAACAGCCTTGTAGGTCGGCTCAGCCTGGCCCACGCACTCAGCGCTCTCCTCTCCTCGAGACGCCGGAGTATCGAAATGACGAAGAGAAGCACTGTTTGGCTTTATTTTATTGCAGAAAATGGAACGACAGCGAGCTGGATAGATCGCAACGGGGCTGTTAAATACAGTAAAAACACAACAAACCTCTACACGCACATGGAAACCCATGCAGTGGAAAACACGGAGCAGGAACAGAGAGACATTATAAAATGAAATTGAGAGTGGTCATCTTCAGCATCGGTTCATATTACTTTTTCATAGTGCATGTTAAGTCAAATGCTACTGGAAACACTAAAAAATATAATGAAGACATTGAAATAATCTAGTACATTTATTCCATCGAAAAATGTTATCTAACATTAGATAAAGCTCTGATTATTCCAAAACAGTGAAATTTATAGAATTCTTTTAAAGCAACAGGCATGTGCACACAGTGCAACATTATACATAAGGATTGAAAGATATAATATCATAAGAGCTGGACTAGTAAAAAAAACTAGATTAATGATTTTCTTGAATTGAAACAAATATAATAAATATGATCAGCTACTTGATTGCATATAAGTCCTTGTGTTACGTGTGAATGATTACATACAGGTACTATAGCCCATTATTTTTCCTGATTTCCAAGAGCTGAGTTTAACGAAATTCTATCCTAGGTCTTTTGGATCCTTTGGATCTATGAAGCTTAAATATGAAAAAGTATCGGTATCGATATCGGCGATACTGGCCCCGTATTTACTTGGTATCGGATCGATATCAAAATTCCTGGTGTCGCCCCTCTAATGCTGGGTAACAAGCATTTATGATTAATTTCAAGAAATTAGATGAGATGTTTCACACTATTCAACTTTAATTTTTACCACGATGTTTTTGAGTTCATCTTACTTAAAGTGAATGATGAACTCAATACTATACTTACTATGTAGATGAACTTAGGGTGGGTGAGTTTTAGCTACAACTATTGTCACACCACATACTTTTCTGTCGCGGTGCAGCAGCTGCTGGATAGTAGGTGTTAGATACAGGAATAAACAAACAAGTTGAGAGCAGTCACTTGACACTACCAACATCATTTATAAATCCCTCATTTGTGAATGATCTCCAATTTATTGTTAAAAAAAGTGAACTGCATTGTGGGAAACCTGCTCCCTCACCATCCCTAACTCATCTTAATTGCTGTTTCAACTTAAGTAAATTAAGTTATCTAACATGTTGCCCTCCAAAGTTCTTACAACTTATTAAGAATAAGTATTACTAACAACTAAGTTAAAATTAAGTTCTGCCTACTAGATAGAGTCTATTAATACCATTATTACCTTTTACAGTGTTGGGGATTGTTGTTTAAAGGTAACATAAGAGGACAATGAATCTAATACTTTCAAAAGGGTCACAACGTTTTATCTATCAACGGGGCAAAAGCTACATACTGGACATTGACTGAATTCAAGAACAATATCACATGTAATTTCTCAGTGCTGAATAATAAGTTAATAATGGCACGATGCTTAAAAGGGAAAGAAATGAGCGCAACAGCAGCGTTCAAGAGTTGCTTACTCTCGCGAGATTACAAAGTAGGAAGTGACAAAGGGGAAGGTCAAGAATTAAACATGGCTGCTCGCAGTGTTATGAGGTCCGTGTGGACCTCCTTTGCAAGTTTAAAACTGGGTGCTACAGGCTTAAACGTGAGCCCATTTCAAAAGTTTAATGTTCTCCAGCCGTCTGCTGTAACTGTCCAGAGCCGAGGGCTTCGCCAAGGTGAGACTTCCCAATAAATGTTACGATTTTAGCCAGACAACCCTGTTAGCGTGAAGCTAACATCTTAGCGGTATATGTAATATGGGCTTCCTGTGTTTGTCATGTCATATTTTCTCTTCATATCTTCTGCTGGCGAGTTCAGAAAAGGAAATCTCAAATTAAGAGACGTTTCTATACAATTTTTTTCTAACCATTATCTGAGAGGACGGGGTTTCTGCTGACGATTGTAGATCGCTTCCTCTCAAGCTACACAAATAAACTGCTGCTATATATATTTTAAAATGGAGAAAAACTTGCATTATTGATATATTACACGCGTGGATTGCTATATTGTGAACAAGATGGGTCGTGTCGGTTATTTGTTTATCTATAAAACCATCACAGATGAAGCGCACGAAACCACCCATGTTTGAGTTACTCCTTATATTCCTGAATTTACATATATTGAAAGTCATAGCAAATTATCCCTTTTATGCAGAATATTATATGATGAAAATTGTTAATGGCTTTCAGACTTTTTCAAATTAAAGCCTGTTGTATGATTTTGATTCACAGTGGTGGAGAAACGTGATGGCAACACAACAACTGTAAGTGAAACTGAATCTAAAAAAACCCTCCTGGTTGTGTTTTTGTTTTTGCTTTTCTATGTTGTTTTGCATTTGTAAGTACAAATACATCATAACCTCAATAATCAGCAGTTGGGTACTGCAGTTAAGTGGGAAAGGCACTTTCCAAAGCATTTCCAAATACTTATCACAACTTGACAAGGAATATACTGATATACTACCTAAGGATGACATGATTACTTGATTTCACAGTAAGCGTCAGTATTAAGCGCTATGATTAACTAATCATAAACATTTTCACTTTCCATAAAAGATTATGCCTGCCTGAACCATAATAGCAGATCAGCACAACATACACACAAAAGGGGGGTATATCAAATGGGTCATCCTTCAGCCATCCTCTGAATGTAAGGCTTGAAAAGAAATCTGAATTTTTATCAATAAGGATGTCTTCATTGGATTCTGTTCACTGCTGCTTTGACAAGGCACCTTTGTGCCTAAAATCAGCTTCTCTCACAGATAATGGGAAATTCACATTTTTGATATGGCATGAGTAATAACTTTACTGTTTATGCATTAATGCATTCAAAATTTGCATGCTAATTTCACAGATTAATCTCTTTACATTGACAAAAGGGAAGGTCGACGTTAACCTTTGAAAATGTCGACAGGCCTTATGAATGCTAAAAGACCAATGAGGAGTGTTCATGTGATATTACACATTTATACTGTTGGGAAAATATTTAATGCATAAGAACCTTAATATAATTGTAAAATTGTGATTAATTCTGTGAAAATGATCATACCAAGAAAATCTGCAACTGAGACATCCCTAATACTAACTGCACTATTTTGTACAAACTTGCAGATTGAAGGACAAATCCTAGATGTGCCTGCTGGACCACAGCCTCCAAATCCCACAGCCAAGTGTCCTATCTACAGATGGAATCTTCAACACAAATACAACTACACGGTAAATGTGACACAACCATTTTAAACTTCTAGCATAAACACAGGTATGGGGTTAATGTGTCACAGTCCTATATTGTCCAGATTATCAGAGATATTTTCTATTTGTTTACTTTCAAAAATGGTTGATATTTCCACTGTGTTTTCCCCCATCCAGGATGTCTTGTTGCTCAGTCAGTTCATCAGATCTGATGGAGGGATGTTGCCAAGGAGAGTCACTGGTCTTTGTTCAGAAGAGCATCGTAAAATTGCCATCTGTGTGCAGATGGCTCACAGAGCAGGTTAGTGTTGACTTAACATGCTGGTTGATGCAAATTGTTAACAGATGTCCAGTTAAAGCTAACCATGGCAAAGGCTTTTCCTCTGCCATGTTCCTGCTTTTCAGTCTAATGACTATAGAGTTGCAGCAATCACATAAGTGAAGGGCTTGCAGGATAGTTGCTAAAATATTTTTGTAAATGTCTCATTCCTAAAGCCTTTTGTTTGATGTTCTTTAATCTATACAAGAAAGGACTATGTCCCTTGTGCTCACTGGTAAATACTTTTGGTTAAATAGAAACTTGAAAAAATTTAGTGTTGCCAATTATTTACCATCCAGTATTATGAAATATTTGTACAGAACTGTCCTCCAACAAAACAGGGCTCATAATATACTGCATGAAAAGAAACAAGTAATGATAAAGTAGTTATATTGATCATATAGGTGTATTGCATGTTTTGTAATGTATTCTTCACACATTGTAGCATATGCACTTATCTGAATTGGGAAGCGGTGTCAGCCACGTTCAATTAAAACATTGATGAGATTATAATTAGTTTTAGTTTCACTGTCAGACAACTGAAGAGCCTTGTGTCTGCTTTGTTTTTTCAGTTATTGAGCACATAGCATAGTTTTGTTTCTTTGAAATCCATTGCAAAATGTAAAGGTTTTTAACCAACTTGAGGAGATAAAATTAGGATGTAACAAGTGCTTAAGGTTGGCTATGTGTGTTGAACACCTAATATTTCAGGTAGACTATCAGAGATCAGCTTCTATATTTAGTCAGTTTGGATTTAATGAAACACCCAAACCATCACAAAAGAACAAAACAAAAAGAAAACATACTGAAATATGTTGGAGAAATGGAGGGAAATTGTGACTATTCTCATAGGCCTCACATAGTACCTCTCATTAATATGTAGTATACTTGAGTGTTGTTACATTCTGGACCAGTTGTATTCATTGTAACCTCTGAGCTTTACTCATGAGCATAAACGTACTTTGAATAAATACTTCTTCAAATAAATTATCACTCATTTTGCTCAGTTTATCAAGTTTTGAATTTGAAAAGTTTTATGACATTTCAAACACTCTTTGGGGGTTAAAAAATGGTAATAAGAGTCTTGAGCCACCCCTTAATGTTTCTTCTAATCTTTAAGGTGGTCTTAAGCAATAGTTCTCAAAGCTTTTTTTGAAGTCTGAGATTTTCCATTAGACATTGACTGCTTTTTTTTTTTTTTTTTTTAAACTCCTTTTCAGTCTTGTCCTCTTACTTGGCCCTTTTCAGGGGAAAATGTACTGCTTATGTTTAAGACACTGAGCAACACTGACCTATGAATCATTCAAACAAGCAAGCAAGACACCCAACTTAATGGTTGAACAGGTGTAGCATCAACAGACAACTTGGCAACAAACACATTTTGAATTGTATCTTTGAGTATTTTGTTATTAAGATCTTGTTGCAAAGACAAAGACATTTAGTTTGATATATGAAAAATACCAAACCTTAATACATTTTAACAGGTGTAAAGTTGTGGGTTTTTTTTCACCAAGGTGCTTTTCTATGAAATGTAAGAAAAAAGGAAAACTTGCCATATTTCTGTGTAGTGTGTCCTTAGGGGGGAAAAAGAATAAACAGGACAAGCATAGAATTTTAATGGGAAAACTAAATTTTGTTTGGTTCATGCAGATTTTGAAGTATCAGCTGTCAGACTCTGCAATGCTTCAAAAGCAGTCAATAACATTGACAAAAGATGCAGTCATCGTTTGATAAAAAAGTCAAAGCTGGACAGTGTAAATCTCCATTTGTGACAATCATTTCTTTATTTTCCTAGTTTGTTTTTTTGTTGTTGTTGTTGTAGAGTTACTGTTAACTGTTTATTATACACATTCAATTTTATTACATCTTTTGTGCTCAAGGTCTGCTCCCTGACCACAAACCCAAACTTCCAGAGGGTCATGTTCCAAAGAGACCAAAGCCGCAACTTAACAGGTGATGTATGGAGCTGCTCCCATTTTTCTCACCAAAATCTATCCAGTGTACTTAAAAAATGTATTTATTATTTTACATTTGTATGCATTTTACAGGTACCTGACTCGCTGGTCCATTGACTCTGTGAAACCCATCTATAAAACAGGACTGAAATGGTGTAAGAGGCATATTGATGTCGGCCACCCAGCACTCAAGAACAACATGCGTTATGGCAAAAAGCCCCTGTACATGAAACAATGAAGGACAGAAAGCCTGGCAAATTAGTATAATGCCTGGATGAAGAAGATGGGATTAGTCATCAAGGTTGCTGTGGAAAACTCCACCAATCAGGAGTTTACCTGAACTTAAGGCCTCAACCATCTGTATTTATACTAACTTTTGTTTATTGAGCAGTGTCCGGCTTTAAATGAATCATGCTCAGTCCCACCCAGGACCATCTATTCTGTGGATATTAAAATGGCCCTTGAAGTGAAAACACTGACAACTTAATGTTAGCAACAACTAGGTCAGTGTTACATTTTCAAAGTAGGTGGTATATTGACTCAGTAAACTCAAGGCAACGCAGATGTTCAAATAAAATGCTTGTTTATTCTGCCTCTCAACATAAAGAAACAGTTTGTAGACATACAACTACTGGCTATAACATTTTAGTATTAATATGAAAGAATAACCCAGAACCTTGAGAAACATGCCGTTTCAACTCTTTCACACCATGAAAGCAAGATGCAAGTTCTTCAACCCATCACCGATGTAGATGTATCCATGCTGTGGGGTCATTGGCACATGGTAGAAAGTCAGTCCAAGCCACAGGAGGCTGCGTAGCACGCACACTTTGTCTGCACATTCAAACTGAAGACTCCAGGAGACTAAACACAAACACAGATTACTTGTAAACAGTTGATGTTAAATGCAGGAAGCTGTTATATCCTGTTCTCTGCACTGGAGTAGAGGCTGCAATGATCTTTGGAAATGTTACTGTTCACATGCTAGAAACTGCCAAGGGATACATTAATAAATCATCCATTTGTGCTTTTGATGTCTACCGTCTAGCTCGTTTCTCAACATGTTTGGGTGTGACCATAAACGCCAGGACCAGGGGAATTAAACAAGAACTGGATTGACTACTATGAAAACATTTGATTACACAAAAGGGAGGCAATTCCAATAGATAAGACAGCTGTTCCAACACTGTTTTTGGTCTTGTCTCAGAATATGATGCAACTAAAAGTAAAACTGCCATACGACATTTGTTATGTAAGATGTAAAGTCTGTTGCAAGAGGACAAACAGAGATGTAAATCAAAAGCTGGAAACAGTTAACTGGGTTGTTGTGGAACAGAGGGGGTGCTCAGTTTTGCGTCTTATGGGACGACACCTGTCTTGGAGATGCGTTTGCCTTGTCCCAAGAGTCTCATCTAAAACTTTTTATTATTTTCTAGGAGAGCATGCAATTTGCGTCAGTGAAAGCTACAGTGAGTGTGACACTGAAACAGCTGTGTACTTTCTGCCATAGTGACGACACTGCTGACATCTGCACCAACTCAACGAAGGCACACAAACATCTACACATGGCCTAAATCACACATCTGCTGCATGTTTGCATGTGGGTGCTAAACATTTTTTTTCTACCTCAAACATGCACATACTTTTACGCCCAAGACCTCACTGTCTGCGTTCATTCTGGCCTGGACTACATCCAGTTACTAACCTCTGAGACTTGTAGACATGACTATGCATAACTAAATTCACATGACTGGTTTTACAGTATTCATGACTTAATGTTTGCTTGCTGGTTTTGATTTTTCCATTCCAAGTGTCAGCTTCTGAGTTTGCCACCAACATTTGAACTTCATACAACTGACTTAATATATTAACTGTTAAAGGAAATATAGTATCACGGTGGAGAATGACCCATTTCAAAAGACGAAGTCTCTCCAAGCTCACAAATCTTACTCCCCTAGAGTTCAGGACTAAGAGCTCAGATATCTTAAATCCAACAGAAATTGTCTAGTTGTCAGATTAATACATAAACACTCAATGAGATATGTCAAAGGGAAATTCTTCCAACATTTTCCCAGAAAACCTTTCCTATCTCCCTACGAGGTTCACATCAGTCAGTTTAGCCTTCTTGTACCATTTGGTTCTATTTGGATGAAACCAGTCAGCTGGATCACTACAGTAATACTGTCCTAAAACCATATATTCATCTGTTCTTCTGTATTGTAGCAATTAGAACACAATCAATAAAAAGAAATTAATATTAGTGCTGTCAGATAAAAGTGAATTTTTCAGAGCTGGGTTAATCAGCTCATGTCAGAGGGTAAAATACTTGCAGTATATGTTATAAAATGTGATAGTTTTAGGTTCACATAATGCAACAACAGCCGATATTTGCTCTCTAGCTTCACCTTTCGGGATGTCATCATTTAGGGTATCCAGGAAGTCAATAGCTGGGCTCCATTCACCCATCTTCTGGAGGGATTTCTTCTTTTCCTTCTTGGGTTTGCTGAAGTGCATGAAATTGTGAAGTTTCCTTGCCTCTGTTTCAGAGAGACCTAAAACAGAGATCATAAAAAAAGTGAGTGTAAATCTTTCACTAAGGATGTGTGTATGTTAAATGATGATTATGAAATATGCCTAAAAATATGCCTCACATCCCGCCACTTCAGATAAAAGTGACTCAGTGGTAGCTCACATAATGCCTGTGAGTCATGGAAAGTCAAATCTTGACACTCCACAATGAGACACAGGAATGTGCACGTCAGAAATTTACCACCAAAGCTGCGGTTCGTCTGGACAAGGCCGGATGGATTCATGATGAAAGCGCCACGAGGTACCACAGACACATCTTCGTCAATCTGGTGAACTGCCACTGCCAGCCTCTGCTCCTCATTTACTTCGAACTGTAACCAAGAAAAGTCTGTCTATAAGATGGAAATTCGTGATTGATGATGACTTTTTCCTGTTTGCCACAAAATGATAATGGAAAACCTATTTAGGAATCTTTTGTGATTGGCAAACACTTCAAGAACTAATCACACCTACTTTTCCAATGGTGCTATAGTCTTCATCAAATGAGGGGTCCCCGATGAAACGACAATTTCCAACTTTGGACGCTCCCTCGATCATAGCGTCTGTGACAGTGGGGAGCAGGAACCAGTCCGCGCAGTTAAAGCTAGAGATAATGTACCACAGGACACCGGTATGAGGACAAATATATCTCAGGTCAAACTAATATGGAATCACACCTGTGGCTGTTTTACCTGTACAGATACTTCTTATCTTGCATCTCATCTTCTCCTCTCCCCTGAGCAATCCAGTAGTCCCTTGCTAATCCCAATATTTTTTCCCCAAAACAAGATCCGTTGGAACTTGTAGTTTTTCTTCACAATCACCAAAGAAGTCTGCAGGGCGGCTTTTTGTTCAACAGATAAAACATATCCGCTACCGGCAACCAGTTCCAAAGAAGAGGACAGTGAATCTAAGTCCATTGTATTAGGAGTAACGGCCTTTTATCTATGTTAAAGTTATCAAACGTTTTAATGTGAAAACTAACTAAACGGCTAACCGAAACCGTTAGGCTTGCGCTCTACTTCTTCTTCTTGTCATAGAGCCAATTGTCATGCAACCTATGACAAGTTTTGTTGCCACGGCTGCCAGGGCTTATCCTTTAAAAAAAAAAAAAAAAAAAAAAAAAAAAAAAATATATATATATATATATATATATATATATATATATATATATATATATATATATATATATATATATATATATGGTCAGCGCGAGCCTCGTCACAACCCGGACATGTGCGGGGGCCGGTGAAAATATGCTCGTATTTGACGGCGTCTGATGGCTATGAGCCTCAAAACTGCTTTTGCACTCTTTTTATTTTTTTTCCGCCGGTTGTTTTGAAATATTATTGAAATGCGTCAGTAATACTGAAGCTTCTGCCGACGAGAAGAAGATACGAGTAAACTAGTTCTGTTGGACTAGTGTGCCCACTTTGCTGCTAAGCTGGTTGAGAACACTGTCATAGCTGATGTAGTTTCGCTATGATGTATTTGGTTTATAGGTAGCCCGTGTTCAGCTTTTTTTTATAGAATTTTTTTCGGTTTTTAAGAAATGGTGGTTTTTGATGTCTTAGGGTTTCTCTCATTGATAAAGTATAAATTAGGGTTTCTGTATGTACTGGTTTGACTGTGCATGTTTATAATGCTGCAAATGCTTTTGTTTAGTTTTATTGTGATGTGGGAAATTGATGGAGTATCTGGATGAACGTAATCGTTAAGTCTGAGGAGACGGGAAAGCGGGCGGCGCTGTGTTCTGTACCCATGATTTAATGGTGTTTTTATCATGTAAAAATAGGGTTAAGGCATGAGAAAGTGTAAATTGTGGTATGGAGGGTGAGTAGGGTTGAGAGTGCCCGAGTTGCGGGCTCTGTTGTGGGACTGGAAAAAATTTTGCGGGATAGTTGTTTTGGAGCATAAAGGGGCTCGGTATTCCAAAGTAGAATAAAGAAGATTGCGAGTAATGAAGAGTTAATTCAGTGGCTCCCGAACGGGTGTTTTACGTTCTGATGTGGTTGGGAAAATTGGATGTTCGGGGCATATATATATATATATATATATATATATATATATATATATAGATATATATATTATTATTTTGATAATTATATTTTCAGTGGAAAATTTAGCACCACCACGTAACCACCAAATATTTTACGAGGACAATGAAAATATATAAATGTTGACGCCAGACCACGAGCGGTTGACGTCGTCACAGAGTAATTTTCCACCGGCGCAAGTCTGTGATTTTTGTCTAGCTGAGGGAATCCGATGACTGTGTTGATGTGAAATATATGACAAAGAACACATATAGAGCAGACTAGTTATTTTTTTTTCTTTTTTTTTTTTTTTTTTTTTTTTTTTTTTTTTTTTTGCAAATGGGGACAGTGAGGTCATATGTGTAGTATCCACAGATTCAGTACACAAACTTTATGACAGCATATGTGGAATTATCCCAACAGGAAAAATCCTAGCAGAAAAAAAAGAAAAACCCTCTCCAAACAGGCATTTCAACATTTTCTCTGGGAAAATTATTGATGCAATTAATAACACGATGACTCGCATGACTGACTTTTTCATTTAAGATGTGGATGGGCATGGTCAAGGTCTCTTACATGGTGGCTTGAAGAGAAAACAAGATGAAACAGTGCTGCTGTTTATCTCATTAGTGACAGCTGTGCTTCTCCAAAAGGGATAGTCCATGACAGTGGAGTAGTATTCATATTGTAAAAGCAGGGAAATGCCATGATAATGTACGTCTGCACTGAAAAAGCTCAATAGAAAGCATGAAGTGGAGCAGTGTGCAGGATTTAAAGGCATCAAATAGCTAATCCAACAGGTGGCATGAGTGACAATAACTGTTTTACAGTGCAATGTTCTCTTGGAAAACTTTAGATACTGAGAATTAAGTGTTACATTGACATGTACCAACCCCCCAAAACGTCGTTACAGATCAAGCACAGCCCCCCTTCACGGCAACGTCACTCTCTGAAGGCAAAGACCTCTGGCAGCAGGACAATGTGCCTGGCTACACAGCAGAAACTGAATAGGCACAGCTCAAGGAACATGACAAAGAACCCAAACTCCAAACTCTACAGATCCCAATCTGATCGAGCATCTGTGGAGCTGGAAAAATCCTGATCCATGGAGGCCCCACGCTGCAGCTCATAGAACCCAAAGAATGGACTGAAAACTTTACAGGTATCACAGGACATCCCCTTTTGGCCCAGTACTCTCAGACAGGTCAGACCTGTGCTGGTGAAGCAAAGGTGAACTATATTATATCAAGCAGGTGGTTTTAATGTAGTGATTCATTGGTTCAGAAGGTAAAAAGTTGTTCTTTTACCACAGTTGCTATCATTTTGCCAGACTTGTTGGATTATATTTTCCTCTCTTAGTTTTGAGCTTTAATTGCCCATAAGAACCTTCCCAAATAGAACTCTCTAAAAAGATTTGCAATAATCAAATAGGTATAATGTGTCTAAGAAAACAGGACAAAGACAGGTTTTATCCAGATTTTTCCTTATATGTCCTTTTAGAGTTTGAGAAAATCTGATTTTGTTAGTGGAATTTATTTGCAATTCTCTCTTTTTATTTATTCACTTACTTACTCATTTATTTTCTCAAAGGTTATTTTTCTGTTGAAAAGAAAACAGATTGTTGGTTCTGTTGTGGCCACAGACACCCCTTCTCTCTCACCCATGAAGCTTACACAGAGGACAGCTTACAGAGGAAAGGAAGGGCCAAGGGCAGTTTTGTGTCTGGCAGTTTCAACTAAGTGACGGGAAGATAAAATCGGGTAAGCCCAAGAAACATCTGGCAGGATGCATGTGTAGATCCCTCTGACATGGCTGCATGACACATGGGAATACAAATGAACAGTGCAAGGAAATCAACTTAGGGTGCGTTTCCTGTGTAATAACAATTGTCGTGAGTGCAAGTCTGTGCATTGGGAAAATACAGGCTATGATTATATTTATGACTTCATAAATACAACATCTGTTTTGGTGTTGAGCTGGTACCTAAGAGGAGGTGTTATGTATGAATGTGTGCTGTTTTATTTTGATGTATAAAATAGTTGCTATCACTGTATTTTAGTTAAATCTGCTTTTGAAAAGTGACACGGCAAAAATAATTTTGAGTGAAATTCCTCAGTTTGAGCTTCTGAGCACATGTGACTTGTTAATGTATGATTAATATTTGTCTAAAACTGGAATTTTTTAGGTTAGAATCAGTGACAAGTATGATCAAACTTTGGAAATTTCAGGGTTGTGGAAAATACATGGGTCATTTTTATCATCCTATGACGCATTTCCATAGGGAAAGTGAAATTTGTTCTTGTACTGGTCATCTTTTTTTTTTTAAAGGAAATTTCCTGTATTTAAATTATTTGTTTTCTTTAGCCTGACTTGTTACACACTTCCTTAATCACCAATTTCATTCATTTCCAATTGGTCAGCTGTGCACCAATGGGATCTTTCCTTAGTGGGCTAACTTTACTTTTAGACCAGACCACCAAACAAACTCCCTGAAGATAACCCAACTGTCTTTAGTTGATTACAACTAAATAAGGACACAACTTCCTTACTTCAAGGAATGAAACAAGCTATAGCAACTATAGCAACAGCTACAGCCAGACCCACGTAGCACTGAAATTGTCTGCTTTACTGTGCAGTTTATGGAGCAAATCCTGTTTAAGAGACACTGAACGAACATTGGCTGTTGGGTTTATCCTGGCTCTGGTCCAATAGCCTCAGCCAGAAGAAGCAGCATGAAGTTGGCTTGAGTTACACTCAGAAAAACATGATTGGCCACTGTCCAACAAATGATTTTGGACAGTCTGCTTGTATTTGGCTGATCTTGTGCATGATGATCCTATTATACCTTGCCTGACAGTGGAGCCTTCCATTCTTTTAATTTGTGCCATATGACTTCCACGCCCATGAAATCCAAGTATGTGAGGGTTTTTGAGTTGGGGACATCAATTACATACAAGAAAACAAAACAGACACAGCAAAAAGGGTGATTTCATTTATTCCCCTTGTTTTAATTTTTATCCTTTCAGCAGTGAAGCCTTTAAAAAGTCAAGAAATGATCATATATTTACCTTTTATTTTTCAGAAAAAAGACAGCATGCAGGAGCTTCTCAATTTTTCAGTTTAACCATTTTTAATTATTTGACCAAAGCTATTTGACGAATCCTTAAAATTTTATGGTCCACAAAAGGAACTATATCTACTGCACCATAGCCAGGCAAATGAATGTCAACTTTTCTATTGCAAGCCTATTAGGGGCATAATGGGACAAAAAAAATTGACCCTGGCCTTTTGGCTCAGACTAGTCCATCTACGATCATGCACACCACAAACCTTTGCATGGTCTTAAATGTGAATATTAACAGTGCAATTTCTTAAATCTATTAAAACCATGCAGAGAGTCGACAGGAATTGAAGTGTGGACATGTTGAACATTTCCAATATTGTAATGTGTTAATGAAGTAAACATCTATACTCCAGCACAGTGATGAATATTAGAACAGCATTCATCATTCCACTGTTTGAGAGAGAAAGAAAATAGGGAGCAGACATGAGAAATGATGGATTAGATTAAAACTATTCCTGGACAAAGTCTATGTATGTTCCCTGCTCTCCTCGTCTCCTCCTCAACAAAAGATTGTTTGGAGGTGTTTGTTTTGTTTTTTAATTTAAATATAATGATGGAGAAAAGTCTATTATTATTTTATTTTCTGATAAAGAGGCTGCATGAGTATAACATATTGACAAAATATAAATAGACAATTCTCTTTTGTCCATAAACACAACACAGGAGCTGCATTTAACACATTCTGACCCAAAGTATTCAACTATCAGCCCACAGCCAAGAACAAACCAGCTAATCAGAAAGCAGCTGACATACTATTAATGTTGATGAATGATGGTAAAAAAAAAAAAATCATGTTTTAACTTCCAGTAACATGATTTAGTTCAAGAAGACACAGAAGAACTCCAGGCTATTTTAACCAGTAAACTCAACCAGTTAAACAGAGAACCAAACCAGTTAACCAGCTGTTCTACTGCTGGAAACACTGACTTCATCAACTAATTTCACAAATGTAAGGAGACAAACTTACATGGCAATAAAACAGTCATTTTATTGGTGTGTTACTTTCTGCCATGGTTGAATGTATATCTTTTTTTGTTATGATATGAAGTTTGTGCTTTATTTAATGTATTTGGTTATAAGCAAAATAAATGAAATGACATGAACAACTTTGTAAACAGCTAGTGTGCTTACCACTAACTGGCTTGTATGGATAAGACTTACTGGCTTTAATGGGTCTGTTTACTCAGAGCAAAACCTCAGGGACGTGAAAGCAGTGCAGCTCACCAGAGCTTCGACCATCATCATCATCTACAGCAGCTAATGAGAGTCCTGCTGTGGCAAACATGTCAATCATTTTTTGGGCATTTGGCAGCTTCTTATAAAAAAGTAAATAATAAGTAATAATTTGTAAGTAATGATAATGTAAGTATGCTGTGTCACGTTACAATAAGGTACACAAAAAAGAGTAAGTGATTGATCAGTAATGATTAACTAATGATTCAATACTCAGAAAGTACTTAGTATGATGTGTCACTTCACAAAATACAGAATTTAAGTTCAAGTTTATTTGTATATCAAATTTACAATCACCCCAGTTGCCCAAAGTGTTGAAAAATGAAAAAACAAAACAATAAGAGTGATAAAAACAGGAAAAAAAATCATATAATGCACACATAAAGAGTAACTAAGTGAAAAATGATTCAGTAAGAATGCAATTCTCAAAAATGTCTTTTTTTTTTCAAATAATGATCATATGCTGTCCTTTTTATGTTTACTGACTATCATATAATCATTGGTAACTCTAAGCTTTGCTAAAGAATTCTATATACCCAGGACTGAGTATATGCATACAAATGGTAAATAAAATATTTAAACATAAAAAACCTAGGTTTCATGGGCATCAGTAAGAACTGATTGACTATCTATTAGTTCCTCATTCATTCCTCTTTTGTTCCTGATAACCAGCTGGTGTTTTCTGATAAGCCTGGGCACCATTTTCATCAGTCAGTACTATTTAACTATCAATTACAGCAGTTCCTGGTTGGTTCCTCTTTAATTTGACAGACAACTAACCATTAACTCCCTAATAGCCCTGGGCTATGTGTTCATCAGTAAGTACTATCCATTAGTTCCTGATTCCTTTCTAAGTCATGTAACAAAGCATAATTTTGTGTGCCTTATTATAAGGGGTTACTCCCAAAATATTTTAAAGTGAAGGATGGGCCAATATGCATTTGTTCAGAAACATTTTTGGCTCAAATCTGCTTCACATTTGAGGAACATTATTTTCCTAATGACACACTAAGCCAGTAAACATTTCCCACATGTCATTCACTTTCCCTTGATCAGTTTGTTGTTGGTATTTCTGAAATGTATTGCATGATTAAATAGATATTTGCCCAAAAGAATATTTGTGATATAAATGTTATTTTGGGCAAATATCTATTGATTCATCCAGACTTTAAATATCACTCCCCACCAGCTCAGGTGTCTTCTTAAAGCATGGTTGCCTCCTGTCCTACCTGTTAACCCTTTTGAAAATATCTTGAATTTGCTGAACAGGCATGTAACTAAAGTAAAATTTTACAAATACAATGCCAATGCTTGCGGGTCAAAAGCCAGTTTAGCTTACTTAACAATCTCTGGTACTTGAAGTGCCTTTAAATAATTTATGGTGTAAACTGGTGCTATCTGAACTGAATTATGGTACGTTCATTTCTTTAAAAGCTGGACTGAATTATTGAAAAAGTACTTTTTCAAATACCATGAGCATATTTATTATTAGCATTCTGACTGCACTGGCCATTTATTGCACAGTGTACAATGGCATATTTGGTGAGATTTTCATTGGTGCATCCCACATATTCAACTCTGTTGCTCATCCCACAACTGCATTTTCCTCAGAAATGTGGCACCATTTAAAAAGGGAAGTAATTAGGCATTTCAACATTTTAAGACTTATAACCGAAAGTTATTGTGGCTACAAAGACATAATCAACCAAACACAAATTTCCAGACTTTTTGTTCTCTTAATATTTCTTTACTTACTATAACTAGAAAAGAGTCAATTTAATTTGTCCTCACATGTCCAGAGATTTCAAAGGGAAGGAAGCATGCAATGCATGTGATCAAGTGTTAAGGTTTTCAATTTTATATTGTTTCAATTTTATATTTTATATCATATTGTTTCACAGTTTACAATTCATTAATCTAAAGCCAAATCAGAGCTGTGTAAAATTACAGATGCATGTCAAACATCTCCTGCATTTAAGCTGTAGAAGGTAACATGGATTATGTGCCAGAGTACTTTCCCATTAATCATTTTTGTATGGAGAAGAAGTAAAAAAAAACTAAATATACTGGCAACATATCAAATCAGTTATTGTATAATACATAAGTTAAAATTCTGCAACTTTAAGACCCCTATACAGAAGAAAAACATGCACAAAACACACATTCAGCTTTTAATTATTCCTGGTGTCTATTCATCCCCATGCTTTTCTTTTCCCATGTCACGCGACATTTCCAGGGCTCTGTGTGTTGGCTGTAATTGTCCAAACAAAGGCGCCTCGGTCCAGAGTCACATGTTTCATCAGCAGCGGTGATTTCAGCTCCCTGGCCCTCTGCCCCTCTGGCTAATGTAGTCCACCAAGAGAAAAGGGAGGGAGAGTGGGGTGACTTTTCTGCAAAGTACCTCACACAGAGGAGAACACACAAGGACAGCCCCTCACCATCCCACCTACTCACCCACACAGACAAACACACTCTGAGCTTGTGGCTCAGGATGGAACCTCATTAGAGTTGGGTGTATTGGTGGAAGTTTTGGACTTCCAGACCGACACACACAAATACTCACCAATCCACTTCTGCTCACCCCACTGGCCCTGGAAGGAAGTAAGACTTGGACTGAGGCGGTCTGTTTCTGTCCTTGTCCTGCTGCTCTGGGAAACTCACCTCCCAGGCGGCCAGCGTTGCCATGGCAGTAATCCTGACGGACAAAAGGTAGGAGTGCCACGGAGCATGATACTACCGGAGGGCTGTTCATTGGTTGGCATAATCCCACGCGATGCCGTGATTGGTCACTGCCATGTTTATATACAAATTGGAGCAGATTGGTCAGAGGTCACATCCATCGATCTTAGTGGTGACAAGAAGGAAATCTGACCCCAAAACCTCAGAACCCTAAATGGGTTTAATCCTTATTTGATACACACACGCACACAAATAGTGGTTCCTTCTTAAGTTCACTGGCCTGGGAGTGCAGCATTATGTGAATACTGAGAGAGAAAGAGTGAGGTGACTAAATAATAGTGTCTGTGCTATACAAAAGCGCAGACAAAACAATACCAAGAATGCGTTTGGGGCACTGAGTTCAGTGGTTGTCACACCTACACAGAGGTTTTAGATTAACACTGCATAAAGATTTTTCTCTAAAGAAAGGTGTATTGTGTATGCTACTAATACCTTTCTGGTTAAATCAGTGCCATTTCATTTGACCTGTGGGCCACTGAACTGCTCAAACCCAACAATTTAATCAATTTAAAGTTTATCCTTTAATTTTCCATATAAACACATTAAATGGTTAATTTTTTTTTTAATTTATGTTGATATACCCTTTGCTTATTTGATGCAGGAATCTTATCCAAAAAGTTCAGACCAGGCCATCACATAATACCTCCTGTTGCCGTGAAATGAAACATCTTCCAGTTCTTAGTTGATGTGAGACTTTTAGCAGCTAAACATTTTGGAGGCCTTCATTGTTGTATTTTCTATTTCATTGAGTGCTGAACTGTAGCAGGTGACAGGTCTGGACTGCAAGCAGGCCAGTTAAGCACTTTGATTTTACTACAATGCCTTTAGTGATACCAACAAAAGTGTCATGCATTGGTCCAAAACCTGCATTAAAGGTTCACCAGTAATGAAACCTTCACAGAAATTAAAGTTATATCACAAATTTCTAATTCAACAGACCACATGACAGGTTTTTTTCTTCATTTCAGTCCTTCTTAAATAAATTCAGGCTTACAGAGGACGATGCCATTTCTAGGATTTGTTTCTGAATATTTTCCTTCTCTTTGCATGGTGGAGCTACATTTGTGGACGCAGTCGTGAACTGGGCTCAGGTGCTAGTTTTCAAAAGGATCTTGGAATTGATTCAAAACTATTTCTTTAAATCTCTTAATGGCATGTTTCAGCGATAATGGAATTCTCTGCAATTTAATGAGAAACACTACTCTTGCACTCTTTAAACCTAATAAGTTTGAATAAGTTGAGATTAGCTTTCTATTTCTACATATAATCATTTTTGCACCATTTTCAAGTGAATTTATGACTAATTGTTTGCAAAGCATTGCATATGGTTATTATTTGCATTTCATTCAGCGTTTTATTGTTTTTGGAAATACAGTAATATCAATTCAGAAAGTAAGTCTCTAATATAGAGGATTAATGAATATTTATCTGGTTTTAAAGGAGTTTTCTCCAAAAAGACATTTTTTATTTTCCCTGTAATTTATGTCATATTTTATTGTCTTTTTTCAAGAAACCTCCAAGGGAAAAAAAAGAAAGACAGTTGTTGCAGCCAAACATTTCTCTCTAGCAGTTCTTATAATTTGAAAGGAGTTAGAAAGGAATGTGCAGCGCACTATTGTGTACAAATACACAACATATGTATGTCTTAACATTTCAGGGAATTATTTGTACATGAAATGCCACAAAACCACTCCCAGTTAGCACGTCATTGGATCAAACTTTCACACGCCCATAAGCAGAAGTCAGGGACTATGTGGGCTGAAGCTTAGCCAGTGAATTAGTGGTGTTTAACACTGGGGCAGAGTTTGAAGTGTGGTTTTGGAAAGACGTACAGTAAAGCTGCTGAACACAGCTGCTTCCCAGGATCTCACAGTTTTAACATCTATATTACTTTTGCTCCACAGAGGAAGTTTCTCCTGCAGGGACCATGCATTATATGCACAAAGCAGAGACAGTATATCAGGTGTCTGACATTAAACTCTCATCCTTGAAGCCCCATGAGAATATCTGCAAGTTATTAGCAATCCCGCATCCTGACCCTGGCCAGCTTTCTCATGCGACTTCCTTGAGCTATGGCTGTTCAGATCCAGTTCCAGATTTCTTTGCTTAGGAGTCATGCAGTGTTTGTCTGATTATTAGATTTGCATCAAAAATAGGTCATATTATGGGATGTATTATCACTTTCAGCACACTAGAGAGATCACGTAGCACTATGAACAGAGTCTTTATTGCTTCATCACATACACTTGATACAATAATACTTGAGTGAGTAAACAAGTGAGACTCTTTTGTAATGTGTGATCTCTGGAAGACATCAGGGGTAAAGTACAGTCATTGACCTGCGTGCATTCTATTACCATTAAGATTTGCATTGTGGTAAAAGATTGAAATAAGTGTTTCTCCTTTTAGTCTTTAATTTTATGTGACCACAAACTAAACATGCAGTTTGATAAAGGATGGAAGTTGAATTAAAATCACTCTTATGCTTGTATATCACTTTTCTGTATACAGGTACTGAAGTCTATATGGAAGGACTCTTAGGTAAATGCGAGAGCATTAATGCTGCAAAGTGAGTCACATTCTTGGTAGTAAGCATGTCTAAAAGGAATGACAGCCCTCTTCAGCAGTTACTGTTCCTGAACTGGTTTTTGTGTTTCAAGAGCTTCTGTGAGCTTCCATTAGAGTGACACTGAGCCTTGTCCAAACTTCTCTTTTCACTGCAGTTACAAACCTCAATGTGATAGTGTAGCACTTCATTACCCAAATTTAACAACTGTGCTAATCACTGCAGCACCCTAAAAGCCTTTTATTTGACAACAGTGGTGTTTCCCAGCTGGGGCAGGTACCGTGGTGAGAAAGGGGAAAAGGGCAGCAGAACGAGAGCAGGAAAAAGGAAAGGGAACAGAAAAGGAGACAATAGCGAAGGATCAGGTGAGGAGGTGGAGCTGGTGGAATTGTCACCCAGTAAACTGGTTCATGCCAATGTCAGAATAAGTTAAAAATCCTCAATGCAACATTGTGCATTTGACCTTTTTGTTACTGCTTTGTGAATATTTCAGAAGTTGCATGACCTCACTGCAGTGCGACAGTGCCCCCCAATGTCAAGACAAGCTCATAGACGATAAGTTGTTTCTCACATTTGCTTTTAAAAACTGCATGTTGAATTAATAACACATACTTTTCACAATCTACAAAGATTATGTTCCTTCTAACATAAGTAACTCATTTAACTTTAAGCAATCAAAACTTTATAATGAGCAAATTTTCTTTCTTGATTAGTTCCCATAAAATGGACATTTAAAAAACCTGCAAAAATACAATTACATTCAATGCAAAAGCAATGCTGGCTGGTTAAAAACACACATTCATTAGTGCAACATCATTGTTTGACATTATAAAACAGTAAAGATAATGGCTCCAACAAAACAAAAATAAACTTGTTGATGCTAAACTCTTGCCATACTTGTCAATGAAAGTAATACTTGCTTTCCTGTCTAGGTACAAAAACAAGAACAATAAGCTTTTTCTTTTAGTAAACACAAAAAAGATATAAAAAGTAAATAACAACTTACTCCTTTGGCAAATGTTGTGGTATTTATGTAAAAACAAAAGCACTGTGGGAAATCTACTGGATGAAACACTGAACAATCACTAAGCTGTGATTGTCCAGCTCTTTGGTATCTGTGGTATAGGTTTGATTATCCAACAAAATGACATGACTGGAATGGCTGGTTTTGGTAAATGATCTCATAATGAATTGTTCCTTATCCCAGAGGTCACAAACAATTGTGCTTTTTATACTCCACTGATGCGAAGTAGTTATTCAAATATAAAACAAAACTCAAAATAAGAAATATTTTTTTAATTAACACTGTTTTCACCTTAACCTTTAACTTTTATCTCATCTGGACTTTTATCCAGTGGGACTCACTGGGACACTCCGTGTTCAGACTTGTGAAGGAAGCAGATTTACAATCAGGGGTCAAAGCCACCTTGACTTCCAAGCGTCGAAATACATTATGTCAAGCTTCTGATGTGCTGCTCTCCACTGGGCTAAAGCTGCGCACTGGGCTATCCTCAGTAGAGCCATAAAAGCGTTGATGTTTAGGTCCCTGTGGGGTACTGGCAGGAGATTTGGGATTAAGCACTCTGGGAAGGTAAACCTGTAAAAACACAGCAAGGAGAAGAGATATGAGCACTGAAACTACAGACACTGTTATGTGAGTTCATGTCTTTTTTGCGCATACAAATAAATGCTAAAGATGAAAGAAACACCTGGATCCTACAAATCTGCATCAGATATTAACCTAGCTCCCAAGACTAAACAGCTTAATTGCTACCAACAAGGACTTTGTTATACTTTTCTATTTTAATGCTCTATTTTGTAATCTCACTATGTTGTACCCTTTAATATAGCTGCCATGTATGTGCAGGTGGGGCAGGAATAAGCAGCCATGATGGTAGTCATTTATTTTGTTAATGACTAACATCAGAAGTATGACCAACAGGGCCAATAAACACATAGAGGTTAACTTTGGGTCAGGCCTCATGCATGTTTCAAACATGTTTGATCTTTATTGATGCTGTGGAATTTGTAAAGAACAGCCACAAGTACAGTACCCTAGTGTTTTCTTCCACTCCCTCTACTGTATCCTCGTCTTCCTCTTTGACCTGAAAAATAATACAAACAATATGATAATTCGGTGTGAAAACAACATGGAAACAACAGTACAGTATATTAATGTACAAACACTCACCGCATAGTTATGTGGACTGAGGTACTTTAAGTGGCCAAAGCAGGTGAAACTGATGCAGATGAATACTGTGATACAAAGGACCACCAAGGTGAATAGAGAAGTGGAAGTCCAGAACCCTGAAACGTCACACACATACACACATCGATTTTTAACAGTGGCTTTGTGGTGTTATTTAGACCATGCATCTGTATTTAACTCTGACGTTACATGAACCCTTTAGAATTTTCCATTTTCTGCGAAGGCGTGGACATTCTTACATCTTTGCAAGTCATACATAAACAGCACAAGTGAATGCCAAGGGCACAAAATGTCAGGGTGGGTGAAATACTTACACAATCACATGGTACACACTCGTAATCAATGTATAATCCAGGTTGCACAAAACACTAAAAGGCTCTGAAGCTGAGTTGGTTGCTTACCGCTGCTTGAGAGAGGCTCAGTTTGATTCATTTCTTTTTTCAACCCCCCTACAGCTTTACATCTTTACTTACAGCGGCAGAAACCCCTTTACGTGTCCCCAAAGCAAAATAGCTCATCAATCATTTATAACTAAAAATGATTCCCGACAAAGACACATTGGTCCAGAAAGTAATGATAAATCACTGTCTGCGCTTTTCTTCACCGCAGACAGAGGAGATTTCACACATATACTTTTTAAAAAGTTAAATCACACAAATAAATCACACATCAGTCCACAGCAAGTTAAGTCCTGAGTTCCTTAACAGCTGTAGGGGCATTTGTCATTTAATGTTCCTTCAAGGACCAGGTCCTGCTCTTACGAAAATGAAGGACTGCGTTTTCCCTTCTAGCTTGCAAAAACAAACAATTCAGAACTGTGACTTGACTTGTCTCCCCTCATTGGAGCAGGAGAACGGATGAATGACAATGACTGGGATTGTTTGCACATGAAGAGGAAAACTGAGGGCCAGCTACAGGCAAGCAGCAGTGGGACTCATTTGCATATGTATAGATCTCCCTATACTAATTGAGGAAAAGATGTAGACTTAGGGCTCTTATACGCCAAACTGACGTCAAAAACCAGTGGAAGCCAAAGGACCCCCCTGCTGGGTCTCTCTGCGTCGCCAGCTTCACCAGGGGCAGCATTAAGGGAAACTAGGGGACAGCTTAGACAAAAAATGTTAAATAAAGAAGTGTTTGCTGATTATGTCATCGTCATTCACTCACTCACAACAGTTCAAAGTTATGGTGAGTGAAAACTTTTGCTGGAGTGACATTGGTTATGGAAGAATTGTTGGCTCGGTGTATACAGTCACGCCCTTAGCATTAAATTCATCTTAAGGCATACATTAATGGTAAAAGCAAACAAACAAACAAAAAAACAACCTTGTAAATATGTTATATGAATTAAAACAAGATTCTTCCATTTAAGATTTTAAAAGGGCTTTTAGACACAAGAGCCCATAAGCACACATGATTATTATCCCACTGATTGAAAACACCTGACACCAATTTAATTTTCACACATACAGCTACAGTATACTTTGAGGGTTTATATACTTCAGCCATATGCAAATTATACCAAATTAAATCACATTTCTTAATGAATGGCCAAGTATTATAGTTCCTTTAAAATTTAGTTCTCTCTGGAGAGAGCAAATAAATAAAGAGAATATATATTTTTAAAAAAAGAGTAAGACTTCATTTGTAGCACTTTTTACTGTACAGTGAGAATGGATAGATAATAAGTAAACAGATTTTTAACTCTGGCCAATATTTAACTTTAAAGAATCATTATATAGAATCCAGTGCAGAGAAAAATGCTGTCAGAGCTTTTTCTTTTTCTTAGAAGTTCAGCTTGACATACTAACATCTCAATGTTATTGTATGTAGACTCGGTGACAGAATTTCTGTGGTTGGGACATTTTCTAAATTGCATTTTTCTAAAACCTTAACATGACCAACTTTTATTTAGTTTCAGTAATTATCGTAGATAACTGTGAAGATTGTACAAGTTTTAAACTTTGTAAACAAGTCCAGAGTTTATGTGTTATAAGACATAATGTACTATCAGCAAAATCTGGCATTGTTGTTACAGCTGCTTTATATCATGAAGAGTGCCCCTACAGTCCCAGAAAGGTGAGGTCAGGTGTCTATGTATTCCATTTACTATGGGAGGAACTGATCCTGGCTACTTGCAGGTCAGAGAGCTAATTTGTATGCACTGTGAGAAACAATGTAATTACAAGCTAACAAAAGCTCCAAGAAGAAGAAAACTGGTGGCTAGAGAGGGCTAGCAGCCGCTCCCCAAGTTAAGTGAGCAGGCACTTGCTGCTGGGACTGGGTTTGGCAGAGCAAGTGGTCAGTAGCCACTGTCTGCTGGGACTGGGCCAAGTGGAATGAAACAGAGATAGCAGCAAGCCGTTGGGAGTTAGCCTTGAGCTGAGCAAGCACACACTAGCCTCTACTGCCTGCTATCTCAGTTGGAGGAGGAGCTGCTAGAACCCCTCTAACTTCTGCACATAACTTGTTTTTTCATTTCATTATGGGTATAGAAGTAGGCGAGGTCTCATAAGTACATTCACAGATCCCCATTTAATTTTACCTGAGTCATTTTTCATGGTAAAAACCTCAAAATGTACCAAATTAAACTTCACTTTCTCCAGTTTCAACACACATTTATTCCTAACCTGCTCTGAGGACGGAGAAGAAGTAAAGCCATATCAAGCAGATGATCGGTGCAGCCAGAGCTTGATTGACAGCTCCCAGGTGGACTTGGTGGTCAAGGCGAGTAGGCAGGTAAGCAAAGTAGAGGTTATGTCTGTCTACCAGGTGCTTGAGCAACATGTAAAGGAGACCTGATAGAATAAAAAAAAAAGCAATTATGAGTACCACTGTGGAAGTGACTGATGACATGTTATACCACAGACATAAGTATCAGAAATGGGGTGAGGAAACAACAAAAGAGGATAAAATATTGACCATGCCAAAAAAAAGAAACTCACCAAAAGGCACAATTATTGGGCAAATGATGCTGTATGCCATGATGACAGTAAAAACACAGAGGGTCCAGCCATACATAGCTCCATATTCAAACTCATAGGCCTGGTTCTGTGAACAAAAATCAGTTTAGCTGGGTTGTCATGACAAGGTGAGGTTGATAAATCAAACAATTTCAAAATCTGTTTAACGGAAGTGACTTAAGTAGAGAGCAAATTTGTTTTGGGAATTTAATATATATTTTTAAAAGACTATCTAAAACAATTGTTAACACATCTTCCTTAACTTAACCTTTAACCATAAGCATTAAACCCATCCATCCTTCCACAGAGACTTCTGTAAGAGCAATTTCTGATTAAAGAAACCTAAATTCTAATAACTGAATTATTTACCATTAAGCAGGAGTAAGTAAAGATGATGTCTTTACAAACCTGTTTGACATATTTTCTTTCAGCAGCAGAGCGAGCAAGCATCATGCGTATGGTGTAAAGCAGTAACCCTGGCAACCGCAGCAACTCCATCCCGGAGCCCACCAGGCCAGCTGCGATCACATAGTTCACAAAAAATGCCCCTTGATCAGGCAAAAACACACACCTAATACAAGAAAAGAAAAAGCATGAAGTCACTGCCGCAGGTAAAGAAAACACTTTTTAGGTTAATAAAACTGCTGTAAATGAAATAACAACACCAAGAAGACATTTTATCTTCTAGAAGAACGAGGGTTAAACAAACAGAGCATAAACTAAAAAAAAGCTATTATGTAAACCCAGCAAAGTTAGACATTAACAAACTGTCAAGGCCTGCAAATGATTTAACAATAAACATTTTATCAAGAATCCACATTTATTTAAAAAAAAAATTTTTTCTTACAAATTAAGGCACATGTATTAAATGCATGCATACAGGGGAAAAAAAAGCTACACAAAACAGAGATTACTTACTCAAATCTTAGTTTCCCACCACTGAGGAACTCCTTATCAAACAGCCAACGGAAAAACAATGCAAGGCTGATGTCAAAAAACAAAGAAAAAACAAAAGTTGAAAAGTTACTACAGGTTTCTATATATATATATAGCAGAGTCATCTCCTACTCTCCTAGGAGAACAACTTGTCATTTGAATGACACATTTGGTATTCCATTGTGAGCATTGAGTGTACTAACAGAGACAAAAAAAAAAACCACACACACACACACACACACTTGACTGAGGTGAATGGAACTGATTTATGTCTCCTTGCTTTTAAATTTGCGATTTAACACTTCATGTGACAAACAGTTGATATACTTATTAAAGTGTTGATCTAAACTTAAGTTTAGTTCTCATTTAAGCAGAGCTCAAGGTTAGGTGGTACGAAGCCCTTTAATGCACTGTTTGAAACACATTGATTGTGTGCACTTGCTGTGAAATGGTATGTTGTTGTCACTAGAAGGGTAAGGTACACAGTGCTAAAATTGTTTACCTTTGTGTGAGGGAACAATATACAGTTGAGGAGCTGGGAGGTAAGATTTTGAATGGATGAGGAAAAGAGAGGAAGAGTGATAAGGGTGGTAAGGGTGAGGAATAAGGGGAAATAGGTCCGCGAGAGCCTTCATTTAGGTGAAATCGTGATGTGTCTGCATGTTACAGTATTACCTCCACCAAGGAGGTGATGTTTTTGATGCGTTGGTCTTGCTTATTGTCTGTAGCAACTTTACGAAAAAAATAGGAGGGATAACTTAAAATTTTAACAATCAAAGCCCCAACCAAAAAAACAAACAATAAAAATTTGGAGGTGATTAGATCATCTTTGGATCCATGATTTTTTAAAAGGTTTTTTATTTTGGTGGGGGAGGCATTAAATAAAAAATTTTGGAAGAAAAAGAAAAAAAAAAAAAAAAAAACATAGACAAGAGAATTTCTTTTTTCTTTCGTTTTTGGAAATGGAAAAAAAAAAAGTGGGTAATCAGTCTGGGAAGCTGTTGCTTACCTGGTGAGTCCAAGCGAGGGGAGAATGAGCACCATGAAGAGAAGGAAAAAGTACAACTTGCGCATCATGCTCAGCTGCTCACTGGACCTGAGGCATGAATGGAAGTGGAATAAAATAAAAAAAAAATCAACTCCAGTGACAGAAACCATTCAGTGGGCTTATGATCACTTTGTCTGTGTCATACCTGCTCCAATGCGCTTCTCCCAGTGTAGAATAGTACACTATTGTAGGCAGCAAGGCAGAGAAGGACCACAGCAGGAGAGTTGGGAAGAACTGACTGATGATGGGGCTCTAGGGACAAGGTGGGAAAACATAAAACAAAATAAAATAGAATAAAACAAGTTTAAGATTTGAAACTTTTACAGCAAACCTTTTTTAATTATGTGTCAGACTCACATTAAGGTAGTAGATGGGCTTAGTCACGTTGAACTTATCTATTGTGTTAATAATGATGGTTGGAGTCGTCAGGAAGGTGAGCAGGAAGAACAGGAGGAAGTTTATCATGACATAGCGAAAGAACCAGTAAACACCTCGCACAGAGAGGTTTTCCCTATTGGGTAAGGAAAAGCGCGATGTCACAAAGAGATGGTGCAAAGCAGTGTTTTGTCATGCTCGTTTTTAAAGCATTTGTATGTAGAAAGAAACTTCTGTAATCACAGTAATCCAATCAAAAGGAATTCTCCATATTCTCACAGGTCACACTGTTTCTGTGTTAAGTTCTTTGGATGAAAAGGGTGAGCAATATTCTGAATTATTTTATTTTCCTAATATAGCTACTGAAAGCAAAACTTATGTAACATTGCAGTTTATTGCTTTATGGATTATGTTCTGCGGAATTAGATATGTCCCATTGTTATGCATTACTTTAAGGTAATTTTCTTTAAATATACTTTAATTGGAATCATTCCCTTTTACAGAAATATTCTCTCAAACAGCAAGGCCATATGATTCCACTAAAAATCACTAATGACAATATTAAATTACTGTCTACCCTGGTATTATTGAAAGTCATATGATCTGTGAGGAACGCATCATGACATAAAAGGTTGCCGTTTCAGATCTTACCAATACACACTTTTGGGATGAGGTGCAAAGTTGACCCGCCACTTGTTCACTTTGAGAGTTTTGCTCTTGGTGGAGGGTTGGGGCTCCCTT
Organism: Atherinomorus stipes; assembly: GCA_023101725.1. Classification (NCBI taxonomy): domain Eukaryota; kingdom Metazoa; phylum Chordata; class Actinopteri; order Atheriniformes; family Atherinidae; genus Atherinomorus; species Atherinomorus stipes. The sequence goes on from JALJCO010001220.1 coordinate 324,182, forward strand.
CCACAACAACAGCTTGTCCCACCACACTCAAGCGCATTGAAGTCTTTCAGAATGCTGTGGTGAGTGAACTGCAGTAGTTAGTGATATACATTGACTAGATGGACAAAAACAGTCACACAAAGGCCTTTACTCTATCAAAGTCATGCGGTGACAATAAAACTGAGTAATACATGCCCTGATCAGGCCAAAGGACAAAGATAACCTCTTCACATGATACTTTTGCTTGAAGAAAACAATGACACACACTGTATGTGGGAAATTGGTGCACCAACAACAAAGAAAAGAACTTCATGGAAACTTAAGCCATGAGCAACCAAAGCAACTGCTATGGATTTGGGTTGGATCAGTGTATTGCTGATACAGTCATGGCTACTTTTTGTTAAGGCAGTACACATTGTAGAGCAAACACTGATCGAAAAAGACATTATGGAGCTACTCACTACTTGGCCATAGCCTCTGTCTGCAAGGTGACAAAAGCAATCCCCAGAGGGTGCTGTGGCACTTCTTCTGCCTGCTGTCTCACTTCCTCCAGCAGGTCTTTTTCTTTTGCACGGTAATACTCTATGGCATCAACCTGCAAGCAAGCCAACAGAGTATAAACAGAGACAAGTGGCTTGCTTTTTTTCTGCAGTGCCACTGATTAAACGTTTTCATTTTAAAGCAATACGTAACAAATTTACGTGGTTCAACATTTGTTTTCAATTATTCAAAAATACAACCTTAAACTAGAAACTACAAATCATCTGGTTAATCTAACCTTCTCACAGTTGGGGCAGCAACAGATGTGGCCACAAAAGCGGGGGTTGAACAGCTCCCGCTTCCCTGTTTTTTCGAGTACACGCTCGTAGTAGCGCAAGTTTTTTCCAGCTCGCATCCTAGGATAGAAATAAATAAATACAAACACTTGAGAGAAAAACTCCTACAAAAAACAAACTATGTTCCACAAAGTTTTTACATGTATGATGCATACATAAGCATGGAGTGGGATCACAGAGTGATCTTTCAGCATAGAAGTGAAATCTTATTAGTAAAGTTATGGACCACATAGGTAAAAAAGAATGATTTATCAAAGCAAAAATCTCTGTACAGCAGCTGAAGTTAGTGCATGTTTCTTTTATTTGTTTTTCATAGCAAATAAATATCCATAAGTAGCCAACGACAACACTGAAAGGTCCTGAAATGGTGGCTTCATCAGCCATTAACTGGTTAATATAACTTATGGCCCTGCTTACAAGCAAATAGTAGCATGCGCTTGCTGACACAGAGAAAAACCATCACATGATGTTTGAAACAGTTCCCTCTGATTACTCACCTTTCCTTATCAAGGTGCATGAGTTTGGCCACATCATAGCCCAAAGTCACAGCGCACACTTGGCAGGAAGGATACGCCTCTCTGTGGACAAGCAGAACTGCCGGTGAGGCATGAAGCAGGTTGCAACTACTGTATTTAAGCAAGTGTGGATCTACACAAAAAGTCAGTTTGAATAAACACTGATAAAACTGATGGTTATTCATTTTATTCACTCACGTGAAGTGGGTTGTTACTTCTTCTTCTGTTGCTGATTTAGGGACTGAACACACAAACAAGGTGTTTCTGGCCTGCACAAAAAAGACAATACAACATGACTAGGCCCCAAGTCAGCTAAGTAACATTCAACAGGTAATTAAATAAATGAAAGAACTTTTTGTGCCCATCTCTTCACAAACAAAATGCTAAGAGGTTGGCAAATGATGCATATGGATCAAACTGTTATTTGGGTTCCCTGAACATTATATGTCAGGGAACAAGCATCCACATCCAGATAGGGTAATGCTTAGTTTACATTACTGTATGTAGCAATCAATTTTGTAGTCTGATAAAATCAAGAGACTCACCGTTTCTCTGCGCATGTCCTTCATTTGTGAAGTATGTAATCGCAGCAGGACAACCGTGAGGGTTAGGTAGAGAACCGCAAACACAGTGTGCAGCCATAACAGATTGTTCCTAGCAGCAAAAACGTTGGACACTATGAAGAACTGCATTTTGTGAAAACCAAGCCACAGTTCTGCAATGTTAACTTGTACTTTATTAAACAGACATCTTAACAGGGCATGTACTTCGATGGTAGTTACCCAGTTTTAAGATTCCCAATAGTTGTCCTTCCAAAACTCTGAGGATCATTTCCTGAAAGAAACACATTTCTGTGTTGTTTTGTATCTGAAACACTGTTGTGTTGTGTGAAATATGTTTTTTTGTTCTGGCATTTTTAATTTGTTTTGTTGTGCTTTGCATTTCATGGCAACTATAATTGGTCTTAAGTTGCTGTGTTTCCTCTTTAAAGACAGGGTGTAAAGCCTGATGTTAAACTCACTCAGCAGGTCTCCAGTCATATTGACAGGCAGTATGATTGCAAGGGAGGTGACAGTGATAACCACTAGCAAGATAATCAGATGACGCTGGAAGGAAAGGTAGTGAACAGCATCCATGCCGCATCTCTCCTTTATCTTTTCTTCACTGAAAGACAAATGCATACCATGCTCATTGGCAAGACTAAGACACTGTGCTTCATAAACAGCATTTAATTTAAAAAAAAAGGTGAGACAAAGGGGTCTAAAATGAGCAACACTCACTCCATTCTGACAATGTAAGGAAGCCAAGAGCAGAACCCCTGAGGAAAAGAGAAACCATGAAATTACACTAAAGCTTTATGTGGTTTCCCAAATGCATTTTGGGGCTTAAACAGCTTAATACAATACTATTTAATATCAGTGACACAAAAGTCCAATTCAAATCCAGGAAGTTAAAGTGACTATGTGAGCCAGTCTGTCCTCTGGGAACCATTTATCTTTATCTGTTAAAGTTATATTTCTTTACATCAAGACTACTTGTTTTGGTGGTGGAAGTGACAACAGACATATTTTTTTTTACCATACCTTTTCATATTCAACGTCCTCTGGATTGGACACAATAGATGACATATGTCCATAGCAGCGATGCGTCGACTCATTGAACCTGATACAAAAGGTTCTGTGTTAAAAATTTTATCACATTAACAGAGACAGATAAACCAGAAGATCCTGGTAACTATTATGCTATCTTTTTTATATTCCGTTCAGTATATAAACCAAACTCCCCCTCCTCCCCCCTTCCCAAAAACAAACTGTGAACTGACCCTTCACTATCTGCAACCAGAGCAAGACGGCCATAATCCCAGAACTTCTCCCTGATGATTGAAAAGAGGATCAGCAACACCTGTGGCAAGAGGAGAGGCAATTTAGTACTGGTGTAACATATTTCTGCAAAGCAAAAGAAATTTAATTTGGACTCATACCATTAAAGAGATGATAACTCATTCAAAATTTCAGCATAAGTATTTACTGTATAAATTCTGCTAACTGGTACAAGACAGAAATAACCTCTGATAACTCAGGTCACAAGACATTCAGCATTCTCTCACTTGATTTCAATTATACAAGAGGGAGACAGAAGAAACATACAATAAAGACACAGAAGTCAAGCAGCAGGACAAGTGGCACTCCTCCAAAGTTCACGCCTGCGAGGACGGTGCTCTGGTTGGTGTTGAAGCAGCTGCTATTATCCAAGAAGCCAGAATGAGAGGTACCATTTGAGATCAGCAGCGCCTCCCACCACGGTAAAGACATTACTGGAGTGGGACCAGCACCTTGTCTGGGGAGAATGACAGTGGTATATTTTCAGAAATTATCCCTTAATGGAATGCAAAAAAAGGGAGGTCAGCACGTGGTGATATAAACAAAAAATAAACAATGTTGAAGCTTTGCTGTTTTGTGTTTGTAGTGATGACAGTACAGTATGCTGATAAACACTTTGAATATGATAATTGAACTACTGACTATAAATTATGTTGTCAAGCAAAGAAAACGTGCTTGACAGGACAGAAAATAATATAGTTTAGGCAACTTCATGCTTTCTATAGTACTGACAGACATCAACAGTTATGTACGTTCAAATGTAAGTGTGCATGGTAGCTGGATGCTGTAGGACAACTCAAAACACACCCTATGAGAAGTGCTCAATCCACAGGCTCAAGGTGCTCAATCCACACCCTATTTGTTATAAAAACATCTACATTCATAGCCAACGTAATGCTAAAGGAAGTGTTTTACTGTTCCTCTGAGATACTCAAACCTGTGCATATTACGGACATTTCATGAAAGCAACTTGTGAAAAGGGGGCATGACATGTCTCAGTATTATCAGTAAATAAGCATGTGAACTGTTTTGGGGTGATGCTTTCAAATTACCAGTGTATTTGTATCAGTCCACCAGCAAGGGGGTCTAAAACCCTTCCTGACTGTAGCACTTAGAGCATGTAGCACTCAGAGATCTTATGTGGTTAACTACTCAGATATAATGCGTAGAACCATGATTAGACCTGTGGGTTTTAGCTTTTTTTTTCTTTCTTTCTTTCTTTTTAAATCTACCAAACCTGGACTTAGGAACTTTTGACGAAGGCGAAGATAAGAGACTGTGTGGTTTCTGTTCTAAAATCCATGTTAATTCCGTTTGGTCACGAATAACAATCACTGCGCTCGCGCCTTACCTTTCCAGAAATAGATGAAGCACGCACTGAGTCACGCGGAAGACGATAAAAGTTATAGTACCTACGACGCATTAGCTGTCCGTTAAGGCAGATAATCAACAATGAGTCACAAAAGTCGCGACATAGCAGAGAGAGAGTGTCATTCGTATATAGCCTTCCTGTTGCCAAATACCAACACAGGCTGCTTTCTCAGACAGCTGTTGCCTACTTTGACAGTCTGACATAACACTTAGTCACAAGCGGCTGTACAAATAATTGTAAACACCCACTCAGCAGAAAGTCCCTCAGACTGTCACGCGAAATGTGCTGCTGAATAAACTCCTCAAAAGAACATTAAAGGTAATTTTTCCAAAACTTTGCAGGCGCAAATGAGGTAACAAAAATATGCTTACCTCCACAAACTGCCCCAAGCCACACAGTTAAGTTGACATCCGTTGATATAACTTGATTTACTCGTCTAAAAACATCCCCGATGTATTTTGACAGCTAATGAACGTTGTTATGGTATACAAGACAAGACCGCTGACTTTTTTTTTTTTTTTTAATCGAGAAGAAAACTTCCTCCTACTGTAAGTGAAGTGCGCGGAACTGTTTCTCTCCCCTTTCTCTGTTCCGCGTATGCGCAGACGCTCCAATTTAATAATTTGTGTCGCGTGCTACACTTCCTTCAGTCCTCCCCGCTGTTGAAAGTTTGGCGCACATTTAAAACTTTTAATTAGAAAGACTGGTTATGAAAATGGAGAATACTGAATCTAGTGACGCATAAAAAAGAGGCAGGACTCAGTCTTCATTACAGGCTGTATGCACCTCATAAAAACTTGAAGTAAAGGACGATATAAATAAATATAGGCTATGTAGAGTAGTTTTTGTACGTCAGCGATGCAGACAAAACAGTTTTAGGCTATGTCAACAACCTAACAAGGCAATTCAGATAGTATTTTAGAGGCAGCAAGTTCTTATCAGGCTACCTTTGGTGCATATTGATTATGGCTTTAAGCTAGCTAATCATACCAGGAAGGATACTGCAAATGCGATTCTTGTGATTTCTAATATGCTATTAGATTAAATAAAAAAACATTTGGCTAATTAGTATGCTTCTAGGAGACAGCTTACAGATTCTGTAGTCATGCATGCCTCTTTGTCAGTCATCATATACCGTGGTATTCAGATGTTATCTCTGTAAAAGAGGAAACTGAAGTTCACTTGCTCCAATAAAATTAGTTTGATGGAGAAATGTTTTTCCTCTTAAGCATCAGGCTACCCCTTGGCTTTGTATGACAATGTAAAAACTGCTCTTCTACAGAAATGCTGTGGAGCTGTAGTAATGTCACAGACTGAAAATAATCAAGTATGAGTAGGCTATCTCCAAATGAAAATACAACACTTGAATAAATGTGCTACCATAATACCAATGTGTAACAAAAAGCTGGACCTATGTTCTTCATGCCTTTTTTCTATTTAGAAAAATTTTGGGTAAACAACTATAAAAACATTGATACGTTGTGAGTGCAAGGAAATGAAGATAATGGACTGAGTGGCAAATTAATTGGATGCCTGTTAAACTGATGACTAATTATTTTCCTAAAAAGGATTGATCATATGACTGGATTACAAATACTTAAAATTTAATTTATAGCATCATTGGGGGCATTTAAATACAAAATATACTGAATTATACATTTTGAAAATTATTACAAATAACAGGCTTGTTACAGCTGCCAATATTTGGAGTTAACAGTATATTATTTCCCTCCAAACTGCATTTCAACAAACATAAACCTTACAGCAGTAGTTGTGAAATCCACCCTGTTTTACAAACTTCATGATATTAACCATTTTAACTGGTTTGGAGCTGTAAGAGATGAACATTTTGATCGTAGTTTGAGATATCCCAATATTATTCTGTAATTGAACACTCGTGTTTAGCTGCAGCAGGAAAGACGGAAATTTGAGCCATCTTACACTATTAAATACATTCACTGGGCATCTTTCCAGCAAGACATATTTTACCTGGTTTAAATATAGCCTACAGATATGGATGAAAGATAAACCAGTTGAAAAAGAAATCAGATGCGCCTTTCTGTCGGTAGCCCTACAGGGAAATTATCTTTAAACCTCTTTGGGAAACTTGCGGCAGTTTCTTCTTGTCGGGTTTCAGTTAGATGATTATCAAGTAACTGATGCATGCCATCTGAAAAATAGTGTTGCTTTTTCTACAAAGCTGACACTAATATTAGTAAACTAAAAGACAACTTGCTAGATTTTATGTTTTATTTTTCTCTCTTTATTTAATAATAGGGACCAGACACATTATTGTACATTGTCGTATAAAAATGCAATGGTTAATTTCTATCTTTGGTCCCTATGGTACAGTAGATGGACTTTGTGCTAAATCACAAAGACACAATGCACAGACAACATACAATAACATAATAGAGGGCAACAATAAAACAATAACACAATCTCAGGTCAGAAATAACATAAGAAATGGACAACAGCATATAACAGTTGATTTAAATATTTTTATTGATCTATTACTGCTGCTTCTTAGAAAGAAAGAACGGTTTAATTATAACACCAGGAAGAGCCTGTATTTTTTTTTTTTTTTTACACATTCCATGTGTGCTACGCAAACTGACACCATGCCATGAAATAATGAAGAGGATGAAGACTGGTAGTTGTATTTCAAGTTCAGGAAGTTTGACAGCTTTGTCTTCTAAAAAAACACTGGAGAGACACACATAAGTCATTTTAGAGCTGCTTGTTCAGAAAGACAGAACACCAGACAAAGGAGAAGATGAAATATTTCTTAAGTGTCTGCATCTTTCTCTCAGGTTTATCATGCCGCTTTTTCTATGTGGAAAGTCGAAAAGAAGCCAGAGCCTCAGGTGACATCATTATTGGAGGACTGTTCCCAATACATGAAGGTGCTGAAGTTAGTTATGCCAGTGGCAAACAACAGTGGACCTGTAACAGGTAATTTTCTATTTTTATCTTCACATAAGTTGTATTAATGTAAGCATCAAAGTCTTTAATGTGTGAGTGAATCATACAGGGTAAGTGCTGCTCGGCTGGCGCAGTCCTTAATGATGGTGCATGCTGTGGAGGAGATAAATCAAAGGCATGAGTTGGGGAAGCTCAAATTGGGATATCACATAGTGGACTCCTGCGGTGATGTTACCACTGCTCTGAGAAACATCCAGTCCTTCATGAAGAGAAATGGTGAGTATTGTCAAGACTCAATTTCACATTATTAATTTATACCATGACAAACATTTATTTGTAATTGTATTAAAAATGATTTACAGATTTCATACCATCAGCTGTGGGAGATAAGAGGGCAGTTATGGGCAACACCAATAATTTTGAACAAGTTTAAAACAACAACAAAAAAACAAACAAACATGTTTTTGGACATTCTAAGACAGTTTACCCATTATCTTTCAGTTAATTGAAATGTATTACCTTTGAAACTGTCTTATTGTAAAGTTTAAAGTTTTTAAAGTTTTTTAATTCATCAAAGTAAGTCAAACATTATAGGAACATCTTGGTTATCAGAGGCAATACATTTAGAGAGCTTTAATGGGAGAAAAAAATGATTAAGTAAAATTTTATCCAGTATATAGTATCATTATGTGTAATATACCAGGTGCAATTTATATTTTTGCAGTTTTCTCCTTAGATTATTAAAGAATTTTTAATCTAACATAATTTATGTCATATTTTACTCCCCCCCCCCTCTTCTTTCATACTAATGTAACAATTGACAATTATGGGATAATACAAATAAAACAGAAAAAAATATAAAAAATAGATCATGTATTTTTGGTAAACTCATTATTTAAAAAAAAAAAATATAAAATTTTTAATATATACATTTATAATAAAAAAAAATTATATTAAAAATTAAAAAAAGAAAAAAAAAAATTAAAAAAAAAAAAAAAAAAAAAAAAAAAAAAAAAAAAAAAAAAAAAAAAAAAAAAAAAAAAAAAAAAAAAAAAAAAATTATTTACAATGAAAGAAAGACACTGTGAGGCTTCAACTTGAACAGAGAGAGCAGATGCAGATGCAGGCATGAAAAAGTTCCCCTTTCTGCCGACTGCCAGCCACTTACCAACCACTAACCAGCGACTTGTCTACTAATTCAATCGCACAGAGAAACGCCTGTGTGCCCAGCGGAAACAATTTCAGAGCATAAATGAATACCCGGAACAAGGACGTTTCCACATACCAAGTTTGGACGCAATGCATGATGACGTATTCGCGGGGCAAATCGTTCAGCCAGTGATAGTGCAGTAATGGTGCACTATTATTGCACCACTTCTGGCAGAAAAAGGCGGAAATTTTTCATGCCCGCATCTGTAAATGATTATCATCATTTCATGTCAGTCAAATCTTACAAACTGATAGGGTTCAAGGAAGTGCACCTGGAATTCCATACAGTCTATCCATTTTCCGCGTAAAGTTTCTGAGGCTCACTAAGTTTGCAGCATTGATCATACACAGCTTTATTTTGGTTCCACCACAGGATTTACATTAGGCTGAGGTCTGGACTTTCCAGCCCCTTGTCTGTTATTTCTCAGCCAGTCTGTTGTACATTTGTTTGTGCTTGGGATCATTATCCTGATACATAATTCAATTTTGGCCATTTAACTCCAGAATACTTTGGTAAACAGAAGAGTTCATGGTCATCTCAATTACAACAACAAATAAAGAAAGAAAGAAAAAAGAAAGAAAGAAAAAAGAAAAGAAAAGAAAAGAAAAAAACACACCCAAATCATCAACCCTCCACCACCATGCTTAACAGCTAATATTTTGCTATTATGCTTTTTTAATCCTTATTTATGATTATGGTAGTATTAAGAGTGGACTTGATTTTTCACACACTGTTTCTTCATGACTTTTTCTGTTATTTATTCATTCATATGATTAGTGTTTTTTTTGCCATTGTTAGAAATTTAAAATGAAGGCAACTGTATTTATTAATATTTTTTGTTTGTTTGTTACACAAACACAGATTGTACAAAGCAGTCTCCCCCACCTGTGCTGGCTGTTATTGGTGATTATTACTCAGAGATATCCATAGCAGTTACAAGGCAGCTCAACCTGGAGAACATTCCACAGGTAGGGATGAGCTTAAAACCATTTTTTAGACTTTGTTAAGCATTTAAAGTCATTTGAACAAATAATCAATAAGCAAGCATCATAAACAGAGCAAGACTTAAGACAGTATTTCCTTTAAACTAGGTTTTGTTAAGCAAGCCTACCATCTGCAGGCTGTGTCCTCATATTTACTGCATTGGTATCAAAACGTGATCAATCAGAGGCATAGTGACAGAACCCCACACTGTCGCATTCGTATGAAGAAAGACTTTCTCATTTTGCTGTTAAGCACGCCCCTTGTCTAATGGCTTTTTTCCTCAATATTTGTACAGATAAGCTACGGTTCAACATCTGGTCTCCTGAGTGATAAAACCCGTTTCCCAAGCTTTATGAGAACCGTACCAGAAGACGATCACCAAGCACGAGCCATCATCGAGATTCTGAAACATTACAACTGGACTTGGGTTGGTGTTGTAACAACTGATGGTGAATATGGTCGCTATGCAGTTGAACACCTCCGCCGCCATGCTACCAAAAATAACATCTGCTTTGCCTTCACCGCAGTTCTGCCAGAGGTCCTTGGAGATAAAACACTTCGTGACAGCATTGAATTAGCAGTTAAAAGCATAACTGAAAGTAAAAATGTTAAAGTCATTGTGTCTTTTGCAAAATCCAATCACATGATGTACATTTTTGATAAGCTTCTCAAGAATCCCCGTGGCAGAGAGAAAGTTTGGGTGGCAAGTGATAACTGGTCACAATCAACTAATGCTCTCAATACCGCTGCTTGGAAACTGGAAGATGTTGGAACAGTTATTGGGACCAATTTTAAATCTGGAAACATATCCAAGTTTATACAGTTTCTCCGAAATCTTGAAGTAAATCACCAGACAAACAACTCTTTCCTGAGTAAATTTTTAAAGGGGGAAAAGACTGACAAGTCCAACAAAACAGCCATTGAAGAACTGATAAACATGACATATCCATATGCCGTGTTCAGTATTAATTTAGCAGTTAAAGCAATTGCTCAGGCTGTTAAAGACCTCTGCATCAACAGGACGTGTAATGTATCCACCTTGGAACCCTTGAACGTAAGTACAGACACACACACACACTGTTGTACTTCTATCTTTCTATGCATTGCCTAACCCCTTACCCTAACTACTACAACTGATTGCCTAAACCTAACCCTTGCTCTTCCCTTAACCAAAACCTAATTGTAACATAAACTCTTAAATGAAAACTTGACACTCAAAAATAAATTTTTCTTAGGCTTTTTTAGTGCTAAAATGTCCTCACTTTGTTGGTTAAAAGCGCAAAATGGTCCTCCCAATGTAGCAAGTGCAAGGACACATACACACACACAAATACACACACACAACCCATCAACTGATAAAAGTTTGACAATCAAAGAATCAATTACCATGAACAAATTTTCAGCTAACACATTTACTGCACTATGCCATTTTACATGAAGCATCTGGTTATATCATCTTTAGCTGTGGCAAATAATTAGACTACAAATAAGAGAGAGAGAAAAAAAAAAAACACGCTCAAAGTTTCTCTACTGTCCACCACCAAGTTACTAACAGGGTAAGGTCGCATTCACACCTGCCCTTGTGATTCAAATCCTTGTTCATTTCCTTGGAAAGTTCAGTTTGTTTGGGGAGATGTGGGCGTGCAAACAAACTCTGGCTCTTGGTCCGCTTCAGGTGAAACAAATGCAGGAAGCAGACTATGAAGCAAGGCTTTGAGGGTTTAATGAAAGGTATTGTGGATAAACACAACCAACAGTGCGTATCAGTAGAGCAGAAAGAATTGGCCAGATGTAGAAGAACCCTGTAAAAGTTCTGTTAGAAATACGGTCAACCCAACACCATTGGGATCTGATGCAGCTCCATGGTTCACTAGTCCTTCTATAACTAAATAATAAGCCAGTTTTCTTCTTCACTGTGAGTTTCGTCTTCTCCTTTAGTAATTCTTAAGGCAGCGCCACCTCTGGCAAGAATGAAAATTTGTTATTTGAACAATCTGGTTAGTTTAAGTAGTGAAGCGTGGATGCAAACTCAGGCTGGAGGAATGTTGCAACCAACAACTGGTCTTGAAGGGCCGAACTTTATAATAAAACAACGTAGAACATTTGTTTGTAGCCGGCAGACTACACAGCTTTTGCTGACGTCCCTAACTTTGTGCGGCTGAAAACACAAGCATCTGAAAGCGTCTCCTTTCTTGGTAGTCCCCAGTGTTCCACTGGAAACGGGAGGGTACAGACCCGATTTTCAGATGCTTGTCTGTTTTAAGACGCACAAAGTTAGGCATGTCAGCAAACGCTAGCCTGCTAACGCTAGCTATGTAGTCTGCATCATTGAAGTACCGGCTGAAGTTTAGTAATTCTTAAGGCAGCGCCACCTCTGGCAAGAATGGAAATTTGTTATTTGAACAATCTGGTTAGTTTAAGTAGTGAAGCGTGAATGCAAACTCAGGCTGGAGGAATATTGCAACCACCAACGTGGACTTGCTGGGTCTTGCAGACTAATAGTGTTAATGCATCGTTAAATTAAAAAGAAGCAACTGAACCAGCTTGGATCTTGTATTTGCAGAATAGACAGATATGTTGGTAGAGAACAAAGAAACACAAAAAGAAGCAACTTAACTAGACTTAAACATCCCCCAGAGGTACAATACCACTCTCCCTGCTGAAAAAAATCACTAAGACCATCTAAAACCATCTACCAGCCAGTTTTTCCCAGCTAAAACCATCAACCAGCCTAATAAACCAGCTAAAACCATCAACCATCTTAAGCTGGTCTTAGCTGTTTTTTCAGCAGGGCTATATAACTATACTGTACTGTTGAGGGTATAATAGCAATACCTTTGAGAGTATCACCCCAGTGACAATCCTTCATAGCCCTAAAGGTACAGAGAATGAGATTCACTAAGGGGTTTCTGGATGTGTAAATTATCAGCTAGTCGTTCCAGGTTTAATCACAACTTTCAACATTCTGTAATTTCAGTTCCGAGTTGCCTTACGAAATGCAACGTTTTTCATGGATGGGGAAAAGTATTCATTCGATGAAAGGGGGGACATAAACACAGGCTATGATGTCATCCTTTGGAAGGAGAGCTCACCATCTTTTCTGGATACGAAGAACGTCGTAGGTTTTTATGACATCAAAAACCACAGACTTATTTTCAACTCAGATAAAATGCAAGACTTGGACAATCTCACTGTAAGTATTTGTCCCTACTAGTAAATATTTTCCTTTTATTTTGAAGTTGGCCTGTGTACACTTAATGAGCCACTAAGGGATTATCACGCTTTCCGGAACTTAATGGAATCTAGGCGTTTCCTCTTCCGGGCCATTTCAACAAGGGATTATACGCTTGGTGATTGGGAAAAGGAGGACGAATCTATTAGATAAAAAAAAAAAAAAAAAAAAAAAAAGAAAAAAAAAAAGAAGGGGGGGGGAAAAAAAGGGGGGGATAAAAAAAAAAAAAAAAAAGAGAAAAAAAGAAAAAACTGATAAAAAGATAGCTGAATCCACTGTTCCTGCTCTCTTCCACTTTGTAAATCAGATAAACGCCAATCCTACTTAAGTTTTCATTGATTGCAGACTGAAGTGATGCTAAGGAAGAAGTGGATCAAAGCAATAGATTTGCCGGGGTGAGGGGCCGAACTTTATAATAAAACAACGTAACACGTTTGTTTCGAGCCAGCAGACTACACAGCTGGCGTTAACAGGCTAGCATTAGCCAGTTACCATTTGCTGACGTGCCTAACTTTGTGCGGCTGAAAACGCAGGCATCTGAAAGCGTCTCCTTTCTTGGTAGTCCCCAGTTGTTCCACTGGAAACGGGAGGGTACAGACCAGATTTTCAGATGCTTGTGTGTTTTAAGACGCACAAAGTTAGGCATGTCAGCAAACGCTAGCCTGCTAACGCTAGCTATGTAGTCTGCATCATTGAAGTACCGGCTACAAAAAAATGTGCAACGTTGTTTTATTATAAAGTTCGGCCCTTCACTCCAGCGAATCGCTTCGATCCACTTCTTCCTTAGTATCACTTCAGTCGGGAATCCATGAAAATTTAAGTAGGGTTGGCATTTATTCAATTTATAAAGTGGAACAGAGCAGTGACATTGGATTCAGCTACTGTTGAACTGGCCCGAAAGAGGAAGCGGCTAAATGTTTCAAGTTCCAGAAACCGGAACACAGAAGTGGGATAATCCCCTATTGGTCAAGCTGTTCTTGAGTTTATGTCATCTTCTAGTAGTTTATTTATATAGAGAAAAAGATCCCCAAGCCTTTACTTTTTGTCTGTTTTGAAGGCAAATTCTTTGGAAACGACATAAGACAAAGAAAAGTCTGACACTAAACTGCACTAATAGTTGTGATTTGGGTCTGCTGCAGTCAAACTAAAACCACATCACTAATTCCCATCAAGTGGGAAACACTTCCTTTGTTTAGCATTGTGAACATACTAGTTTTACTTTTCATTCACACAAATTTATAGTCCAAGACCAGGGATGATATAGGTTGTAAAAACAGTAAACCAACTTGAGGAAATTATGTTAATTCTTTGATATTGTGATTCTTGACAATAATTGGCCTCACATGATAAGGTTAATTTATCTTCACAGAAAGAGAATTCCAGTTGTTCAGTCCACTGTAAGCCAGGTGAAAGGAAGACATCAGCTGAAGGCCAACCAGTTTGCTGCTATCAGTGTGAAAAATGTCCAAAGGACCAGTTTTCCAACGTCACTGGTGTGTATTACAGCAAAGAACAGTCAGACTAATTAAATACAATGAAGTCAAACAGTTATAATGAAAAGCTATTTTGGAGCAGCTTGTTGTCACTTCCAGCTTGAAAATATCAATGTATCTTTACACTCTGTTTGCAGATTCCACTGTGTGCCATCAGTGTAATATTTCCACCCATTACTCCAATGAGGGTAGTTCCAGATGTGTCAAAAAAGAAGTTGTTTTCTTGAAGTGGACGGATAGGTATCATATTGTCGTGCTGGCATTTACAGCTCTAGGAGCTTTGCTTTCCCTTGTCGTTGGGATCATCTTCATCTCACACTGGAAGACACCTGTTGTGCGCTCGTCTGTGGGCCCCATCTCCATCCTTCTTCTTTCTTCTCTTTTTTGCACGTTTGTCAGTGTACTGATATTTGGTGGAGAACCCAACGAAAGGCAGTGCAAGGCGCGACAAGTGCTGTTTGGTTTGAGTTTCACAATGTGCATTTCCTGCATCTTAGTCAAGTCATTCAAAATCATCTTGGCCTTTGAATTTAACCCCAAAACGCAAAGCGTCCTAAAGAAGCTCTACAAGCCTTTTGTGATTATTGCAGCATGCATGACAGGTCAAGTAGTGATCTGTGCCGTGTGGCTTGCACTTAAGTCTCCAAAGCCTAAATGGAATAACAAAGCAGCAGAAAATCAGCGTTTGATGTATTGTCACGAGAATTCAACTTCTTTATTTGGCGCCATGCTAGGCTATATTGGCCTTTTAGCTCTCATTTGCTTGGGTGTGGCATTCAAGGGAAGAAAGCTGCCACAAAGTTATAATGATGCAAAGTTCATCACCTTTTCTATGCTCATTTTCTCCATTGCCTGGATCATCTTTGGCCCTGTTTATGTTAATGTCACAGGGAAATACCTTCCAGCAGTTGAGATGGTTGTCATCCTCCTCTCAGCCTACGGCATCCTTTTCTGTCAGTTCTTCACAAAATGTTACATTATTCTGTTCAAGCAGGAAGCAAACACAGTGACTGCATTCCGCCAAGATATTAGGAATTACTCCTTGGGTAGAGACGCAGATGAGAGCTCTATTGGGATCCCAAACCCAGCTTTATCCATGGAGTCGCTGCCAAACCCAGTGCCATCTGATCCACTGACTGATGAGAGGTCATCCAATGGCCCTCTTGTGACACCAAGCTTGTCCCCTCCAGTGTTAAATCCACCATCCACCATGCCCCAGGCCAACCTCAGCATAGACCTCAAGAGGAAGCAATTACAGAGATATTCAAGTTTACCAGTATTACCAGCAAATCATTCACAATAGCTTAAAATGTTGATCCCTGAAGTATAAAGTAAGATTGCACTTCCTGATATTTCCTCAGATTGTTCAGTATTGTTCCTGATTAATGTTCTGTTTATTCATTGATTGACTTGATTAATTGTTTTGTTCTGCTCTTAAAGATGCACTACAGAATATTTTGCAATTTTCTCAGTGACATGCCCCCTATCAACAGCTAAATTGGCATCCATCTTTATTCTACCTGGACTGAGAGCTCACTCCAGCCAGTAAAAGACAGTCTTATCTTGACTCTTGTCTTATCTCCTGTTCTGTCCCTTCCTTTCTTTTCCTCTCTTCCTCCGATAATGTTTTCTTGCATTTCTTTGCCAAATTCCCCATGATGCACATTCAAAACACCCAGTGTGTTTATTTCTGTTTGACGCATGCATCGATACTTGGCTGCAATGTCAAGCCGCGCCCGGATGGAAAAACTTGCGTAGTGCTGTTTCTCAGCCTCGGGACGCCACTGCGCAGTGACAGCTTGAGAGATGCACATAATGAATGTTGGTGTGCCATCAAAACAAGTCAGAAAATTTTTAAGGTGAAAAGTTGCATTGTGGGCCTTTAATCAGTTATGTTGATTACTCTATTTTTATTGCACCTTTTAGATTTTTTTTATTGCATTCAATATTTATTGTATTTTATTGTATTTGACTTATTTTCCCTGTAAGGCATCTTGTGACATTCCCGTGTCAGTGAAAAGTGCTGTAGAAATAAACTGAACCTACTTACTATAAGATGTTAAAAATATTGACCATTTTGGCCAAAAAATTCAAAAGCAATAAGATTTCATGCATCCACACACAGTAATTTGGAAACATTGCACTAAATCTAATCTGGATTTAAAAAGAAACAGATTTATTTAAAAACTGTTCAACTGGGTCAAAGTAACATTTGACCTTTTTTTTTTTGTTTGTGAGGTGATCCAAATGTAATCTCACATAGAGAGGATTTTTTTCAGTACTGCAGATTCCAATACTAATAATGTAACTGCTATTGGCAATTTAACTGTTAAGGCATTATTCCTTGGGAAAAGATGTATATGTGAGCTCTCATGGGATCAAATACCACAGAGTCACTCTCAAAAGCAGTATCATCTGATCCACTGACGCACCATGGGTCAGTAAGTTAGTTACATGTTAGTCTTATTTCAGTGACAGAGCACATTGCTTGAAAATGAGTGAAATTATCATGTTCATTATAGGAATGCGTGCTGATTATTTTTTCTGTTTATTGACTGATCACTTCATTGACTTATTGGTTTAACTTGAAATGCCAGAGTATTAAATGTTAAGAGAAGAAACTGCACAACAAAATAATTAAATTACTTAGAACTCAGGAACGATGGAGCTGTTATTCATAGCAATTGTACAAATTAGCAGTGGACAATCACTGAAAAATAATTATAATAGTAATAATAAAAACATGACTTGAGGGTTGTATTTTGCAGCATCATTCACATTTATACATTACCCACATGTATTATTGGTGATCAGAAACATTGTGACATCTTTATGTATGATTACCCTGGTGCTTCTGTGTTTTTGTAAATATATTTGAAGGTGAAGGAAGAAGAAGCCAACTTTCTGCACATGAAGAATAGAAACTGATTAACAGGCTCATTGAGCTATCTGCTTTCCTTTATCAGATTCTGTAATTGTCTTGTGATAATCTAAAGGGTTGATGGGGAGGTTTGACTGATTATATGTTAGCTAAAGTCTCACAATATAACTACTGTATGGGTCAATGCCAGCTGCACCTATTAAACCATGTATTACATATTTGAATACCCCACCTGCCTTGTTGCTTTTGTACTTGTATTTGTGAATGTGTGTGTGGGATCAGAAGGAAAATAAAGTCGGAAATTGCTTTTGTTTTTGTTTCATTTTATGACAGCGACAGGAAATCAGGAGTTTAGACAAACAAGGAAAGAGTTAGAGTAAATTCATCCCCTGCAGCTTTGCAGACATTCCTCTCAGTCATGCCACCCAGCAACACATCCATCATTTCTTCTCTACTTTGAACCCACCAAAGACATATAATAAGATCTTTGTGACTTGTCTGGTTTCATGTGCTCAGAGATTGGTCAGTGCTGCACTTTGCTGGTATCTGAACAGTAATTTGCATAACATCAGACATAGCAGAGCAAATCTAGATTGTTCCACATTTGAGACATCACATGAGATGCGTTGACGTGGTTTGCAGGACGGAGCGTTCCAAACCAATGTCACGGGCCACGACCAGATGTGCCAGTCGTCAAAATAACAAATCCAATGCAATTAGTCAGTAAATTTGCTGTTAGAGTTTGTGGTTCCTCTGAGTGTGTCTCTCACTCTTTCCCCTAGTTTTCCATTAAGGGATTTTCTGTTTATCTGTTGTGCTGTTGGCTGTTCATTTCTGCTTCCCATGTCTTTTTGTGTGTGTTTATGTGTTTCTTGCCTCTGAGTGAGTGTGTACATGCAGAGAGGTAAGGGTTGGCAGTGTTTATACACAAACATCAGCCTGCTGCTGCTGTGTGTGTGTGGTGGCTGTTCATGCCTCACTGTGGGACGCGTTGATTAGCGCTCACTGCCGCTCAGCTCCCAGCTGTCCTTGCGGCTGGCCACTGATTGAAACCAATCAGGCTTGCGATGGCCCCATCGCAGTGACCCCTCACCCCTCCCACCCCCGGCCTAATCACCTGCTGATTGGCCCACGCAGGGCCCCCTCCCGTTGGCACGGAAGGTTAATTTGACCGGCGGATGAAGGCTCCAGGAGGGAATAGGAACGTGCGCTGGGTGATATTGCATGGATATAGCCCAGCTGTCAATCACAGCCACTTAAAAAAAGAGCAGCTCGGGGAAAAGTGACAACAAGGAGGAAGAGGGAAATAGAAAAGAAGGAAGAGCAATGTTAGTTAAGGACATGGTAGCTACTGTTTAATATTGGGCAGTGACTTCAGCTTTTTTTCTTCTATTAGCATGAAACCTATGCTCAGGACACTCAAGATCCTATTCTTAGTCTTTCCATTGCATTTGACATATGGTGAAGATGCACTGGAAAGTTTTATTGAGAACAGTTTTAGATAGAAAATGGAATACAAAAATAAGCCTAAAATAAGTGTTACTGAAATCAGAAATTCACCTGTAAAATACAATAAATGAAAAATCAAAGATGCATAACTGTCAAGTAGAAAATGGTTTTCAGGAACAGCTCTTAAACAGGGTTTAAAGTTCTTCAGTTTGCTCAAGTGACAATAGTTCTTTTTTTCATTCTTTCTTTCTTTCTTTCTTTCTTTCTTTCTTTCTTTCTTTCTTTCTTTCTTTCTTTCTTTCTTTCTTTCTTTCTTTCTTTCTTTCTTTCTTTCTTTCTTTCTTTCTTTCGTTATGTCTAAATTGTAGTGCAGAGGTTTTGTCAGAAGGTGGCAGTGTTGGATACATTGTGGAAAGTTTTACTGTGTATCAATAAAGAAATCAATTAATGCTTCATTTGTTTATTTCTTCTCTTTTATTCAATGCATACCCTTCAGCAAGCCATTATTCTCCATCTACAGATACACATTTTATTGTGCATAGAGTATATATTTTATTGTATATGATGGTTTATTCTCAAATTTGAATTTTGAAAACTGGAAAAGTAAAGTCAGGTCATGTGCTCTGTCAGATGCTTGTTTTGATTTTTACCATGAAAAATTAATATATAAAACATAAAAGATGTTTGGTCAATATTTATTTATTAGTTTTCTTTTTATTTAATTGTCAAGCTAATACGAAAAAAGTTTTCTTCAGCAGCACCACACAGACTCTAATTAGTAAGTTTGTGCAAAGGATGCTGAAAACTTCATTTTATAATAGCATTATTTTGTTTTTATCAACCAAGTAATAATAGCAGCAAAGTTACACCACTTCCTTTCAGTGGAAACATCACACCTTTCTCCACACTGGTCTGACTCGTAGCCTCATCAGTCCATGGGTTTCTCCCTATCCTGTGTGAGTGTGTGCAGTTTGTTTCAGGTTCTTCTCCCTACTAGTCTCTGGTGGGCAGAATAATGTTGCCAGATTACCATATCATTACCATATCATTTCCATGTCATTATCGTTCTGCTGCCTGATACCTCTGTGTGTGTGTGTGTGTGTGTGTTTGTGTGGGGGTGTGTGCATGTGTCTGAACTTTGCATCAGATCTTCAACACAACCTCCCATAGGAATACACACATCACCCTGACACGCTCATTCTGTTTTCCACTGTCACAGGCTCTATCTCTCAATCTCTCTATCCATGTAAGCACATCATAAGTCTCAATAATATGTTGCTCATAATCCCTGTGTGTGTGTGTTTGTGTTAATCTAAATGCCTGGACATTCACCAGTTTAGTCAAATCATTCTTTTGGCACTTATTAAAAATAAGAAACTTTAAAATAATTACTTAAAGTGAAAAAAAAAAAACATTTGAGATGTTTCAACAGGACCTTGGAAGTTCTTATTAATGGGTACACACTGATCAAAGTCAAATCAATGCAAGTGACACTTTTTGCACACATCTCAATTTTTCCAGCCCGTCTCATGATGATTCTTGGTATAGGGTCTACATAAACTGTTTTTACTCATTCAAATAAATGAGAATAGGATGATTTTCAGTGGCCACTATTTTCCACTATTTAAATGGGATGCAGGACTTGCTAGTTTTCCCGACCATCACCAGGTTGTTGACCAGAGTTGAACTTGCATCCCCTCAATGTCAATCCCTGCTTTTAACCCAGTTTCATCCCATACTGTATCCAGATAAGGACATTATTGTCAATTCAGTCTATTGTGTAATTCAAAGATAGAGGATGACCAAGATCAAAGCCCAAATCATAAACAAACAGATTTGTTTGTGAGTTTCTCAAGGGGACGTTCAATCGAGCAAAAAAGGGAGCTTCCGTGCTGACAGGTAAGATAGAGCAACTGCAGCAGAGGGTGAAATAACAAAGACTGATCAGAGAAAATGTGAGTTATATCCACAATTCTAATGCTAGTCACTGTCATGATGTTGTTCATAATGATCTTGTCAGCAGCTCCTCTGTAGGACAGTCTCTCCCCCTTTCTTCTATCATGCACATGGAGGCATCTTCTTCTTACCAAGTTCTAAAACTTTCTTACAAATCTCAACTTTTTATTTATTTCTTTATTTGTTAATTAATCTTTTGGAAAAGTTCAAATTCCTTCATGGAATCATAAGTACTTCAATGTTTAAAATAATCAATATAAGACACTTTTTGATACATGTTTTCAATGATTTTATGTTTACAATTTCAAATATGGGATAATTTATTCTTATAATGATTTCCTGCTCTGATCCCTTTGCTCTTCTTTGTAGTAGCTCCAGTTCAACTACCTTTAACCAATTCAGAAACATTTAGGGGGTTTTGTCTTACAGATAAAAAAAAGTCTGATGATCCTCAACATCATTTTCTTATCTAGTCTACCATGAACTAATGAAAATGTAAAAATAATCTGAAAGGTATCAATATCGCATGCTGGAGGAACAAAAACACCATCACTAATAGTTTTGGAAGAATCACTACGCGACATATTTTGCTCACATACAGAAATACTGCAGTAATGAGGAGCAAAACACTCTTCCTGGCCCCAATTTTCACCCCCACAAAGTCAGCCATTTTTGGGATCTGCAGATGCCAGAACAAGCCCATTTAGTGAGGGGAGCATGTTTGGGGTCACGCCCTTGTTTACATGGGGAGCTGGAGCTGATGGTTTTAAAATGGCGTCCAGATGGTGACAGTGGCTTGATTGCAGTAGAGGGGGCTTCTGCGTCCCGCCCACTCCTGCTGTCCAGCTACTTTAGCTAAAGCTGAATGTATCTGCTCGCTGTTCCTCTTATCATCAAGCTACAGTATCTCTGCTGTTTAATCACTCCCTCCTTTGTCCAAAACTGCTTGCAGCCATTATTGCAAGTTTCCTGTGTGGATGCGACTTCACACGTGCCTCTATGCTATCTCTATCTCTGTCTCATTTAACTTGCCCTCTCTGGCTCAAATGCACTACAGCCACAAACACACACACACACCCAGCTGATGGTGATGTGAGGCATCAGTGTGTGTACATTATCTGTGTGATGGATTAGATGACCCACTGTTAAATTACAGTGTCGCTGCCTCTCTTCAACCCCCCAGAGCTGAGCTTTGCAGAGAAACAGAAAAGAGAAAAAAAAAGACAAGGACAAAGAAGCAAATAGTTGAGGGGGGTGCCAGTATCAAGATCTGTGTTTGATCACTATAGGAAAAAAAAAAAGGAAAGACAGCAGATGAAAGGAAGAAAAGAAAGTGAAAGTGGAAACTGAGTAAGCAGAGAACCAAGGCAGGGGGAGGGAAGCTCAATGAAAGTGTGTGTCTTTCAAGGGGGAGGGGGGGGGGGGTAAATGCGGGCAGCAGTAGTTACAGATGTTGTGATTGTGTTTGTGTCGGTGTGAAATATGATTAGTGTTCTCTCTCATTAGGGAGCTGATCATCCTCGCGCCTCCTCCTCACGCACACACACAGCTGTAGTGGTCGAGCAAGGAGCACATTATTGTGTTTTGTGTGCAACCTGTGTGTGTTTGCAAGCTGCTGTTTTGCAAATTTTCAGTTGTGAAACAGGTCTGAATCCTGGCATGTGCTCAGTGTGATTTCTTGCACTTTTTGTGCACATATGCTGACAATACCTTCTCTCCCCTGTCGTGGTGACTGGTAAGTGATTCCACAGGCTGTTGGCAGAGCTCCAGCTCAGCTCAGAGACAGAGAAGTGAGGAGAAGGGAGAGGAGAGAAGAGGAGAGGAGAGGAAAGGAGGGACGAGCAAACAGAAGCAAAAGGGAGAAGAGGAGAGGGGGAGGCAGCGACTGTGTAATTAGTGGCAGGTTTTTGCAGCCCTCTGCTTCTGTTTAATTAAAAAGCCAGAGAGGAAACAAGGAAGGAGAAGGAGTCTGTGAGAGCAAAAGAGAGTTTTGCATAGTTATTCTGTTTTTGCCGGGAGCAGGTGCGAGACTGGCGCTGGGACAGATGCCCAACAGCTCCGGGCTTTTCCCACTGTGGGCTTAGGGAAGAATAGTTAAAGGGAAGAACTCTACCAACAGTTTGCTTCATCAAGAAAGTGAATGTAAAACTACATTTCCTCTCCTTTGCCTGTCTCTCATAATATCAAGTTGTGCACAAGTTGGCTTTTACAGGACATGTGTAGTGATAATGACAAGACTGATGTGTGATGGCGAAGGTGATGGTGGTAGAGGCTTTTTCTTTAATCCTGCAGTTGTGTATCAGGATGATGATGAGTCAGCGATATTGGCAGCAGTCGAGGTGCTGATGAAGAGTTCTCTGTCTAACCCAGGGCTATGGATCCATATTGCTGAGCAGGCTTTTTCTCTTCCACAACATACTCTTTCCTTTGTCTCTTTTTTTTCCACCCTCAACCTTAAGCAAATTTGCTGCTGTCATTCATCTCAGCTTGTTGAGGATCGCCGTATTGTTTTTCATTCTGTCCATTTATCCTCACATGTGCCATCCACTGTCGCACTGCTTTCCTGCTCTCACACAAACTCCAACTTAATGAAATTCAGTGGCAGAGGCTGTTTTAATGTTGGTTTTTCTCAGCTAATGAGGAAATTGTTTATTTACATTCATCTTTTTTCTTCTTTCTTTCCAAACACATTTATAGCTAAACTAGTTGATCTCTTTTTCCATGGGGTCAGAACAATGAACTGTAAACTCACGTTTACCTTATAAAAAGTTCATTTTGTTGAACATTTATAATAGCTATAACAGCTAAAGGCAGTCATTTTGAGGAAACATGCAAAATGAACAAAACAAGCAAATTATCAAAACATCTCAAATTAATAATGTGCATGGAAAAAACATGATGAGTGCAAACACAGTAGAGTGCTAAAGATCCTCAAAAATACGTTAAAAAGAATAATTTTTGGCACTACAAGGTATGTCTCCCGACAATTGGGAACGCTAGTTTTTAATCTCTAACTGGGTCCTGCTGAGAGAGAGGGCACTTGCCAGAATCCACCTGGGTCAGCCCAAGTGATGTCAGCTGGGAACCAGCCTGAATGCCATCACCTTCTCAGCTAACAGGATTAGCCACCAGCCATCTTCTTCCTGTAGCCCACTAGCCTCTCACTTCATGATAAGCAATGATTTAAGCAAAGTAAAGGCAGATACAACTTCTACAACTGGTCAGAAGTATGAAGTTACTCTCAAAAGCAACCATAGTTTGCATTTACCAACCCCAAGAGTACGATTGTGTACAAAGATAAACCTTTAGCAAATTACCCTTGGGTGGCAATGGAGAAATATGTAAGCAATCATACCGTAAGACACATCCTCCAAATCCTTTTGTTTTTAGAAGGACACTTCCCTCAGGAGAAAGCTCCTCCTTGTTCTGAAATAATTTCCACCTATTTAATTATAAAGGGTTGTAACTCTAATCTAGACAGACCCAAGATTGAGAAGTGAATAAGTGGGAATGATCATGGCAGCTCCAACGTAAAAATAAGCAAGAAATTCTGATGACATATTTCAGAAATATTTTGTGTATTTATCAGTTTTTTCTCATTTTTGGTCTGATTCTAGCGGTTGACTAGCAACTACCCCGAACACTGATGCTTGCTCCACAGTGACTACAAAGCAGAAGGTGATAGAAGTGCTTGTTTCACATCGTGTTTCCCAGATAACAAAACAGAGATCTTGTTTTGGAGGAATGCTGTAAAAACATTTCCAAATGATGGATGTCATGTCTGCAGGTTCTTGCAATGCAGTTACAATTTGGGTTGTAATTGTGTTCATTTGATTTGACATTTATTTTCATTGTTTATTCTCTTCTTCTTCTACTTCTTCTGTGGATTTCCAGCAGACTAGGTGCCCCATGGCACATCGCTGATTCCCTTCTTCCTTGGCAGTCCTGCTTTCTAACTACCTTATACACCTGGATTCTGTTGGTTAATTACCACTACTTGCCTTATGTTACTCATTAGCTTTCACAGTATAAGTACTCCATGGTTTTCTTTTATTCATTGCTAGTTCATCTCTTGATATCTAGTTAAAGTTGTGTGGGTTTGGACTGTTCTGTTAACACCCTGTGATTGCATTTCATTTTTGAATGTTTGGAAATTCTGCCTTGCAGTGCTAACTGTTTTTTTGTTTGTTTGTTTTTTGCTATAAAGTGAGTTTCAGTTTGTTTCCCTGACACCTGCCTGTGAGTCTGCAAATGAGTCCTACTTCATCAACACAAAACCCTAACAATTTGGCAATATTTATATATTTTCCCTTCCTACCCAAATAGAAGAGCTTGAAATAGAGAAATCTGGATAATATCTGTAAAAAATAAACAAACAAAAAACACTAAATAATTTGAAGTATTAATATGTTGAAATAAAAAATTGAAAAGCAGTTGTTTTTCCACACTTATTTCTTTGCTGTATCACTATTTTTGCTGTTTCCTTTGCTTATATTATGTTTTTTCATACCCCCTTTTATCTTATAAACAAGAAACCAGGGGGGGGGGGGGGGGGGGGGGGGGGGGGGGGGGGAGTGTGCTTAAGGGACATATATTTTGGTTGTTTTGGCATGTGATATATTGCTACCCTGAACTACTTGTAACCAAAATGACTAAATAAGATATTGAAATGTTTCTGGCTAGTTGGCAACTGCACAGAGAAGTCATTATTGGGCTCTGCTGGACATTATTGGAATATTTGTTCACATATAACTGTAAGCAGTGCAGCTCTGATGTACAAATGTGCACGTTGTGATAAATCTACTGAGAAACCAAAAACACATCTCAAATCTTTATTAAGTCATGAAGGCAAATTTTTATTTATTTGACTGGGTTTTGTAGTATGGTGTATGTGGTTGCCATAGAAATCCAAACATAGGGAGCTGTAGAGTTCAACCACTGTTGAGCTGCTTGCAGTGGATTATTACTGTATGTTAGCTGCATTCCACTGATACAGCCTAGACACACACACAAAACATGAACAGCTACAAGCAGAGCTTTTTATTTGCTGTCTTCACCTCCTATCCCCTTTGCTTTTCCCCATCTATTCAGTGTGTTTCCTCAAAAAGAAATGTTATTCCACACAATACATTTTCAATCCAATTTTTCTTTTTTTCTTTTTTTTTGGGGGAGGGGGGGGGTGCTTTTGCAGTCTTTCTCCTTGATGCGCTCTTCCCTTCTGTCATTCTTTCTGCTTTCACTCTTTCATCTCTTGCTAAGTCTTCCAGTTTTGGGAAGCAAATGAGAGGGGAGATGAACTGACATTTGGTCAGGTAGGAAAATAAAGATAGGAGGAAAATGGAAACAGGGAGAGAGGAAGGGGGGAGTAGAGGTAGAGGAAAGGGGAGGGGAGTTCAGGAGTGAGGAGCAGCTGCCAAAGCCAGTCAGTTGGAGGAGAGTGAGGAGTAGGGAGATAAGGAGCCAGCCAGAGAGTAGGAGCTAGCAGGCACCCAAAAGAAAGACACTGATACCCTCTCTCTCCCTCCTTCTTATCCCACCATCACCTCCTCCCCCTCATCCCTTCCTCTCCACACTCTCAGCCTCCGCTCCTCCTTTGTGCAGCGTCTCAGTGGAGCTGCGTTTGAGTGGCAGGCCGTCACAGATCAGCTAGCAGCTAAAGCAGAAGGCTGTGTATGCGTGTGTGTGTGTGTATGTGTGTCAACCAAGGCAGGGGGCTGCCAGCCCAGAGCGAACAGATCAGGGGAGAGTCTAAGTGGGTTTATCAGTGCTGCTGAGAGCCAACACACACACACACACATATCATAAACTTCAACACACAACTGTCGTGCATCAACAGAAGTAAAGAAACAAAGAAGCAGGGAGTATATGGCACACATGCTGTCAGATTAAGGCATATGCTCACGTGCACACACACACACATTCACACTCAAACACACACACACACAGAGTGAGAAAGGGGTATTAGACCCAACCAAAGCAAACCTGTGAGCGTGAAAGCGCCTTACTGCCTGCCTGCTAGCAAGAGATGTGACTGGATTCTTAAGCAGCCAGCAAGAGAGTGAGGGGTGCTAAATACACTCTCATACTCTCTCACTCACACACACACATGTACACACATAGAACTGTGCTTATATATCTCACGGTTCAGACAGAGGCTGGTGCTTATTCCTCCTGCAGCTCAGTGCTGTGGAGCCACATCATGCTTTTTGTAGTAATAATCAAGTGCAGTGATTTCCCAGTGTTATATCTATACTCACATTTAGTGACTTCCCTCTTGCCTAATTTAAAGGGAATAGCATTTTTATTAGCAATGCTTTTATTAGATGCCTTCGAAGGAAGAAATTTAGGGCAAAGACTGGACTGTCAAGCGTTTAAATGAGTGGATGAAAGGACATAACTGAACTTCAAATCGGTTTGACTTAATATTTCTGGATTTACACTGTGTGAAATGACTTTAGGATGTAAGTAATTGCAGCTATAATGCCAAAAGAGACAAGGTTTATTAACATTATCTGCAGGTATTTTGCGTCTTGCATTGAACTTTGGGGTCAACAAATGAACTTTTTGGCTCTGCTTTATACAGTAATGCTCTTCTCAGCATTATTGACGGAGCTGGCTGTGTCCTGCCCTGTGCCAAATAGTAAAGAAAGAATAATGACTCTACATAAACTGAGTGACCACTAAATACTAGTTTATGTGTTTTAGAACAACTTGATAAAGACATAATGGATCCCAACCACTCCCACCACATCACTTTTGCCAGCTTTGTCAGAAACTCACAGGAAACTTTCAGTTTATTTGTTTTTTATCTGCAGGCTAACAAGTGTAAAAGGTTATATTTCAAAGGTGACAAATTATGTTTCCTTAATTTTTGTCAAATTTTATTTTTTTAATTTATTTATTAATTTTTTTTTTATTTTTTGGAGTGGGGGGCCTAAACCTGACCAAGATCGGTTGTAGAGGGAAAAGCAGAAAATAGTTTAGCCAGGTAGAACTTCAAGCTTTTAATTGTGAAGGTTTAGAAAGAATACACAGTGATATGTCAAACTGTTCTGTGGACTCTAATTACTCAGTATATTTTCAAGATCCTGTGTTGGACTGGCAACCTGGTGGCAGCTACTGTAGGTAGGATAGACTCCAACTTCGCTCTGTAATCCTGAGTAGGAGAAAGTGGCTATACAGAATGTGATGCATGATTGGATGTATTTCTAAAGGGTCAGTGTTTTACATACAGCAGACAGCAGTCTGAGCACTTTTCTTTGTAAAGGAAACAACTCAGAATGCTGATGTGTGGAGTACATTTTTTCCATCTTTAACAATCACAAACCTCAAAAAATCCATAATGATTTTAGTGAATGCTTACATGGTGACTTTTTCCTGCATGACATTGGCACCAGATAGTTACTTAGTTCATACAGTATTCTGTACCAAACAGCAAGTATCGTATTGTAATTGCATAAAAGTGGCTGCATAATGCATCTTGCCACTGTTGATAACTCGATTCTTGAGGTCTTGTTCTAAAATACCAATTAGAAAACAATTAAGAATGAGCAAAAAAGATGCCCAGCAGTCACACAACTCCTGATAGAAAAGCTGCAGGATCCATTGCCTGACATGTCAAATGTAACAACATGTAGCAGCACAGGCATTCTCCAATTTAAGAAATGGTAACAAAGTAAATAACTGAAGCAAAAGTACACGCAAAATTCACAATAGTTTTCCTTAAATGGCTATAAAATATCCATCTGTTTTCTGCATTTGCTAGTCCAAGGCAGGGTCACAGAGGGCTGGATCCCAAGAGCTACTGCAGGAGAGGCAAGGTACTCCCTGGACAGGTTGCAAGCCCATCGCAGGGCCAACACACAGTTACAAACTACCACTTATACTCACACTCACTCCTAGGGAGAATTTAGAAACATAGATTAACCTAACATGCATGTCTTTCGACTGTGGGGGGAAGCTAGAGTACCTGGAGAAAACCCACGTGTGTAGAGAGAGAAGAAGCAAACTCTCCACAGAAAGGCCTGATTGGAACAGCTGTTAGCTTGGCTTCCCCATCAGTTCCTTTCCAGAGTCTCTACTCTAAGAGGTGCTCTGACAGCCCTCTGATGCAGGTAAAACATTGACTGCTCATAAATACTCAACACTTCCCCATCAAAAAAGATTACAATGAAAATATCTCTGAATGGAAAGTTACAGAGAAAATAAGTTTAACCTGTAATCTTATTATTTTATTTTCCAACATCACCGGTGAGTGGTCATCTTCCACACATCCCCTCTATAGATGTCATATAATTTTACTAATTCTGATGCTTGTCATCATTTTGTATTCACACTGAGCTCTCTTGCATCCAAACCAAAAGCTAATGCTAACGAGCCACAGCACTTCTCTCTTTTCCTTTATTTTTTTATTTTCTTATTTTATTTTGGTTACGGTGTTTCTCATGTGCTAATTCAGAAAAGTTTTTATGTTAATTGAAATGTTTCTCTTACTACTGAGTGCTCTCTTTTGTTTGCTTCAGGATATTTCTCTGTGCACCAATGCAGCAAATAGGCCTTATTCAGTTTTTAAATGTGCAATCTTCACTCACATCACAGCTCTGAACAGAAAACACAAATAAAGTCTGATACAAATGCTTTGTCACTGCAGAAATGACAGGAAGTGTAGGTACTTTGATGGACATACTAACCCCTCCCCAGTTTTTATTCAAATTAAATCAACTTAAATCTGCCTTTTAAACAAGGACATACTTAAGCTAAATTAATGGCTACTGATGTTGTTGATGTTGCTGTTATTTCACTAATTTGACCACCAGGACAATTAAATCCATCCAGAAAGGTCTCAACAAGCATAGTAACTGTGCACAGCAGTTTTCACTGACATGACAATGCTAATACAGCGGTTGCTCGACCATACACAAATGATGCACACCTCCTCTCAGGCTCATAGAGGAGATGGAGGGAGGAAGAGTAGAGATTGACAGGGCAGGCCTTCATCCTCCCTCCTGTCCACAGAAGGGCTGTTTGTTTTGAGGAAATGACACGTGCTTGCCGAGGAGGAAATGATCTGCTTGGCCCCATGCAAGATCCTCCCTGGCACCAAGACCACTGCACTCAGCTCTTTTCTCTCATCCAACACACCCTCACACACACACAAGCACACACACGCACCCCCCCCCCCCCCCCGCGCCTTTCTTCCCTTCATCTTCTCAGCTCTCCATCCATCGCTCGTCTGTCACGGCAGGAGTGCAGCCAATCCATCACGGGTCGGAGCTGGGCGAGCCGTTAGGGCGAGTGCGTGTGTGCGAATGACTGAATATGTGAGTCAGAGCAGTGTCTGTGTATCAAAGCACCACTGTGTTGCACACACCGGGTGTGTGGCTGAGCTTTATGTTTGTATGCAAGCTTTTGTACACAGGGACTTGCACACCTTTCTTCGCTCTTTCACCTTTAATAAACATTGTGAGTGTGTGTGTGTGTGTGTGTGTGTGTGTGACATAGAGGAAGTGGATTGGTCCTGCCTTCCCTGTGCTCTGCTGACAGATTGTTGGACCGTGGCAGGCTGCAAAGACCCACACCATGCTGGGATAGAGACTTATGATGAAACATCAAATTATGTGGTGCAGGAGTGTGTCTGCGTGGGGGCCTCCCTGCACACACAAACACACTCACCCATGCACGACAACACACCTAATCGAGCTGTTGCTGCATTCAACTAAAAGTCTCCCACTGAGTCATTATGATCTGGTGGTTGCAACAAGCCAGAATTACTGATGGCGTGTTGTTTTATTTACATAATACATCTCCTTTATGCCGCTGATGTGGTCCCCGTAAAACCACTTTGGATTTATGAGGCCATTTTCACGCTTGTTACTGCAGGAAATATGAGTGTCTATCAGCATGTGTTAGTGAGGAAAAGAGTCAGAGTCCTATAGCTTGGCGCAGCACTAAAGCTTCACACACATGCAGTGTACTCACATACACGGGTCACTGTTTTGTTTGTTGTTGACAGTAAATTGTGGCCGTGTGCTCAAAGACAAATTCAGGCTCATAAAGCATAGCAAAGCTCAAGCTTCACACAGTGCTATTGGAAGTATGTGTAGGCACTGTGTGAATGTGTGTTGCAGCGTAGCCATAAAGTGGGTCTTCTGAAATGCAAAGGGGCACACTGGGATCAAGTTAAGCCCAGAAGGGAGCTCTTGGCAAGGCATCAGTATGCGCCACAACAGCCTCCATGCACTGGCTTTCATCTGTCAAGTGTGTATGAGCATGTGTGTTTTGGTAAGTATCAAGCACATCCTGTACCTGTTTGTCTGCAAGTATTTCATGCAAAAAGCATTAGTGTGTATTTTCATGTCTGTATACCCATAAATCTGCAGGTGAATTTGTCTCTGCAAGGCTCATTAAGTCTGAGTGCTGTTTGGTCATAACCATGATGAAGGTTGAAAGAGTCAGACTGATGCTCCGTGTTTGGAACTGTGACAGTGTTTAGTGGTCAGATGAGAGCAGTCACGACCTCCACAGGCATAAATCCTGTTCAGTTTTTGTATAGTCATCCCATTGCAAAATGATCCAGATTGGAGTGTGGTACGAGATGAACAGAAGAAAAATGGACGAGATGGTGAAAAACAGTAATTGCATGATGGTCTGGGAGCAGCTGCACAACTCCTGCAGCTATGTCTTAACTACAACTGTATCTAAAGTATTTGAATAATGCACTTTAATGCACTAAACAACGTGCTCATTGTAGCTTCAACTTTTCAAAGCACGAATCTCACAAAACCAAATGAGATCTAGAAACTTTGGAAGCAAACCAAACACCTTGAACTCCTGTTGTCTTATCCCTTAAACCATTCCTCAATTTTTTTCTATTATACAGAGTGCATTATTTCTCTAAAAGATGCCACAGCCCTCAGAGGATACTGTTGCTATGAACATGGTCCACAACGACATGGACGATAGCTGTCAAAGTAATAACCAACATAATTTCCAGGAGCTGAGGAAATTTTACAGAGTGTCATACTATTTCTGCTGTGATGCTCTGCATATTCTGACACTTATCTGTCATAACCAGTATGAAGGTTTTGACAGTAGGTCTACTGTAGGATGCAACATATTGGTCAGGCTTCATCCACCATGTCCACAACCCTGTCCCTGGTTCATTTCTTGTCCAACAGAGTCATAATTAATCACTCATCTAGCTAATCTGTTCCTTGCCAGTCACTTGGATACTTAAACTTGAAGATTTTTTTTTTTTTCCACTTCTAGCACATCAACTTCAAGATCTGACACCTCCCATCTGGCTAATATATAAGATTTTCAAACAAAATCTTGATATTCTAATTATTAATTTCCATCATGACTTTAGATTTGTAATATGAAGCAATGGCTAAGTTTGTTAGTTGTGTTTCTACTCCATTTGTTTTTTTTTTCTTTCAGAAAGATTATTTTCATCACATAAACCTGAAACCAATTAATAGAAAAAAAATATCAATTTGTATAATGAAATGTTTTTTCTAACGTATGTCCTTAGGTGGGAGACTGTTTGTGGCACTTTATGTCAAATTACAACAACTAGATGACTTAAACGGCAATCAAATATAGATTGTACAGTTCAGTGGTGAAACAGGCGCGCAGAGGCAGAGACCCTGTGAATCAAAAGCAATTTCAGTATCGATGGCTCATGTTTCAATAAAAATCAATGGTGCTTGCCTTGTGTCAGGCTGGGTCAACTCTCCAATTCAATTTCCTCCTGAGGTAGAGCTACACAGACAAAGGTTAGAGGGAGCAGGAGGTGTGTGTGTGTGTGTGTCTATGAACATTTGGGATATGATCAGACTGGAAGAGCCTGCTATGGTAAGACAGACAATATATAAAACTCCTTTAGGAGATCTTTGCCCAGTGAGTGACTTTTCTTTTTTATTAAACTGTAAATTAATCATTTTAGACTTATAGATGTTTTCATACATGACTTGCAGACATTGTTGTGTAGCACACAACAGGAGATTTTCTCTGTCTGACACTACAAGTTGTGATTTCTGAGTAGTACCTGTAAAAGAAAGAATATGACTTTAAAAAATTATACTCTACCGACCACAGTTATTGAGTCTTTGGGTTTCATGACCTTTCTTCACCCTTAGATGTTTCATAATTTTTGGAAGCCATTTGATAAAAATGACACTGTGTACTGACAAACCGTATTCACACATGAAGTCAGTGATCCATGAGTTGAATATTCACATTCTCATATCAAGCTTCTCTGCATGCTTCCCCCCCTCCTTCCTTAATCTTTGAAAGCAATCATTTTTAGCAACTTTGAACATTTCCAGTGAGGATTTTTAATGTGAACAAGTATCTTAAAGTGGATGTGGCCTGAGATGAAGAAATATCAATCTCACCAGAAAGTATGTCCACTTGTATAGTGATGTCTAAACCCAAAGTTTAGAATATGAGATGGGAACATATCCATAAAAGTAATGGTTTAGCAAACTGGACTTGTAATTCAGAAACCTCAGAATCTGAGAGGATATTTTATTGTGATGCAAGTCGGTTCTTAAAATGGCAAAAACTGGTTATGGGTTGTTTCAGATACTGAACTTTCATCCATTACGTTTGTTGACCAAGAGGCGAAAAAAAAGAGCTTAAAATCAAGAACCCTAAATCCAATCCATAAACAGTCCAGAGACCAAAAAACAGGTAAGACAAGAGATGAAAAGGCCATTCACTTCAAGGCTGGGGCAGGCAGGCTCAGGAACCCGAAGAGGAAAAAAAACAGGTAATTCACAAGAGATCAAAAACAACAAAACACAGCTGGATGCACACAAGAGAAAAATCTGACGAGCTGGTAGTAGAACGAGAGAAGACTTCTGCTTAAATAAATAGCAGCACATGTGGGGAGAAACAGCAATCAGTGCTGAAGAAGATGCGATCAGAGGAAGCTCGGAAAAACTCACTTCAGCCCAAAGGCCATGATGGCAACTAATGTCCCAATATGTCATAAACTACATCCTGAGAATGATTAAATGTTTTTACCTGTCAATTTTCCCAACTGATCTTGCATTTTTGTAACATGTAGATCTAACTATGTACTTTTAAAGCAACATAACGGAAGCATCCTACTTTGGAACTGGTTATGATGGCAAACTGGGATCATTACACACATTCTTGGGGTGGTCCTTTCCATTCAGCATCCTAGGCCTGAAAAACTGCACTTAAAATAACAATAATAATAATAATAATAAAAACAATTATTATTATCATCATTATTATTACTGTAACAAATTTCTGTAAATTTACGGTGAATTTACTACAGTATCTTACCATTTTTTAAAAAAATAATAAAAAACTAGTAAATAATCATCCCTGCAAGAAAAATAACAATTAATAAAAAAAAAATGTAAAATAACAATTAATAATAAAAAAATAAAAATTAACAAAAAAAAAAAGGAATTTCTGTCAGGGGGGGGGAATGGGACCAAAATCCTTCAAAAAGCTTGGAAATAACCAATAAGAATTCAATGGAAAATGGAGGGTTAATGTTCTGGTTTTGAGGATTTAATTCTTGTTGATATATCTTTTAAAAATAACCAAAAAATTTTTGGGGGAGGGGAGGTGAGGGGGGATTTCCGGGGAGAAAATTAAAAAAAAAAAATTTTTAAAAAATAAAAGAGGAGAAGATGAGGACATCAAAAAAGGGGAAAAAAAATTTTATCTCTAAAAAATACAAAGAGGAAAAATAATAAAAAATAAAAAAAAAAAAAAAAAAAGGGTATGGTTTCGGTGGGAAGGGCAGCTGGTGAGGAAAAGGAAGAAACGAAATCAGAAAGGAAAAAGATAATGGTAGGAAGGTATTACTTCTTCTAAGTAAAAAGTGATATATCTTATTTTCATCTCTAATCAAATATAATTTTAAAAAAAGATATGAAAAACAATAAAAAATATAAAAAGGGTAAAGTGTGGAGAGGGGGAAAGGGAAATGGGAGAATAATAATAAACAAAAGAAAGAAAAGAAAAAAAGAAAAAGTAAATAAATAAATTAATATTTAAATTTCATTTTATGATGTGGAAAATGAGGAGAAATAAAGAATACTTACCCAACTCAATTAAAGAGATGAAAAAGTGATATCTCTGAGATAGAGAGTACAAAAAAAAAAAAAAAAAAAAAAAAGAAAAAAAGGAGTCAGGATGACTCAAAAACCTAAAGAAAGATGAATGTGAATGATGTGTCTTCTATATCTGTAGTTTAAAGGAAAAAGGAGATGGAGAGGGAAAAAATTTTTTAATTTATTAAAAATGTGGGGGAAAAGAAAAAGAGCGCACTCTGTGAAAAAATTATAAAAAAAAAAGAGGAAAAAAAATAGAAATAAAAAGTCATAAGGGATGAAAAGGGAGGAAAAGCAAAATCAAATATTTTTAAATACATTAAATAAAAAAAAGAAAAAAAAAAACTTTAAAATAGAAAAAAATTAATGGGTTAATTAATAATAAAGGAGGGAGAAAAGATTGAGAATTAATTAGTAATTAAAAGAGCGGTCTGAAAAACAAAAAAGGGAAGGAAGGGGGGGGTGAAAAAAGGGGAGAGAGGGAGGAGGAGGACCTGTATTTAATAAAATAGAAGAAAAGGAAGAGATGAGATGAAATATAAAAAAAAATTAAATTAAATTTAATTATAATTAAATTTAATATACTTAATAATAATCATTCAATTAATAAAATTAAAAATAAAAAATTAATAACATATAAATTAATAAAAAAATAAAAAATAGAAAATCGGATAAATTGAAATTTAATAATTAAAATGCATATAAATAATAACTTTCTAATAACAAGCCACCAGCCAACTGACTTAGGCCTGTAAGAGGTAACCCCCACAAAAATCCTAAAACCATAAAACTAACTTTTTTCTATTTTTTTCTTTTCTCTTTTTCTAACTTTTTTTTTATTTTATCTCTCTCTTATACTGTATCTCTCTGTGGCTCTTTCTTTCTCCTTTCTCTTATTTTTTTTCTTATCTCTCTTAATTTGTTTCATCTATTTATATTTATTATATTAAGGTTAAGTAAAGTTATTATATTAAATTATTTGTATGGGATGGTCAGGAAAGAACAGAATGATAAAGGATCAGAGCAACACAAAAGACCTCCACTACACTGTCTCCCCTCTTTACTTTCTTTTTCTTTAATTTCTCTGTCACAATGTCACATTTACATAAAAAAAAAAATGAAAAAAAGATAGATTCTAACACACCTCTCTGATAATATTATATAAAAAATATATATAATTAAAAGAGATATTATAAGGAGGAGATAAAAAATATTAAATCAAAAAAATATTATTTATAAAAAAAAATACATACAAAAGAGTACAGGGGGGGGGAGGAAAAAGAGAGAAATATAATTATATTAATTTTATACAAAAATATTAATATTATATAAATAATGGGTAAAAATAAATATTAATAAATAATATGTAAATGACAGAATCTTCATTGAAGATTAGCTCTGGAGGGAGAGCTCAGAGAATGGAAGAAATAGCATGTCATAACTAACATCTTCTAAATTAAAATACAAGAAAAAAAAATAAAAAAATAAAAATAAAGAA
Source organism: Atherinomorus stipes (assembly GCA_023101725.1). Lineage (NCBI taxonomy): Eukaryota > Metazoa > Chordata > Actinopteri > Atheriniformes > Atherinidae > Atherinomorus > Atherinomorus stipes. The sequence goes on from JALJCO010001220.1 coordinate 360,494, forward strand.
TGTAAATAAAAAAAAATAAGAGAATCAAGGGCAGGATCAAGTAAATTTAGTAAATTATATTACTTGTTATTGATTAATTTTTCCAGCCTGGGGCATGACATCTATGTTTTGCTTTATGGAACCTTGTCACATGTCAGCAACCGGATATAAAACACTGGACATTTTGCATGCACACTGTGGTTGATTCTTGTTTTGTCAAGAAAGACAAAACAAGACTACATTATCAGAGAAAGTGAGGGACAGAGCAAGACACAAAACAAGAGTAAAAATTGGATTGTGTTTTGCTCACAGGAAAGAGCTCAGAGAAGAGACAGGGTGCAATACAGATGTTGAATTTGCCTTTATTAAAGGGTGACAAAGTGCAAAAACCTGCCTAAGCTCTGTAGTGCTGCTTTAACAACTAACACTTGCTATTTATGAGTTAAAACATCGTAAGAAAGAATGATGAGTGGGACAGAAGCAAATTGGGACAACATAACCATTACTTCATTAATGTCTTATTCAGTGAATCCTACACTTATTTTCAACAACTTCCTGAACAAATGTAACATTGTTTTTTTTATTTCACTAGGTGGGAACTATGCAATCACTAGGTGGGAACTATGCAAGAGTTAACCATCGAAGTGCATATTAACCACTTCTCAGCCACAAATCAATGGCAAAGCAAAGACAAGTCCATTTGTAGAACAAGTTTCATGTATGAGACAAATCAAAGTGCTTTACATAAAACATTAAAAGGGATTAGAGCTGAGCAGTGTAATGTTGAAATTCTGGTTGGAGCTTAGAAGTTACTCCTGAAATGAACATACTTATATCTTTGATTTATAAAGCATAGTAAATCCAACTTTCTTTTTTTAAAATCTTTTACAGAAATGTCAGTGTTAAATGAAGTATGGACTTCAATAATTCACCATCTCCTTCATCTTTACCCAGAGGAAAATCAGACATACCTGTGATGACTTCAGTGATGTTAGCTACAATCATCAAAGTCAGCAGAAATGAATTCAGTTTAGCAGCAGCAGTCATTAATGAAAATGCAGTCTATCATGAGCAGTGTTACTCTCAGATATAGTTATTTTAATTCTTTAAGAATAATAAAGCATTGGGCATTAATATTATCCATATGAAGAGTATTCATCTGTGTATATATACACTACACACTTTCCATGAGCTGTATATTTATACAAAATTCATCCCAGAAAAAATTAGCCCTTCAAATAGAAAGTAGGGGATCACCTCCAACCCTCTCTCATAGCTCCTTCCCACTCCCTAACACACACATAGGTACAGTGTGAGCAGCGATGTAGTCAGATATACTTACTCTGGCTATGTGCTGATTGGATGGTGGCAGAGGTTCACAAACAGAAGTGTTTCAGATGGGAACTACACAGTGAGAGATGAGAGGAACCCCTGCAGTGCTGAGGATTGGTCTGCAATCCTTTATACTCTTAACGATGAAAACATCAGGAAACAAGACAAGGCACACTGGCAAGGACACACACTGCAAACATCTTGACACACACGTAAAGAAATACCATCAACGGCCTTGAGCTTGGTGGAGGTTTATGGCTACCTTGTAAACTGGAAGAAAATCTCTACGGTCATGTCAGTTTTGAGTTTATGCATGTAGAGGTGCTTTACAGAAAAGAAAAAAAAGAATAAGAGAGAAAATGAGTAAGGAGGGAAGCAAAATGAGCCAGGATCACTGACCTCCAACTATCCCATTTCATTCAGATTGTGTTGCTATTTCCCGACTGATCTACACCATCTGGCTCTGGATCTAAATTTTGGCACCCCGTCCGTGTGGAATGCCCTGACACACGGCTCAGCTCGCAGTGAAATGAAGGGAAAATGAAAATGAAATGAGCCGAGCTTCTCTCCTGATCCTGGTCTCCGCACCGTCCTCTGCTCAATCTCATCGCCCCCTCCTACCACCACCACCACCACCTCCCCTCTGTATCATCATCCTCCATCCTCTCACCCCTCCGACTCCCCCTCACCCACAACCTCCTCCTCCTCTCCTTCTCGCCACCCCTGGGTAATCAGTGTGCTCTCTCATTCTGTGGCACACGGAGACACATTGATCTGGCAATGCGCACTCATGCTCACGGAAACGCACTTACATACACACACACAGGGATCGTCTCACTCATATTAACACACACACATATACATTGATCCAGCCCGCAGGTCAAGTTCAATAGGAACAGCCGAGCGTCCCTTTTTCCCTTTTTTTTCACTGACTCGTTCTGCAGTATATTGCAAGGTGCTCTCCCTCCTTATCTGTCTTGCTTTCACACAAACGTACTATAATGCACAATCTCAGGCTCTTTCTTATTTTTATGCATACTGACATTGCACCTGAATCTAGTGATTAAACAGCACATAGAAAATAACAGACTGTAGTCACACCTCAAGATTTTTCTCTAGGCTACCAAAAAGAAAGAAAAATAAACTGCATTGGAGCATAGGGTTTTGCACATGTCAAAGCCATTTTTGGCCCTGATCCCATTTCTATGTATTTAAAGCACCTTCCCATTACTGTGCAGAAAATCTAGGAAGGAAAGTATTCAAGTTAATCACCATGGTGTGTAAACATCTGTCCTTGATTGATTGCCATTACTTCTGTACGTGTTGCAGACAAAAAGCATCTGTGAAGTACTTGACATGGCAGGGGTTGTTGCTTTGCCAAGGAGGCACAAGCTTAACACCTGAGGGAGGAGAAAGTGTGTGAAGGAAGATTCTTAATTTGTAAAAATTTTCTTCAAATCCTAAAAAAGTGTTTTAAGACCATGTCATTGACTGCCAAGTCACGGTATTCTTAATAGGCTGAGAAGTCAGAGAATCTGAAATCTCTCATAAGAAGTCATACAGCACCTGCTGCACCAAAGCTTTTTGCACTTTTTTTTGCATTTCTCCTCTTGGCATTATCAGTTTTCTTCATTCTCATGGCCACATTGCTAATTCCGCTGGTATGTCATTGTTCACATCCTTAACAGTTTTGTCCCTGAGTGCAAAAAATACAGTAATGACACCAGATGACAAAGCGTCTGTTTTTTCTAAACAGCTCTACTTATTGCTGTGAGCGATTAGCTGGACAATAAGATGACTACAGCCTGATAGCAGAATTTATTAACAAAGGCACAAAAATCCCCCCAAACCTTTTTTTTTTTTTTAAAGGTATGTCTTCAAGAGATGACATCACTGCAGAAATGTTGCTCGGGTCATTATCCTGAAGTAGAGATTTAGTTTAGCTGTAGGATGTGTCACATCTAAACATCAGAAATTCCATAAAAAAAAATATTCAGAACACAGATTACAGCTCTTCTACATGCTCACACAGGATATACAAAGGACTCCAAGACTTGATACTTACGATCTGTTGTTTAGACGGGACAATATTGACCACAATGCATGCAGTTAGGAGAGCTGAATGGCGTGAGGTGTTGAACATATCGAGCGACAGAAAAAAAGGAGCGAAAGAACGACAGAAAAGTGATTAAACACACCCTAAGTAACTAAAGTGCCTTCATTTAAAATGACAGATTTGATTTGGAATTAGCAATCTTTTGTACGTCAAGAATGCGGCTGTGGTTGCCACGGTGACAGATGGTGATCAGATGATTTGTAGGTGGAAAAAGTAGTCCCCTTAGTGTCCGAATCACAGGCCCAATGAGGCCTCTAGATAGTCTGCTATGTAGTGCAGCCCCATAAGACCCTAGCAAGCCACTGGTTAGCAGTCCGTTAGCTATATTTGTTTACTGTGAGCGGTGCACAGAGAGGGTCACATGCGAGACGGGAGAGAGAGACGAGACATAAAGGCATCGATTTGTTCTTTCTATACATTGCAAATCACCAATTCCTACCACTGTTGCCAACTCTTCAGGGGGAGAAGTCACTAAATGATATCATCGCAGAAGCCGATCTCAGTCGTGCATGTGCAGTACCAAATAATGGTCCCCAGTAGTATCAATTAACACGAAGATTTTCAGATTTACAAAGGTACAAAAGGGGTGACATACTGGACACATTTGAGTCATGGTGCAAAAAGACCCAGTTGTGCCACAAGGCATCATGGGAAATAATCTGGATGAGGAGGCATGGTCATCTCACAGCAGCTCAGAAGGGCTGCTGCCTGCAAAGGGACAGCATGAACATTGAGTGAGTGCTGGGAAACTGGGAGGGAGGGGCCGACGGCAGGGAGCACCCGATGAACGGTTGGAGCGATATAAACTTTATCTGTCTCCATGAACACCAGAAAAAGTTGCTAGATTTGTCACTAGGCGCTTTTTTGAAAACAAGATACTAGAGGGGTCTGAAAAGTCACTTAATATGGCGACAAAGTTGCTAAGTTGGCAACAATGATTTCTGTCTTTTGGTGCGAATGGCAGGGTTTTTCAGAGATTTTACAGAACTGCAGCTTTCACAGAGGTCCGACTTTTTTCCTTCCTTTTTATGAAACTATTGTCAGGATGGAAGGATCATTTCACCCAGAATAACAAAAAGTGTTTCTTAACAGGATTACCAACTCTGGCTTTAACTTACATTTAATTCATTGTATAAGTAGCAGGACAGCACAGCACTTGCATAAACTGCAAATTTATGTATAACAGCTGTTGTGGGTGAACAAGTTGGATTTTAATGGATTAATGACTCATTTTCAACCATGTCCCTAGTAAGGCAGGGAACACTGAGTCTCAGTGGGCTGTATTCCACGGCTCTATTGTTGAGCTGTGGTCGTATTGGTGTCTTTTCGCTGCAGTAATCCTCAAACTCGTTGGTGGACACTGGCAGTGAAGGATGTCGTCAAACTTAAGGAGTCCTATCAGGGTTCGTGACCTGTGGGACACCAGTGGCTGCTGACGGGTATCTGCAGGCTAAGTTAAGTGTGGCTCTGGCAGTCGCTAAGGCAAAAACTTGGACATTTGAGGAGTTTGGTGCAAAAGTTATTTTTTTATTTTGTCATTTGGCTTGCAGTGTATTTTAAGGACTGTATACAGATCTCATAGTCTGCATGGCTCCTGCAGATGAAACTAAAGACTGGAGGACAATGTCTTCATGGTCCGTCTGTGTTTCTGACTCAACTATTTTTATTTTCTGGTTATAATGATGCCCTGACTTGAGCATATAACTATATTTAATATAGTGTCAGATTAATGAGTAGGCTATTCACCAAAATTAACCATGTTTTTGTTCTTGGGCATATTCTTTTTTTCTTTTTGTGGTTTGATTTGTCTCTTTTTTTTATACCTCCTCTTGTCTCTTTTTTTTATTGGCAAATTTGATTTTCTAATGTAATTGGGAAAGGTATATTCATTCATTCATTATTTCATTCATTCAAAACCTTGTTTTCTTTCCGGTGAAAGTATATTATTCCTCATCTGCTCTCTGTGTGTCGTCTCCACAATACGAACATCAGTGGAGCGAGCAGCAATACGTCCACTTTTTGTCACAGACAATCTTCATAAATTAAATGTCTATGATCTTCACTTTTTTACCACGATGAAAGTTTTCCACTGTTTTTCCAACAACCAAGGCATGCGCAGGTCCTTCCAGATTTCCTTGATATTGTTAAAAATTCTGATTCTCATCTGTTCTAATTGCACATGTACAGAAATGTGCCCTAAGCAATGGTGGACGGTCTACACCTCACACCCACTCCTGGGGAGAATTTAGAGTGAGCATTTAACCTAACATGCATGTCTTTGGATGGTGGGAGAAAGCCGGAGGGAGAACGTGCAATGTTTCAAACCCCTCTTGTTAAACCAGCAACCTTCTTGCTATGAGGCTACAGTGCAAAAACAACACCACAGTATAGTCCAATATCAACATAAAAATAAAAAGAATATAGAGTATATATCTTGATGCTGTGCATTTCAAACTTGATTGCAATTTCATCTTGACCTGAGCTAAGCAAGTTTTCTTAGCAAAACCCAGCCATTAATGTGTTGCTTAACCCTTATCAAATACTGAGTGAAACAAATGAACAAAAACATGACCCTGATGTTTGCTTTTTTTGATCCTGGTATCTCATACTGTCGCATCAAGGCACAGACACTGAAGGACACCTGGGACCAGAGGCATATCACTGAGGCTAGATCCATGACTAAAACTGAGCATTAAAAAAAGGCTTAAGTACATATCCATTCTTTGGATCATCTAAGTGTGAGTATATATGTCTCTGTTTTTATTAATTCGTACTGTATAATGAAACTATCCACGTGCACAAGCTGAATTTCACTCCCATTTAACACATGTCAATGAAAGTAACGTCAAAGAAGAAGCTCTAGTTTTCCAAATGTTAAATTGAAACATTCATCAGTACAGCAGAGGAGCTGAATTTTTTTGTTTCCTTTCTGGAGTCACAAGCAGAACAAAACCTGCAGGAAGGAAAAAAGACTCAGAAAGGATGAAGACAATAAGTTCAGAGGAAAGGGCCTGCAGCGGTAACGAGATGAATGGTGGGACTAGAAACTGTTACACAGCTGCAGTTGGTTTTCAACACCAATTTTTTTATGTATGTATATCAGAGACACAAACCGCTGAGAAATCAAGTACGTGTGGTTTGGAGGGGAGCACACGTCTCACCACACATCTTTTCTTTATAAATATCAGTTTGCAAAAGAAAAAATGTGTAATTTCTCTGGGTATGCATGATTTATGCGACTGACCTCTTGTGCATATCTCAGAGTCGTCAAAGTGGAGCTCTTTTACACCTTGTGAATGAGAACAGGTGAAGTAATCTCATTTATATGCATGCATCTTTACAATGCTTACTTGTATTGCATACTGTCCACCACTGAGCACTGAGGAGAGAGCACTGGGGTTTTATTACAAGCTTTACTACTCATCACTCCACCTCAGGATTGAAGCTTTGCCTTCAACCATCGGTAATTTTTCTCTTTCTATCCACAAAGCTATTTTTGAGCTATGTCCGTCTTTCATTTCTCTCATCCTTGTCTTTAAAACTCTTTTGAGGACATTATTGCTTTGGTTTAAAACAGATACTTCTTTTAGTGTTTCATCAAGGCTAACTATTTAGGTAAGAGGACATTTGATGCTTCCTTCACGTGGAGCCAACAACAAAATCACTTGAATCTTAGAGCTGATTTTGTTCAATTTAAATAGCAGACTCACAAATTTGGTGGCAAGTGTGATTAATTGCTTACTATTTTAACCTGTGATGACAGCAATGATTAACCTGTCTGGTGTTTTAGAAATATTTAATAAATGAGGAAGTTTCTATTGATGAAGCTGCAGGTTGTCTTGGTCTGGGCTCTTTTTCAAATAAAAATAGTGATGAGTACGGTATTGAGTTTATGGTTTTAAGCATGCTTTTATTTTATGTAAATAGAACAAAGAAAGAAAGTTGTGGCTAAACCCAGAGGAACTGTTCCTGTTTGCTTATATAAGATGACAAATTTTTGCCCTAATGTGTGTGAATTTTCCTGTGAGATCAGGCTGACAGGGGGCACACAAATACTGTAAATGCATGCATTGAGCAACCAAACATGCGGAGGGAAACATGCCGGGGAGGACAGATTAATCCTAGAAACTTTTTACCACATGCTGCAGTCACATAAGCTAACATCTCAGAAAGCAAAGGCATGCTGGGATTGTTTGGGAGTGGGATTCCCACTTGGCTAAAATCTCCCTTTTCCTTTCCATGTTTTTTTATGGTTTTGGAGTAATTTATCCCTCAGAGAGAGAAAGACAGAAATATAGAGAAAAGAGAGAGAGAGTCCCACATTTGGCACTTTGATTTAGTGAAGCAAATTTAATTTTGTTTGCTTTATGCAAAAAAAAAAAAAAAAAAAAAAAAAAAGCCATTGACTATGACTTCTGTTGGTTTCCACTGGAGGCAGAAACATCACTAATGGGAGCTAGCGCCGCACTCACCACAGCTACAGGCCTACGACACTAACTGAATTAGCCTCATGCATATATTTAACACAGACCTGCTACACAAATTAGCCCAGTGGTATGTAGCCTTGCACCTCTCCAGTGAGGCTTTGAGATTTGAGCTGCAAATTAATTGGCGAGGTTGCCTCCAAGAGTAGCTCCTCTGTTTTTCCTCCACCCTGAATTATGCTTTTCAATTGCTGAAACATATTTGATATGCATGGGGGAGAAAAGCGTGCAAAGCAGTGTTTCTTTACAAAAGCAACACTTGCTCTCATTTCTTCAGTTTTGTGCATCTGTCACTCGTATAATGGGAATTGTGTGTGACTAATTGTCTCTACATAGAAGCAAGTAAGAAATCGGAGTAAGCATTATTACTTCAGTGGCAATGTTTATTTTTGGGCGCACATTGCATTAATTTGACATTTTAGTTGAAGGTGAACTTGTCTTGTTCGTTAGGAATCAAAATTCCACATGCTAAGAGACTATAATGACTTGAAACGCATCTGTAGCCCATGGTAACTGGAGACTGGAAATACTGGGGGGGGGGGGGGGGGGGGTATTCTTTATGTTTGATCAGCAGAAAAGTTGTTGCTGCAATGACATAGACACATTTACAAAAGGAGATAAAACATCCTGATTGTATTTCTCTGGTGTGTTACAGACAGAAAACAAGTGAGAGAACAAGGTAGAGATTAGTTTGATTACCACACAGAGAACAAGCATTATTGCTCCCTGAGGTCACTCTGCTATCCATCTTGGTTTCGATTCCTGGACTTGCACTTTGGCTAAGATACAAGATGAGACCTTTAAACTTTATCATGGTTTAAGTTTTCATTCTGATATTTATTGAATCTTAAATTATCTTAACTGTGTAAAATGCTACAGGCAGTTTTTTTTAATATAAAGCTTTAAATATTGTCACCACAGAAGGTTATAGAGTTGTAAAGGAAATTAGTCTTGTAAGAGTATTTTATTCTTATTAATTCAGGGAGCACACTGCCTAATCCAAACTCTCAACCTTTGCATTTGGAACTGCCATGGATTTTGCAGTGGAAGAGGTTTGTGAGTTTGGAAGGGAGGGGTTTATATCTTGGTGACACAAAAGTAAGGAGTCTGCTGAATAGGCTTCCTTCTGCCCTGCCCCCCAAAAAAACCCAGCAGTAATGGGGGATGCTACAGAAATGGATGAACAGCTGGGGTTTTGGGGAAAAAAGATGAAGAAGCAAGCTCTTTTGATTAAGAACAAACAAGTGAAAATTAAAGCAGATTTATAAGCGAAATGTTAAATCTGATGGTTTAGATGCCTAATTTAAGTATCAGGGCCTGGAATTAAATGCATTTTTTCTGCACTGTAGATGATTTAAATATTTTCAGCTGTAACCATTAATCATACTTTATTACTAAAAGAACATATAAAATACAACTTTTATATTTGGCTGAAGAAGATGTAAACTTAAAAGAAAATTTGCATTTTGTCAGTTATTTCTCCCCTTTAAAATTGATGTTGATGAATTGATGTATTGTACATCACTGGAAAGCTAGATGAGTCACCTTTTACAACAAGGTATGATGTGTAAAGATTGTGCATTTGAGGGCTGACAAACACAGCTAAATGTCAGGGTAGGGCCTTAAAATATGTGCCAAAATCCCCTGCAATATTTTCCTTTTGGCGTTTACTTGTTTTCAGATTCAAATGATGGCAAATGTGTTCCAGCCATTGATGTATGACTGGCATCTGATTGGCACCTAATGGAGAAAAAGATATATTGGAATAAGATTCTGGAGCCAGGGGTGATCACATATCCCCAGAATCTGGGAGCTAACTCCATCCTCCAGGATGACAACGCTCTCCTCCACAGGGCCAAGATCATCACAGAGAATCTCCAGAATTTGGATATAGAGAGGATCAAATAGCTTGCCATGAGTCCAGACCTCAGCCCACTTGAACACTTGAGAGGACACTTGGGCGTGCTGTTCATCTTTAAGGTCCATGACAACCACACTGGTTGACCTTTAACAAGTCCTAGTTGAAGATGGGTGCCATCCCACAGCAAGATGGGGCCAGACTAATGACAAGTATGCATGTTTAGCTACAGGTTTAGCTGTGCTGCTCATTCCAAAGAAGCCCAATCCTTACAAGCTATATCCTGTTGTAAAGAAGACACATCAGGGTTTTCAATTATGTATAAAACAACACCAGTTGTTATTATAAAAGAGGACAAATAACTGACTGAACACAAATGTCCTTGTTTTGTGTTAATCTTGTGATTTCTAGGAATAAAGATGTAGTACTTGTTTCCTTTGCCACATTTCACTTCTACAGCTTTTTTGCTAAGCAGGTATGACTATCAGAAAACAAAAAGTGTATGACAGCAAATAAAATGTAAATTTTAATATTTCTACTGGCAAAAGCACAACTTTTAAAAAACATAATACACAATGGTCTCTGAGTTTTACCTTTCCTCCTTCTTTTTTTTTTTCTCTTTCCATACTTTATACATCTCTCAGCATCATTCTCATCCATCCTCCCAAAAAAGAGGGTGAACTAACATTCACCTCCCCGCTCTAATGTGTAATTGACCAATTTACTAACGATAGTAGTGTTTGCACCTGCGAGTCATCAGCAGCCAACTGATCACTTCAGCATTTTGAAAGGCAATGTCGTCCACAAGAGCACAGGAGTTATACACAATTTGTGCCAAATGTGGTCGTGTGGTGGGGGGTAAAATGTGTGATAGTTGTAATAGACATCCTGGTGAAAAGTGGAAAAAGTTAAAAAGAAAAAAAAAAAAAAAACTGGCTTCAAGTGCTTTGGACTGGAGCTGTCAGGTTTTTGTTAGCCTGCGAGGGATTCAGGTAAAATCATGGAAACAATGTTGTGTGAATGTGGAAAAAGATGTGTGAAAGCACATTTTTCTATTGAACAAACACTGTTAAAATAAATTTTGTGATTTTTCGAGAAACAATAAAGGAAGCACTTGCAACACAAAGGCTGTGTTTAGAAGTCATTTGGAAGTCAATGCACTTCGAAGTGCATGGGCCACGTTGGCTACGGAGTGTGCAATGTAAGCTAGTCTGCGCACTCTGAAGCAGCCTTCTGAAATTGTAGGGTGCTGAAGTGGGACATCCCACCTGACGAGAATTTCCCATAGTGTTCCAGTCCTGTTGCATAGCAACTGCAGAACCCGCAGCTATGACAGCATTCTTTTTTGTTATTCCTTCAAATACGTTGTAAAAACTAAACAGAGCGGGGCATTTTATTCCTTTTTATTTATCTTTTGTTACCGAATGTTAACACCCCATTAACCAGACGCACGTGAATAAGATCAAACCAATGCATTTTCTGTTTCTAAGCTTGCCAGCATATTTTAAAATTTTCTGCAGAGACAAGACTATTGTTTCTAGCCGGTAAACACTTAAAAGAAGGGGATAGGGGATCCTGGAAAAATGGTTCGAGCAAGCTAAATTAAAAAAAAAAAAAAAAAACATCAGCCCGAAGCCAAGCCTCCAGTGCACAGGAACGTGCACCCCAATTGCTCATAAGCAGGTCACCGAAGACAACTGAAAGAAGCTGAGTGGCTAGCATGCTTGCTAGCTAGTAAACAGCTTCTTTCCAGCATTTCTAAATGTAATAACTCGCTCACCTCCACACTGCAAATGTCAACACCTCCATCATTTGATCCATATCTGTTTTTTTCTTTTTGGTGGATTTGAAGAGCAAACAGCTGCACAGATGACGGAAGTGTGCAGCCATGTTTGAATACACTGTAAGATGTGCATGCAGTGGTGTTAGCATGGGGGGATGGGGTAGGTGAGAAGAGGGGGAGACAAACAGCAGTTGAGTTTGATCGACATGTCATCATTCAATCATTATGTACGGTCTGTTCAAGACGAGTGGATGTTTTTTTTCAGTCCTGTCCATTACACAGGTGACTAATATTTTACTTTTGTGTCAGAGCATTTAAAGGGACTAGCGGCAGGAATTTAAAAAAACCCAAACATGCATGTCCATTTTTTTCATACTAATGGGTGATGAAGCACTAAATACCAAAAAGAACGTTTCCACCCACGTCTCTCTCCGTTGCCTTGAACAGGCTGTGTGCTGCAAAATGTGTTGCAATTCGGTGGCCGAATTTCCCACGCTGCCCTGCGGACGTGACGTCAAATGACGCTACATCCGCAGTTTTGATACAGGAAGGGGAGACGGTCGCAGTAAATTCAAACACTGAAAGCGATAGTTATGGATTCCTCTACCGTCAGCAAACGATCTAGATCAACTGAGACACCACTAAAAAGTGTAACTACAAAGAAAAAGCGTAGTAAACAACATAATAGCTTCAGTTTGTGCACGCTCCCGTGACGGCTTGACTCTTGGGTGCAGTTACCTGGAGTGGCAGTCACGAGTTTCGTTTCTTAATATTGCCTCTAGTCCCTTTAATTTATTGGCTGTAGTTGTGGTGTGGAGATTTTATGCAATATAGTAAAAAATGCTCCTGGAAAACATCATCCATCCTGCCTTTAAATTGACACTTAAAAATCTATGAATATATCTAAATATTACATCCAGAGATCAGCTGCTTATTCCCTCCCATCTTGTGCGCAATGAATTCTGGGACAGGCGAGGCCATGAAGGATACATCGCCAGTATCCTTTGTTTCAGGCCAAACAGGGTGCGGGTTTGGAGGGTGGATTCGGAGGTTCCTTCAGACACTTTTGAAACGGGACAGTACTTGACGTGCCGCAGTTACATATGCAGCCGACGAATCCGCACTTCAATGTGTTTACTTCCAAATGAGACACAGCTTTAGTTTTTGTTTTATAACAGGTAAAAATCTGTTTTAAAAAATAAGCTTCAAGAATAAAGATGTGCAACAGCTTCTCTGTGTAATTTGCCTGCAGGAGCACTGATCAGAATTGGTAATTGATAAACAGACCTGTGCTTGTAAGATCAATCCGAGCAGTGATGTCCACCTTCCATTAGCTACCGAAACAGTCAATCACGCATGTGAGCTGTTTGCCTATAAGTCATTCTCACCTCTATTACAGCTTTGTTATTGCGTATACGCAAACATGGCAAACAAAATGACGGTCTTTTACTCTTTGCACACATTCTGCACCTCAAACACTTTTATGAGAGCTTTACTCACTCTGCCCAACTGCATCGATGAATCCAAAATTTATGGCCTCAGCCTTCTGACTGGACAGTGTGTATCCACACAGATACAACCAAATATGTTGCTGCTGAAGGCCTGTACACCACTCATTCATATCGACTGCACTTGCACGGTAACCCATTGTGTGTCCATTTGCATGGATAGCTGTGGATTTATCTGCACTATAGGCCACAGTGCAGACCTGTGTATGGGCATGTATGGAGATTTACTCCTGTTTTAACCCCAGGGTTAGCCATCAGTATTGATTGGAACAGACTTAGCCTGATTTTAATCCCTGCTTGGCCCGAGACTATTGATCAGGGCGCTGAGCTTTCAAGTGGGTTTAACGACCTACCTGCCCCCTTCTCCTGTCTCCCACCCACTTTTTCAGATGCGCTCTTTTCCTGCTTGAGAGCAAAAGTGTGAGGTTCATTATCACACCCCAGAGCAGAAATGAAGTGAGGCATTAGGTTTGTATCCACATGCATCGTCTTGCACCACAACCCTCCAACTCCAAACCATTACAGAAGCATGTGACAACGAGCTGCCAGTAAAATATGACTGCACTCATGCTTCTCCTATATCTGGAGTTAGTGTAGGACATTATAAAGCAGGGGACGAGATGAATCTGTGCACCTCGACAGCAATGTCACGATAAAAATACCTGCTGCTGAATTATGACCACTCAGCTCGAGGTAGGAGCGTCCCTTTATGTCTTTATGGGTTCTCTGAAGACAGTTATATGGGACAACATGGGAAGTCTTATAGGAGCTTTGGTGCCTTGGGAGTTGGGGGAGTGTGGTGAATTTATAGTTGTACAGAGTGGTCACCACACTTACTGGTCCAGAAGAATAACATTGGGAATGGAGACCAACATTTTTAGAGATTTTTTTAGCGTGTGTGTGTGTTTGCTTGTGAGCTCTATGCAGAAATATGGATTTAAGTTTGTTTCTGTTTGTGTAAAACACATGCCAGTGTTGCTGTGCATGTGCACTTGTGTGTGAGCGATAGTTATTGTGCTTGGTGTTTCTCCTCCATTTGTCCTCCCAGAGGCAGATCGGGCAAAGGGGAAATAAATTGGAGAAAGAGAATAAATCAATGCTAAACTGAGCACCAGTGAGACCTCCTAACCCTCACGCTGTCACTCACACACACATGCACATCACACACACAACCACACAAAATGTGAAATGTGTCCAGAGAAACTGAAGTATACATCCATAACATCCATACAAACCCCATATATACAGGCTCAGAGAGGAGAAAGTGACTGGCTGGATGAATGGGCTCAGACCTGCAGCAGGTCACGTTGTAACTCTTGAACTTACCTCAACAATCAGTAAAACTTTAACTAAGCCCTGCAGTTTTTACTCCCCTGCTTATCTGTTAGCACTTCAACTTTTTAGACAGAGCTTAACCTGTATGAGGAAGGAGTTTCAGCTACTTTCTTCTGTAACACTTCGTTTTTGTTCTTTCAGTCTTACACAGATGAACAAGAACAATCAGCTCTCAGTCTGGATGTGGTAACCTACACTTAAACTCCACTCAAACTGACATTTCAGCCATTTACACGGTGCTAACAGCAAATCATTGCTGATGCTTTAGCTTTCGTTTCAAATACATTTAGAAAAATTCAAGTCTAAATTGAAGTGGTTGAACAGCTTGTTCAAGCTTTTTCTACTTGTAAAGGCAATTTGTGGTTTCTGCTCAGTCACAAAGTCTGCATAACCTTAAAACCAGTCCACAGGTGTCCACCTTTTCCCTTTATGGCCTAGCATGTGCAGCCTTAGGACCGCTGACAATGGGAGCAGAGCATGCCAATGACACATGCGCCTAAATTCAGTGAAAAAAACAGACTAAAAAGATGAGAAGCATAAAAACACCGTTTGCACTTGTCATGAGGACACAGAGGAGTCAATATCTATATCAATACAATATGCAGATCATTTACATGCCAGTCCATGAGAAGCTTCAACACAGCTAACCAAACTACAAGAACATCACTTGTGTTGGATATTTTCATATTTAAACTTGCCTCACAACCCAAATTCAAGACAAACTATGGAAAAGCTACATTTGTCCGTGTCGCAGTTTTACAAGACAGGCTCAAACATAGACCACATTTTTAACTCACATGATGGACAATTTGATACTGGTGTTTTCATCAAAGAAGGTAAGCAGGACTGGACAAAGATGTTAGTTGTTACTGAGGCTGAGACTTAACGACAGTTTCCACAAGTTTCAGCTTGTCATATGGATGCTAACATTTGGATTGTAATATTGCTACATTCTTACATATTACCCTTCAAAGTTCATAAGGTAGGTGGCTGTGTCTCTCAGAGGTTGTGTAGCTGTCCATGTTGCAGTCATTCACCATGTAACTAGCAACTTGCTTAATAATTTTGGTCCAAAGAGCTTTAGTCCAGCTAACAGGTGGCTATTCCTACTTTAATCATTCTCCTCGATAGATCTCGACAGTAGTGTTGTGTTGTTGTTCTGTGATTGCGAGTACTCCCAAATTTGAAGTATAGCTCCTTGAAGCTGACACTTGCTATCATCCAGGCACAATTCCCATTTTACCACTTTTTTTGGTTTGGTTTGTTTTTTCCCCCCTTGTCTTTTTCACCCATACAATTCAAACTAATGTAAAGACTTTCACAAAATAAAAGCTGCCATCTCTGTCCACTTTTTGAGCTGAGCAACACATGTGCAGTGACACAGCCGTGGGGTTGGATACCTTCTGGCATGCAGCTACCTTACAAGTATTAGAGAAATTAAGCAGTAAGCACAAGGAAGATTAGTCTGTTTTTCTCAGTAGTTAAATACTTTTTAGTAATAAATAACCAAATACTTGAATTGTAAAACTAGTATGTTACAGTGCTTGTCACAGTGGGGTGATGTGTTACCTTTAACATTGAGCATTACTGAGAGGTTTTTGCAAACATGATGTGGTGCTCAAGCTGCAGTTCAGGCTACAGATGGAGTCGAGCACTGGAAGTTGGGGGCCAGAGGGAGAGTGTAGATTGGGATCATGGGGGTGCGTCAGAGGAAGGCTCTTCACTGTGTTTTCCATTCAAGCTAAGTCCTCTAAGACCTCCTCATCTCTTCTGAGAGCAGCAAACTGAGATCTGATCTAATGCCGAGTGCCACATGTGAGTGTGTGCAACTGAGCCACAACACTTTGATGAGAGCCTGCTGGGGATGGGAATGTGTATATGGGTAATGAAAAAGTTCAGAGTGTGTGTGTGCACATTTGTGTGTTACCATTTAAGGGTAATGAATTAGTCTAGGGTTTATATATTTCTGTGTGCCCTCTTTCTGTGTGTCTGTGCACTATCCCTCATCTCTGAAGGGTTGTTTGGGGTATTCTGTGCAGGTTTTGCTCAGGGGGAGGTTGGTTCTCGGGGTCTTGCATTCAGATGTAATTAGCCCAGACAATGGCCTGGTTAAAGCTGGAATCCTCGGAGCTCCCTCTTCCTTTGATTGTGAGGGCCAGCTGTGGAGGAATGGCCATTATCTCCCTGTGTCCAGCAACATAAAGAGACCCCTCCCGCCTATGTTAGGGTTCCCACAGGGGGAGGGACATGAGTGGGTCACATACTGGTCTGGATAAAGTGCAAGCAACTAAAGCACTGGTTCACCCGCATAAATTGCTTCACCTCACACTTGAACCATTCTTTCCCAGCAGTGAGGAAGAGCAGGTGGCACTATTTACACAAGAGCAACAAACAGAATCGGCTTTTCACATCTGGACCAGAGAAGTGCAGAGTTCAAGCTGCACTTCTACACGATGAAAATTTCTTCAAATCTGCATGTAAAAAATGCACAGGTGGCTTTCTTCTGCGGTTTCATTTGTTATGTCTGTGAGGTTTTTGATCATAAATATCTCATACAGAGTTCTGCCTGCACATAGGGACACTTTGGCCCATTAGACTTGCGAACAAATTGAATCTTTACAGCAGTGGGGCCATATAATTACTGTTAATTTAACGCTCACAATCTTCATCATTAACCCTCACTCTTGAATACAGACAGAGAAAGTGAGACAGTGTGAAACTGCTGTGTGTGTTGACAGCATACCCAGGCCTTTGACTGAATTAACAGCGACCTCTTCGACTTGTAAGAACAGGACTCGCATCGTTTATGCGTTATTAAGTCCTGTAATTGGGCAGCCAGTAGTTTGCATATTAGTCTGTTAGGGTAATATGTTTTGCCTCTCTCAACACACGGCTTGCCAAAGCCCCTGGCGACACATTTGGTAATTCTCCGAATTACACCCTAATCATAAGTCAGTGTTCTTTCGATCTCAATAATTCATTGTGCATCAGTTTATGTCTATGCATTCTTATCTTTATCAAAGGATTTACCTGTAGCCTGTCAATTCCCTTTGTGCAGTTTCATTATACTGTGGTCTTTGGGCAATGGTACAGTATGAACATTGTCTTTGCATGTAATGAATTTGCATATTGAACACATATTGTGATTGTGCCCTTGATGTTTCACTGCATTCTTAACTTCTTAAACATGGAAGTATTTTTAATATTCCTCCTATAACTTCCTAACAGGTGGATTTTTTATTTATTTTAATTTAACTTTCTTCACAGCCAGTGCTCCACTTTGAGCCAATAAAATCCTATCTCCTAAATTTGCCAAAAGTAGGTCCAAGACTGCCCCAAGGGGTCTAAGATGGTTTCAGGGGGACTCAGCAGAATGAAGAATAGTTTAATTTTGGCGTTGTGCCTTAATTTACAGATAGCAGCAGATAATGCTAAATAAGTGCTTTAATGGGGTTTTTAAAATAACTTTGTTGTTGTTCTTTTATCAGCAGTGACACCACTTTCATGAAGCTGCATGGGAAGTGTAGAAGTGGTGATTACATATAAAACTGTGATTCAGATCTGAGTAAAAGCTCAAAAGTATCATCAAATGTGCAGAAATCATTGCAAATACAAAAGCAAAATGCAAATACAGGATCTTGTCGTGACTGGTTACATTTTAAAGTATAATAGGGATGCAAATCACATAATTAGTGTTTAAGCAACGCATGACTCATGGTGATTTAATGAAGGGTGTATCATGGCATACTTATACTGTAATTAACAAGTTACCCATTCACGATTTTCCTACTGTTATAAGCTCATAAAGGAGTTCCCATGAAAACTTAAAAATGATCTGTGCCAGATTTCAGCCGTTTCAAACCTGAATATGGAGCCAAGCTGGCTTCCATTCACTCGTACAGTAACTATTAAATAACATCTTTACCAAATATCAATTTCAAAATCACATAAAATCATACAGCCTTAAGACGTGAGCATCACGAATGTCTGCTGCATCCTGCTTGATTCATGCATGAAATTGATTCACGTGTGTTCACTTCAGGCATATATTTTGCACCCTTAAAAGCCTTATGATTAATTAAATCTATAAAGATTATTATAGCAGATACATTCAAAGGTGGGTTGTGGTGCTAAATCCAACTATTTCATTCACTATCAGACAACAGCACAGAGCTCAGCTTGCAGCGGAATTGAAGGCTAAAGATTTCAAATAACTGTTGCGCAGGTGTAAAAATGTGGGATAAAATAGTGAAGAGTGGATGCAACCTTCTTAAGCCTGCAGTTTTAACACTGTTGTGTTGAAGGGAGGCAGATAACATGAACAAAAACGTCAACTGTATGTACAGATTTATTAGAATTTAACGTATGGTTCATGGTCTGCTGGTCACCCTTTAGGGAGAGCAAGTCCCGCGAGCCACTACGAGTGCTTCCATCCCAAAGTTTACCCAACAAGCAGGTGGAAGAGGGCACGGTGGGCGCAGAGCAGACTGGGGGATCCATTCTTGCAACCTCCTCTCTCTTTGGCCCTGAGCTGCCCTCTCCGCTCGCCTCCCATTATTTCTCCCGACGGCCGAGCGCGCGGCCCCAATGAGCCCTTTGGAAAGGAACGAAAAGAAGGAGCGAATTGCAGCTGTGACGTGGGCGTTGTTGTTCCATTCACCACGCTCGCCATGGTTACGGGGCAGAAGCTGGAAGCACGCGGCCCCTCATCTCTCTCTCTCTCTCTCTCTCTCTCTCTCTCTCTCCCACTGTTTCTGGACAGCGTCCGGAGGGCAGAGAGGCAGCTGGAAGTTTCACGTCACGTCACGATCACTGCTCAGTGTTTCACGGTGTAAATAACCCCCCAAGTTGACTTAAATGTCTGGAAAATAGCTTTAAAACATATCTGAAACTTCTGTGTATTTAGATCCTCAAAGTTAAATGTTTTACGCATGAATTAAGTAAGACTATCAATTAATGTGCAAATTCTATAACTTTTACGCAGCGTTTTGACACATAAACTAATAAATGTGACCTACTAACCCAGATCAATAATAATAAACTACTCTTAGCAGCAATGTTAAGATTTTTCTTATCCGACTAGTTTGTGCTTTTTCTGTTTACATTCGGCTGCTAGATTTTCTCCCTCCACTTTGTACTCTTAACATGCTGCAGGACTGCTAGTATTGTTGGGCAGAGTGATTGGGGTTTCTGTACAATCTCCCGTGACCAATGAGCGGGGTGCTGTCAGGGGTAACCACATCTGTCAACCGTTCTTGGCCAATAAAGAGCGGAGCGAGGCGGACCACAGGTGCGCGCCTCTGCGTCCCCTTGGCACAGCGCCCGGGAGATGCTGGAGAGAGACGCGTAGCTGCCCCGTGGCGCAAAAGAGTTACTGTCAAAGGCAGCCTCCTTTTAACTCCAGCTATCACTCTGGCTCCGATAGTTATGGCGACCGCAACGTCCAACCACTACAGCGTCCTCACCACCCCCAGCAGCGCGCCGCCGCCTCACTCGGAGTCCGGGAGCATGCAGCAGGCGGCAGCGTACAGGGACGCGCACACCCTGCTCCAGAACGACTACGGCACGTTATCGGGCAGTGGACATGCACTCAGCCACGCGCACCAGTGGATAACGGCGCTGTCTCACAGTGACAGCGGGGCGCCCTGGCCATCCAGTCCCCTCGGAGAACAGGACGTGAAGCCCATACTGCATGACAGTGACCGAGAGGAGCTGCAGAACTCCAGCAGTCTGCAGCAACAGCAGCAGCAACAGCGACACCCTCACCTAGCGCACCAGCAGGCGCATCACGACGCCAGAGCATGGCGAACCAGCACAGCCACAACGCACATCTCCGGCATGGCGACTTCTGAGGGCCAGAGCCTTGTGTACTCCCAGTCCGGCTTCGGTCTAATGCCAGGTGGAGAGCAAGGAGGAATGCACCACCACCCCCTGCGGGACGAGGACCACCACAGCCACAGTCCGCACCTCAGTGAACACGGGGGCGGCCCTGGGGCCCACCAGCAGTCTCTCTCCCACCATCACCAGCACGGGAGCCATCAGGACCAGTCGGACGAGGACACACCGACCTCTGACGAGTTGGAGCAGTTTGCCAAGCAGTTCAAACAGCGGCGGATCAAGCTGGGCTTCACCCAGGCGGACGTGGGACTGGCTCTTGGGACCCTCTATGGAAACGTTTTTTCTCAGACCACCATTTGCAGGTTTGAGGCGCTCCAACTCAGCTTCAAAAACATGTGTAAACTCAAGCCGTTGTTGAACAAGTGGCTGGAGGAGGCGGACTCCACCTCGGGGAGCCCCACTAGCCTGGATAAAATCGCGGCACAAGGTAGGAAAAGGAAAAAGAGGACCTCCATTGAGGTGGGCGTCAAAGGCGCTCTGGAGAGCCATTTTCTCAAATGTCCAAAACCAGGAGCGGCGGAGATCAACTCCCTAGCGGACAGCCTGCAGCTGGAGAAGGAGGTCGTGAGGGTTTGGTTTTGTAACCGGCGGCAGAAGGAGAAAAGAATGACGCCCGTTGGGGGACAGGTAGCAGGAGAGGACATGTACGGGGACACCCCTCCCCACCACGGAGGACAGACTCCTGTGCAGTGACCCCTGTCTATTAATTTGAGAAAAAAAAGACCCCAGAAGGAGGTATAATGCCCTTTATTTGTTTCATTCTCTGTGCTGGACCGCTCGGAACTGGACCTCAGCCAGGTTAGATGTTGGACGGACATAGGCTGCACAGCGGGACACAAAGTGGCACCCGAGCGCTAAAAATACTTATAGTAGAGCTGTATGGAGGTTTTCATGCCAAGCATATTCACCTAGTGTGTGCTGACTGAGAAAAAAATGAGAAAAAAAGAAGAAAAAAAAGAAAAGAAAAGCGACATGGATGCTCTTTTTCTGTATCTTGACCGAGGCGCCAGTGTGTCATTATGTAACGTGTCATTAAAGGAAGACAGAGGGTGATGTGGACAGTAGGAGTCTGCACGAGGGGGACAAGATAAGAGAGAAAAAAGCAAGCTTCGGGTATGATGATTTAGTCACAGTGAGTGTGGGTAAATAAACGCCATCTTTCCATCATAACAAAAGCGACAGGGGTTCCTCGCAGCTTGTGGCAAGACGGGGCTGAAATGGCAGACACCTGCCGTAGCCCACAATGTTAAAAACCAATACCAGCCAATAGCTTTTATTATTATTATTATTATTATTATTATTATTATTATTATTATTATTATTATTATTATTATTATTATTATTATTATTATTCATCCATAATCAGTATCATTCCTCCCGCTTAAATAAAATTAAATTATTTTTTAAAAAATAAGTACTTAATTTAAATTTAACTCGCACCCCAAATAATAGTGTTAATAATAGTAATAATTATTATGATGCTAATAATAATAATTATTATAATGATAATAGTGATAATAATGCTTTTTTTCTGTGCAGACATTTCTGTGCGCCTGTTTACAGTGTGTTCTTGCTGTTTGTTATTTCTGTACTTTTCCAAGATGCTGTGACGAGAAAGACCGAGACTGTCCGGCTGGAACACTCAAAGCAATCCAGCCCATTTTGCCTTGCTTTCCTTAAAAAGAACAAAAAAAGAATAAAGAAAAGAGAGAGGAAACACACAAACTCTGACTTTATCCTGGAACCAGCTCTGGCCACAAGCAGTGGCTCTAACTGTGATTCATTCATTTACGGAGAAAATGATCTTTGGGATGTATCTCCATTTGGAATTTTTGTAATGTCCTCGTTTGTGTAAGTTCACTTGTTCTGTTTATCTTTTTTATTATTATAATTATTTTATTTTCTGTCAGTCATGTGCCAAAATCACAAACCTGGGCACGTGTTCTTGTGCCACTTAAACCCTGTGATTAATTATCTGATATATGAGATTTTATGTATGGAAATTAAGAAGTAGTTGGAGAGGAATTCTCTGACCAAATTATGGCAATGTTGAAAAATCAGAAACTCAAATGCAATTGAAGAATGGCAGGATGTCAGCAATGAAAATGCGTCAATTTGATTGGCCCATTATCAATGATGACCAAATTTCATGACAATTTTAATATGTGTGAGAACATGACATTGTTTAGAGATGTCTAAATAATCTATTTAGCCTCAATTTCATTGCTAATATTCAAAGAATAATCAGCAATATATTTACGTAATGATCTGCAATACGCACAGGGGCCGTTTAACTTTCACTTATTTATAAGCACAGGTGTTATACAATAATTCGTCCTTATATTTAAAATGAGACCCAGTATTTGTCTCATTTTGATGACAATAATATATAATCCTTCAGTTGAATTTGAGTTTCTGAGTTTTAAAAAAGAAAAAAATCAATAAAACCAAAACAAA
This sequence comes from Atherinomorus stipes, assembly GCA_023101725.1. Lineage (NCBI taxonomy): Eukaryota > Metazoa > Chordata > Actinopteri > Atheriniformes > Atherinidae > Atherinomorus > Atherinomorus stipes. The sequence continues at coordinate 383,244 of JALJCO010001220.1, forward strand.
ATAGCATCGACCTGAAATCTGTGATCAAACGAAGAGGGAACTGAAATCAACGATTGCACAATTTCTATATGCTTTTTGTCATTAAATCCTATTTGTTTTCTACAACACTGCAGTCTTTGCTCGTTATTGAGCGTCAGGATGAAAAAGGGGATAAGAAAAAAAAAGTGGCAACAAGCTGTTCCTTTATCGTGCGCGCGGCCTTGCATTAGAATTATGGATTTTATCAATTCGTCTCGGTTGCTTGGAGGTGTCCTTCAGCTGCTTCGGTAAAGTGTTTCTCCCGCTGATGTTCAGTGATGCTGCTGTGTGTAGAGAGGATCAGAGTGAAGCAGGCGGCCTGGAGTGAAGCAGAACCGAAATGCACATCAGTAAATATCTTTGTACATAAGCTTTGTGATGTTTGTGCAGCATTCTCTCTAAGCAACAAAAGTGTAGAAACAAATCAGGCCTACCCTTCTGTACTGGCGGAGAACAGAAGGAAAAGCAACACAAATTATTATTATTATTATTATTATTTGGTCACAATCAGGCGAGTTCCTTTAATAGGCAGGGAAAAAAATCCAGGCATTTTATTTTATTTTATTTCATTTCATTCTATTTCATTGATGTGTGTGCTGAGAATTTGGAACAGATGTAGATGCAGTCATCACGAATCTGAAGATGGTGGTAAAACTGAGATAGCAAGTTTTGTTTTCTATTTTTGTTTCTTTATTATTAGATTTACAGAGATGATGCTATGGTAGCATTTCTGTGAACTGTAGTATAGATTTCAAGTGCCTTTATTTGTTTGTTTGTTGTTCTTTTTTACATAGGCTATATACATTTTCTTTTGAGCACTGACTAGCAAAAGACAAGGGGTTGAAAACCCTCTTTTTTGTTGTTGTTGTTTTTGTTCACCTTGTGTTAAAAATGCAGGCTTATTTCCTCCATACTGGTAAATGTTCAAATCATTCGTAATGCAGTGCTGCGACCTAGTGGTGTAATATAGTAATAAGATGAATGTTTGGTGAAGGCCTCATGGACACAATCTAATTTGCTCTAATTAGTATATCGATAGATAGATACATACATTTTTATTTATATGTACACACACACACACACACACACACACACACAATATATATATATATATATATACAGTAGATAGATAGATAGATAGATAGATAGATAGATAGATAGATAGATAGATAGATAGATAGATAGATAGATAGATAGATAGATAGATAGATAGATAGATAGATATTTATTAGGGGTGCAATACGAAAAATCCATGGTTTGGTTCGGTTCAATATACTGTCACGGTCTGATATTTTTTTGATACAAAAAAAAAAAAAAACATTTGCATGGCTTTTTTAACCCATTATCCTTTTGTGCCATCAGGGTGACACTTTACATGAACCCTATAGTACAGTAGTTCCAAACACCAGATCTGAATGTAGTTTAACACAGATCCACTGATTTTTCAACACACAGCTCATCACCAGAACACAAAAGTTGATCAAATAAATAAAAAACCGCTGTATTGTTCGATACTCGATACATGGAGGTCATAGTTCAATAATCACCTAAATGATTTGGTTCGATACAAATACTGTACATGTATTGCTGCACCCCTAATATATATATGTGTATACTTATACACACACATATATATAGAGAGAGAGAGAGAGAGAGATATATTTTTTTTCACCTTCTAATGGGGTAAATATGCGCATTTACTAATGAAATGTAAGTAAGCAGAATTTTAGGTACTACGTACTTTTACTTTGCTTCAGCATTTCTATTTGATGACATTTTTTTTCCTCTACTACACTTATCTCACAACTTTAGTTAATTCAAAGGTGATGGTTTTGCAGAGAAGAGCTTTAAAATAAGACATACAGGGTTTGTTTGACTTGTGATACCTTATAAAAAGCAGGGTCATATTTCAGAAGTCAAATGGTAATATTTTCCGTAAACCGTCCCATATTGTACCATTTTAATTAGTATTCAAGTGAGTAAATATTGTAACAAGAATCAGACAAATGCTGAAAAAACATTTGTGGGATCAAGTCTGATTTTGATTAACTAACTGAAAGAAAGAAAAAAAAAACACTAACTTTAATGTTGACTTTAATATCAATACTTGTACTTTTTTGTGTGTGCCTTTCATGCTGGTGGCTTTACTAAGGTTAAGGAGTGATTGGTTTTAACAAATCTCATTGATTTCTATTTATTATAACCCAGTAACCAGAGGAATGTGGTAGCATCAGATTATTTTTTTTTTTTAGCTCATCTCGCTAAATACTGAGGCTTTTCATTTGAAATGTGATTCTATGTGCAGTTTTAAGTCAAAGTAATTTGATGTAGAAAAAAAAAACAGATTTGTAGATATTTATGGGTTTTTCTCCGTCTGTATGCTTATGTGTGTTCATGTGTGTGTAAGCCAGGTCTAAACCCAGCTCTCTGGAGGACCCTGCTGCCTGGATTCTGTCCTATCAGCGGACGACCATCTGCCCTCCTCCCGGCCCTCATGCTCCTGCAGGCATCCTTTTGCATTATTCATATTTTCACACACAAAAACACACACTTATTCCTCCCTGCTCACAAGGCCTCACCTCGCATATCATGCATACAGCCACGTGTTAGTTAAAAAGCCTCACACACATACAGCTGCCACCTCTGACACTGTACGCCATCTCACCAGAGATGATTCATACTCCACTATCATTGTCAGTCCTCAAACGTCTCCTCTGTCTTGTGTGGAAAGGTTCTCCGTGGGATTTCACACAATGGTGGCAGAAATCCGACCAACCAAAGCCGTCAAATATCATTCATCTGTTCCCTGCTGTTTGTCTCTTCCCCTTTTCATGCCTTCTTCTCACCCAAACCCACATTGCAGTCTCCCTAGCAGAACTCCCACAACTTGCCTTCTCTCACTTCTCTGCCCTCTTTTTTTCTCTGCGTTTCTCTAGAGATCCAGCATGAGCACAAAGAAAAGGGTTCAGAGCTAATCCTTCGGCATTGTTGGGTGGGCTTAGTATTGTCATATGGTAGCAACCACAGAGGGACAGGGATTATGGGACAGACATATGTTAGAGAGCACACACCTTTACATGAACGATTTAGCAAAGATTAGCTTTTTCTTAAAGAAAAAAATCTCAAGCAAATGACTTAAAACACACAAATAACTGAAACAAACCAACAGAAAATATCACAGCTATATTTAATGAAATACTATAATGAATTCATTTTCATACAGCTTTTCTTCTCTAGTTATGATACATTCATAAGAATCTTTTTTTTTAACCTTACAGAACATTTTCTTTTAGGTCAAGTTGGTATATTAATTTAATGTTTTGTGGCTTTTTTTTATTTACAGACTGATGCGACTCCACAAGTATTTCAGCACACACAACATCAAGAGACAATGCAATATGGCTTCTAGTCTAAAGCAGAAATTATGATGGGAAAGCAGCTGGAATGGTGGGGTCAAACCCCGGCCCCTGACCTTTAAATGCCGAGGAGCGCAGAGACACATGGAGCTGGCCACAGACACACATCAGAAAGGACTTCTGCAGTTTTGTCCCACAACAGGTGAACTGCAGCGGGGAAAAAAAGGGTGAAGAGACTGATAATCAGCAGGTTGACCCACCGCACCCTGCTGACCTGAGATCAAGCAGTTAGTCTGGAGTTGTGGTTTCAGGAACAGGAAGCTCGCAGAGTAAAATTTCAGCTTCTTTTAGATTTATGACAGGAGCAGAGATGATACTCTATCATGATGAATTTGAACGTTTAACAAGAGTCATCTGAACAGGAGCACATGCAGCTATGAAATGAGTAACAGCATGGAAATATGCAGTTTGCACAGTGTTACATGTCAGCAGGAGTCTAGGGAGAACGTAACGTATTGCACTTATACCCAGATCAGTAAGTCAGTTTTAGAACAATTCTCATCCATTGAACAAAACACATGTAAACATAAGAGTAAAAATACAAAATAACAAACAATATTAATCAATCAACATTAAATTAATATCAATACATAAATGTAACATATAAAAACAAAATGTGGCTGGCACTGGTTAACTGTTAACTGGTAAACAGTTAAGCTTCAGTTCTCATAAGGCTTCTGACCACTGACGAGAGAAGGCAGTAGCATGCAGGCAAGGAATTATAAGACACCAAAACAAACATTTCCTGTAAAGATTTTCAGTTTCAACCAGCGTTAGTTTCCTGAAATTCAGCAACATCTTACACACACATAAACACACCAACCAGTAATGACTCCTCTGATGTCTTTCTCCTAAGTGTTTTGCTTTAAGCCCAGTATTTTAATCTAAAATGATACTGATTATTTCCTAAAATCTCACAACTTCTCATCAAATTCTATTAATGTTGCCAAACTGTTTCTCATTGTTAACTATTCATGCTCATTGTTTTTTCATGAGGAAACCTACATGAAACTGCTGGGCATAATGCTTCACTCATGTATGGAAATATCAATATTTTCAATCCTGATCCTATAAGAGATGTTTTTGAAAAGGATCCTGTAAATTTGGTTTATCATAACCAAATTTGGCTCAATACAAATAATGAACATGAAATTTTACATTTCGGTTCAATGATTTCTTCTAAAGTATTAGCTAACATTCACTGATACACCCATAAATATTTCTTCATGAAGACTCATACCAGGATTTCATATGGTAACATTTTTCCAGCAACTTTAAAGCATCTTTACATGTCTCAGAGAGCTTTAGTTTCCGTCCTCAGTGCAGTTTGTCTTTAATGGTGTACAGTAGCAGCAGTCCAAACAGCCACTGCATATAGATGCAGGATCAAATGACTAAACACAGAGAAATAATGGCTGGATCAGCCATTAAAGAGATTTTTGTAAAAGATTTTTTAAAGCAGCCGATCCAGTGGATCTTTGGATCTCTGTGTCCCCTCTCTTTAAACAAATAGAAGCAAGTGTTTTTGCCTGGTTGACTGCTGAGTCTTGCTCTGTGAAGATTCCCAACCTGATTTCTATCTAAACTAGATAATTACTAAGAGGCAACATAAGCAGTGCCATCATGCTATCACAGTTGGATGTTTTTTGTCTTAATAAAGCTTAGTGAGCAACAGTGAGCACTGATGATACTTTACATGTGTGTATCTGTGTGCCTTAGGTGAGAAAGCTTCCCTAATATGGCATCATTCATGCACAAACGCTGACTCCACATGTAACATGGACAGAAGCATATGTAAGCTGTACTCTTTGCTCGCACCTTAAGCAGCCTGAAAACACCGTATTGGTGCTGTATGAGCATTTGCTGAACGACAAACACACATCAAGCCTGCACCATGCCGTCACACCCCCCCAAATCCTGCACAGTCCACTTAAGCATAAAGTAAAAGTGAACAGCGTCTGCTCTCTTATTGCTTTACATAATGTTTTCTTGGGAAAGCATCAGTTTAAAATGGAGAAGAACAAAAAAACAAAACAAAAAAAAAAGTTTGAAAAGATCCACCAGCTACATTTTCTTGTAGATGATTTGGCCAGAGGCACTGACAAAGAAAAAACAAAGAATCTGCATCATGACATCAAACTTGAACAGGCCAGCTAAGAAATGTAGATAAATTAGTCTACATGAAGCATTAAGGGACAATTCGTGGGCACGTACCAGCCATGCATTTCAATTCACAATACATGAATTCACTATGTTTTAAAAAAAGATTGATTGACTCGCTCTCAATTTAATGCACATAAAACATCTCTTTTGACCGAAAGCTACATCCCCATGGGATGTATGTTGTGTGTGTGTGATGTGTGTATGATTCTAATACGGGGATATTTATTAATTTTCTTGTTTTTTGGCAACTTGTTGTGTGTATGAGGCAAACTACAGTTGCAAAGTGCTCCATTATTTACTCAGAAATCTTACAGCAATACTTAAATATGGGCAGCAGGCATCACTGTAGCATCCCTGTTGTGTAAACAGATGCAAGGGCTCCTCTTTCTGATCCCAGATCAGCAGAGTGGGTATCTGGGAGACAGTTTGTGTCCAACACAGAGGGGCTTTTGAAGAAGAAACACCAACAGTATTTACACCATATCATAAATAGGATGATTCTTTATCTATATTCTTTATATTCACAATATAATCAAATATTCTATCTATTAAATATGAGAATTCAATCAGATTGCTTTATATATTTACACTAAATTGTATTCATTCACGAATCCTGTACAGCTCCTTAAGTGTTGATGTAATTTCAGCACAAGGCGTTAACGGATCAAAACACTCACAAGGCTGGGTGGTGCAAATTGCTACGAGGGACCACAGGGGGAGCACAGACGCACGTAGTTGCCATGGTTACAGCTATGCAACACGAGAAAAAAGGTTGTGACTGCAGATGATGTTAACCTCGTGGAGGAGTTTCTCAGCGACAGCGTCATTTACTCCTTTCTAGTTCCTACATTTCAACCAGCTCCTCTTTTGTTTTTCAAAATCTCCACTTCAACTTTTTTTTTTTTTACGTTCTCGTTCTTCTCTCAATTTATTCCTTTTTGATCTAAAGTGTGTTGCATTTTTTCCGTTCTACTGCAATCGTTCCTCCACTACAGTTTGCAGTTTCATGTCCTCTACATCTCAGCTGACGCGGGCAACGGCAGAAAGAGTCCCCAACTTTTTTCTTCTGCTAAAAGAGGTAGGGGGACGTGCACAGGTAGGATGCAGCTCCCTCCTGTGGTGTGTGTATATGTAGAGTGTGTACACTATAAGTGTGTGTTTTGTCAACACTTGAGTGGGTCTATTTCAGAGCACTCAGTGTCCATGTCAGAGTCGTACAGTGAGTGGCCTGTAGGGTCACTGACAGGCGACTGTGGGTCTTGTGGCGTGTGAGTGTGCGAAGTGTGTGAAGTGTGTGAGTGTGTGTTGTCCTCAGAAGTGTCCGTGCAGGAGTAGAGGCCCAGATCTGGGAGTTTGGAGCGCGAGTCGCTGCCCTCCGTGGTGTCGTCGTAGCGGAAGTCTTCTAGGTCCACAAACCACTCGGGCCAGAATCGGCGGCGGATACGCTCACAGTACATTGCAAGGTTGATCAGGTCACCTGAAAGGGATCACAGTAGGGAATTAAACTAGTCTCATAATCCTTTACATGTGTATTACATGGGTTATAAATGTATAGAATAATTTGTAAGCAAGCACTATAACATGAAATGATTTTACATAAGCACACACTGCAAACTGAACATTACATAGCCTACAGTTTTAAACCTGAACATCACAGATGTGAACGTTTCAGTCTTCAAAAAGCTTCCTGCGTGTACAAATGGTAAAAAATGCGCAAACATGGCTTAAATTGCTCAAGATTGTTATTTCCTCCCAGTTATTTTCAAGGTGTCATAACCTGCTGTTTTACATACTTAATCCTTAAATTATCTTCAAATGAATTTTAAATTCTAGTTGGGTGGGACGAAAATTTAATGAGCTCATTTTAACCTCTTTTTATCCCCAACTGTTTGTCGCAAGAATACGTACAAGAGTTAGACCTGTCTGTAAGCGCGTTCACGAGGCAAACGTCAAAGCCAAAACAAAGTTTTATCAGGACAGAGCAAGTGAAGGAAATGATGTCCCAACAGAGAAAAACGTGATAAAAACGTAATGGTGCGGTTGATAGAGAGGATCCGCGGAGTAAATGGGCTGGACTCTGATGAATATAAGGAGCAGACGTCTGATGTGAAGTTAACCAAACAGTGTTAGCTTTTTTAGCCACATTAGCAGCTTGTCCGTTCGTCAACCACCGTTCACTGGTCTCTTACACAAAAGATAATAAGTTACACAAGCAGCAACACTTACCGACTGCACATCCTCACTGATAAATATAATCTACTGGTCCCTGGTAGTGCTGTCCCTCCTATTAAAGCACTGAAAACTGCTGAATTTCTGCAGAGGCAACTCAGCATGGCTATCTCCCCCCTCCTCCTTGTCGCCGGCGTCCTTTCTGACAAAGCTGGTCTACTCCGTGGCAGGTAGTCAGCCTGCAGGTGGTGCTAAAGACGCTAGCTTAGCAGCTTGCTCGCAGCCTCTCTAGTTCACGTCATAACAGCTGATCATAACGACTCCACGGCAGGTAATCAGCTACTTTTAGGTGGCGCTAAAGAGGCTAGCTTAGCAGCTAGCAGCCTCTCTAGTTCACGTCATTCTGAGATAGAAATCCAAACCGCGTACTGTGGAGAGCGTGTGCTTGTGGCCGATTCTGGTGAGAAGAGAGAGCCCGCACTCAAAGACGAAGTTACTTTCACTTTCCGGAGTTTCTGGCACGTTATAACTGAGGTCCTGTTCCAATACACATGTTTTAACGTGAAAAAGTGGGATTCTGGGTGATGACTCCTTTAAAGTGGGATTGAAGAAATTAAAGTTTATCTATAGGGGAGAGCGGGGCAATTAGTGCCAAGGGGCAAGTTGTTCCACCCCTATTTTCTAGAAAACCATAGAAGAAATTGATCATGTGATCAAATAGTTTTGAAGAGGCATTCATTTTACTCATGCTAACAAGAAGGGAGGCACATGGCTTCAGAGGTAAGCACCTTAAAGTTAAAAATACACATTTTTGGCTTCCAAAGTAAAATTTCTATGATCAAAGTTTTTTAGCTGGGGTTTTTGAACAGTTATATAAAACTTTAAAAACAGTTCACACATGTTTTAGTGCATTAGTAAGCCACACCATGAGTGTATTCAGTCAACACAATGCTAGCTAAAAACAGCTAGGGGATGCATTTAATTCAAAATGGTGGGTTCGGGGTAATTTGTGCCAAAAGGCCTGGGTTAAGTTGTGCCAGTGGCACAAATTACCCCACCTTATTAATGTCTTTTATACATTGTTTTTTTGTTTATTTTTTTTATTTGTTTTGTTATTATACATTTTATTCTTACAGTTAATCACTAAAATTATTTGCTATTCTTATTTTTAGACTAAAATTCAGGGAGTGGAAGTAAGACAGGAGTTCTGAAATTGTCAAAGCCAAACAAACCCAAAATGAAAGTGGCCTCCAGTAGCTCAGAAGGGAGACTTCCCAATTCCACTTAGTGATGCCACTGAATATGAGAGTTCAGATTTCCAGAGCAGTGATGATGATGAAGACCAAAGTCTATCTGCTGGTAATTTTGTCATTGTTAAAGGTCTGCTTGCTACGATGCTGGACTGGACAAGTAAAAAAAAAAAAGATTTTTTTTTTTTTGGCCTTTTTAAAAGGTTGAATATGCAACACGAACAGAACAGCGAAATCACATGTGTCCAGGTTGTTTTTGCAACAACAGAAAAACAACTCCAGCTGCTGGGTTGCCAGGCTTGCTGCCGATACCAGCAGCCTGCGCCATGTCCAACAAGTAGAGAAGTTTTATCACTGAGAGCTAACATTAGCCACACTACCGATCCAGGAGAAAAGTCGCCATTTTTGCATTTTGATGCCATGGAAAACGTTTATGCGGGTCCATAGTGTAGCTTCACCTAAATTTACTCCAGTTTTTGCTCTTCTTGGGCCACTCCTCTTCAGAAAAAGATATCTCCGCAGCTCTGAAGCAGCTGCTTGACTTGCCAACTCCACTGTTTTCCCCTGTACCAGCCTAACTGTGCCCTAACTATTACCACACAGAGATTGCATTTGGCAACCCTCAATGGTGATGTGTATTGGCTTGTAGATGTAAACATAATGCCATTGTCAAATCTGTTAAAATTTATTTCATATTTATTTTAAGGCTAAAATTTTTCATGGAAATGCTGTACTTTTATTCTGCACCCCTCCAAATGAATCGTGTAGGTATTATTAAAAAACAAACACATTTTTAAACAAAAATGTTTCATATTCAACCTTTAAGATTGTGGGTAAAAACAAATCCTATAACTATGTTGGATTAATGGAGAATGTTGAAGGTGATGAGGTCAGTCCAAAATATGTGAAGCAAAGCTATATGACGGCCTATTGATGGTATGCCCATCTTCACATTTAAAGAGGATGAGGGACTCATCCATAGAATTGATGTGCTCAAATAAATGCCCACTACAACAAAGTGGGTGTGAGTAGTGTTGGGGGAGTAGGTAGTGAAGTGGTAATGTTGCAGGCTTTGGGATGTGGCAGACCTGGGTTTGAGTCCTCGACATGGCACTGTAATGTTGCCCTATTTTTTTTTCTTCTAAGCATGTGTCCATGTGGTGCTCAGGCTTAAGTCAAAAAAAGACATTTTCTATGATGTTGAAACCTTAAATAAACACAGAATAAGTATTGCTTTTTGGGGGGATTTGTCTTGCTTTTATGTAGCATTGTCATTTGTGAGATTAAAATGGGCTCTTCTACCTCAATTACGAATGGCACAATTTACCCCCCTGTATTTTCATGTTTGGCACAATTTACCCCTTGCTTGGGGCAAGTTGTGCCACAAAACCACTTTTTTTTCTAAAGCTATATTTCTCAAGCAATTTATTTAAGATCCAAAGTGACTTTTCCCACAAGTACACAACACTTTTAATTATATGTACATATATAAGTTGGAGACATAACAGTAATCCCCTTGCTTAAAATGCACTTTAAGTAAAAATTGGCACTAATTACCCCGCTCTCCCCTATAAAACCTTTCACAGATAACCAAATGCAAAGTGCTTTACAAATCAAAACAATAGATGGAATAAAACAAAAAAAATCAACAAAAAAGGGCATAAAATACAATAAAACACATATGATAATATTAAAACATCAATTAAAAGTCTGAAAAAAAAAAAAAACCTTCACCTGCTTCTTAAAGTCTGTGGGGGTCTCTTGCATGCTGGAGCTGAACCAGTGAACCGGGCTCTGTGAGGTCTTGGAGCTGACTTAAAGTTCTAAGGCCGGTTCTAACCCTTCGTCCCCATCTTCGTCTGCATCATCACACTCTTCTGTACGGACTGATGATCCCACCACACAAACCAGTTCCAATCTAGCTGCTCTGGAGCATCTTTTATGTTTTCAACTGTTTTGATTTTACATGTAAATCAATGAGTTGACCACAACTGTCTCATCTCGTGACGTAGTGTAACAGAGAGGCTAAAATGCTAACTGCTAGCGAGTTTTAGCTTTTCAACATTGAATATTTACGTGTATATTAGTCTGATTGACTTCTAACTGCACAGAACTACTTATTTTGTTTTGTTGTATTGTTTTTTTTGCTAAATTACTTGAAGTTAAGGTCGTGTCATCAGCACTTTAACATTTGTGTATTCATTCAGACATGCATTTGCAAGTACCCAAAGTTACTTACAAACTTGCAATTGAAAAACATTTGTAACTAATTTCCTTCCATAGAGCCCAGAAAGCACATTACAGATGCATAAATGTATATGAAGTAGATTAGCATGTGGCCAACTTGTCTAAGTACTGCAGAAGTGTGGGAAAAAGTGATCATTCTTTGTAAAATGTAGATTACTCTTCTGTTTAACTCACCTTTGATCAGCTGCTCCGGCCGTGATCCAGGCAGCATCCACATGGCTGGGGCCAAGTGACCAAACACTGCAGCGTCTACTGTTGAAAGCTTAGAGCCCATAAGGTACTTCTTATCACCTTAGACAGCACAAAAGAAAAAAGGGGTCAGAAATTTAAACACAATACAGCCATTCCCTAAAGTAGATGCGAAAGCAGACTGCAATGCTAAAAATGACCACATGAGGTCAGTGTTGAGCTTTCCATCCTATTTATACCAGCCCCAGTTTTCTCTTCACAAGGACAAGAATGATGACTGAGGGTTCTATTCTTAAAGCAACACTGCAAAGCTACTGGTTCATCTCTAAAATAAACAACATGAACAAACAGGCAACACAATGAATGCAAAGCTATTTTTTTTTTTTTGCTTTTTTTTTCAATGACGCTTTAACATTTTCTGTCTCAACAGTGAAGGCATGATTTTTGCCATACAATGCTGCTAATAATTACTTGTCTAGGGAGCATGTTTTTTTTTAACACACACATAAAAAATGTTTGCAGTGGCAAATGTGAATAAACAGACTTGATGACATATTAATACTTTAAAAACACCATATAAAACACTGGAAGGTTTTTTTTTTCAGAAATATGTAATTTTAAATGAGCAGAAAGAGCTCCAAGACACTTTCCCTTAAAATAATTAAAATGCCTTTATTTCTATGGCAGTCATAATGACCTAAGAATCCAGCGCCTTTCAGCCCACTGGCCTTCATCAGGGAGTCAAAGGCTCCCTGATACGCTGAAATGCGTTGGATTTTAAGGTCATTATGACTATGCCAAAGAAATAAAGGCATTTTAATCATTTTAAGGGAGTGTGCCTTGGAGTTCTTTCTGCTCATCTAATCATATTGCCCCATCCAAAGAGCACCTCCAATGAGTTACAACTGAATCCAGGAAGTGCTCCTTCCTAAACACTTATGTAATTTTAAGTTTGAAGCCAGCAGCACCTCTTCTCTCAGAAACTCATTTGTTTCGGCAGCCTGAGGACACTGACTGCTGGAACTTAGAAAGGAAATGGTGGATGCTGGATTTTATCTGTTCAACAGTTCAGGTGCTCATTTGCCACAGGTGTTTGCTCCAAAATGCAGCAAATCTTTTTATTGGGTGGCAAGGCTTGACAGTAGACAGGAGTTTGTACCCAAACTGTTTACAGTTCAGCTTTGATTAAACCCTAAAATGTGTAACAAGTTACAGAGGAGCACTAATGCACCTTCACACTATTTTTAATGATCTCTTTTTAACTGCGCACTGAAAGTTCTTGTGTCCAAATCAAATGTTTTACTGGAAAAAGTTACAACTACACATGTAAACTTTAATTTAAGAGACTGTATTTTTTTACAAGAAATTATTAGCATTTATAATAAGAACCCTCCCTCACCTAGTAAGGTGGCCAGCGTACGCATGTCTTTCTCCATCAGGGCATAAACCTCCTCGGTAGAAAACCGTCCAATCCCGTGCCCATACATCTCCCGCTTCACGATTCCACCGGTCAGGTGACTCAAGATCCACTTGAGCAGGTCACTCAGTGGTCCGCTCACCGACAGCATCTTCTGGGTCTCCTCCAGGTTGTCCACCCACTGACAGTAAGCTATAGTCCTGGAGCACAAATACAGACAGATGAGCGTCTGAAGCAGAGCTGCTGTTAAAACTACTACAGCTGAGAAGTCAAAGTGGGAGGAGTTTCCCAAATTTATAAAATCAGAGTATTGCAAAAAGACTTATAACATTTCATTTTAATCAATACATCAGCACTGCTTGGCTTACATATTATGTCATCGGGAAAATTGGGCACCACTGTCCTGAGCTCGAACCCTTATCTGGACTGGTAAACTGCAATAAGGCAAAACAAAACAGCCTGAACTCAAATTTAAACTCACCAGTAGAAGTGCTCCTCCACCATTTTGGTGATGGCACGAGACACGGCTCTCTCCTGAGGCGTTAGGCTCTTGTTGAGGCTTACACCCAGCCTCTCCTCCAAGAAGTCAATGATGAATTCAGTGCCAAACACATGCTCTTGGTTGTACTCGATCCATGGCATCTTTCCCTGAGGCGAAAGCCTCCCGTCAAAGTAGTTCTGGGGGAGAGGACATAGGAGTTGGGAAAGACAAAAGGAGGATGTTAAAACAGTAAAAGCTAGACAGAAGTTGGTAAATGGTAGAGACATTCAAAATGAAATTGGATTATTACAGTAAGGAATTACAGATAAAGTGGTAACAAAAAATCACCGACTGGTTTCCAAGTAAGAGAATCACAGAAAATTTGTCATTAACCATCCTTAGCTTCTGTATGTGAGAAAAAATAATCTGATTAAGAAAAATTGGGCAGTCATTGTGGTGCTATCTATTAACTGTCTTGTTTTCTTTTGGCTAACAAATAGCTGACACATACCTGGTAGGGCAGGTCAACCATACGGAGGTAGGTCTCCAGCTTAAGGCAGAAAGGAGACAGGGATGGTGCACCAGAGTTTGGCCTGGAGAACTGATGGAGTATGATGGCATCTTTAGAGTCCAGCTCTTCCTCCTTCCTGTGGAGCCAATAGAGACACATCACAGAGAGACTGAGGCTGTGAACAAGGCATTAATGTGAACTGTGGGGATCAAGTGCAGCCCTCACAGGAGAAATCATTCAATTTTAGGATTAAATTTTTACATTTTTAAGGTTGGATGCATTGTGGGTGAGGCTATGTTTATAGATTAGATAAACAACGAGGAAAGGTATCTTCCTGGATCAAATCACACATACTCATAGGATGCCTTCAGAGTCCCTGGTTATTTTCAGTGCAGAAGGTTTTTACATAATCTGGGTAAACATGATTTTTTTTTTTTTCAAAACCTTTATTTAACCAAAAATTTAAATCTCTTTTCCTGGCCAAGACAGCCGCTCAGCAGTTATTTATTTTTTGCATACACACATCAAACATTCAAATTGACAAATAACACAAAATAGGAAGAGTTTAAAAGTAAAATAAGAGACCATTTAGAATCCCTAGCTCAAACAAAACATCTAAAAAGATTAGTTGAAAAACTAAAGTTGTTGCCATGGTAATGATTCAGGTTTAAATGGAGAATCATTCTTTGTGAAAACCTTGTTTTAAAAGGAAACACAAATAACCCAAAAACACAAATATTAAGTTTTACAAAGTTTTTATTACTTTTCTTTAAATTTGTATTAGAATGTAATGTGCAATCATTCTTTTATTTATGCACTTTTTTGCGAACATGAAAACCCTGCTACCATTCTCATATCTGTCCATGAGAAGTCTGCTTCCCATTACAACTGGAAATTATTAAAGATCATTTTGTGTCCCCATTAAGAAAGAAAATTCAACCCTTGATTAAATTCTGTCCAAAGGTTTTAAGGTTAGGTTTAAATTTAGGTGAGAGGTTGGACAAGCTTGTCTATGGGAAGGTAATGCAATAATTAGTAATGACTGTATTTTTGCTGTAAATTTTTTAGACATGCAGAAATATTATCAGATCAAATGAACCAATGCTTAGATGTTCTCTGCAGTGATGGAAAGGCACCAGTGCATCCGATGTGTTGTTAATCTGTGGTTCCCTTTCGGAGAACTAGATTAACTTTCAGACATAGCCAGTGAGGACATTTTGATAAGGAAGGAGATTAGTTTAGGGTAAGATTTGGTTTGTGGTTGCCAAGGTGTAAACTCAGAGCAACAGAGAGCTTCGTGTAATTTGAGTTCCTATAATCTGAATTTAAATGTTTACGTTAGGATAGTGGGAAAATTTAAACTTGAGCAAGTTGTGGCCACGATTAGATTGAGTCTCTGCCTTCTAAAGTAAACATGACTTGGAGCATGACCCTTGTGGGTGGATAGGGCTCATGTCTGGCTGACTGATTAAACCAACCAAGGCTCTTTAACTGATTCTGACTGGCTGTCAGCCCGCAGGGCCATTTAGAGAAAACCGGGTGTAATGTAGCATCCCTTTGTGAGAGATTATCTGCAGATTATTCTGGTGATATGGGTTACCTACCGCACAACCACGTGCCTACAAATGATAAATTCAATGAATACGCTGCAGAAATAGAGGGAGCTGTCCACTGAGCGAAATGCTGAAACGGAAGGAAACAAGTCAAGGAGCTGTCCACTTCGGTGTGGTTCTGAAATGCCTCTGTGGCTTAAGGGCTTCGTTATTTGATACAAAAGCCGATGAGACGGTAATATGAAGCCAAGCACACAGGCAGGCAAAGAGAGCTGCAATACAGCACAGCCTCAAGCTTGTGTTTACGCTCTAAACGTGCAGAAATCGACCCCGCATTCAGGACTTGAGCACTTCTAAGGCCTATCTCATATGCATCCTTCAGGGATGAGCACCTTCGCTGACATGTAATATTTTGTGCCCTTCTAAACTGTGCTGTAACACGGTCATGGGCCTAGACTGCAGGTAACCGACTTTGATAAGGACATTCGGTCAGCAAAACCTCCATACTTGCCAGTGACTGATCCAGTAACCGATGTTTGAGGACATCCGAGTTTACATAATAGGATGGGCTGCAAAAGCTGCATTAAACTGACACCTAACTGCACAGTGAGGATGGAAACAATATGAAAAAGACTGGATGAGCCTGTATTAAATCGCATTGTCCTTGAAATGCATATCTAAGTGACATAATGGTCTATAATGTCAATTCTCATGGCAGTGGAGCTGCCTGACAGCCTGCAGGCAGGCACAGCAACTTAGACAAACATGGGGAATGAGCCATCACCATGGTTTTGTAATCGTAACTGAATAAGCAAGGACACAATCTAATAAAAACCACGTCCCTCGCCGCGGGTCATTCATGTTAATAATCCACAAAATAAGCCAGAGAAGGTGGAAACGTCCTAATGTGTGTGTTTTTGTCGGGATGGAGTCGAGGGGGTGGGGGTTCCGTTACATCACAACCCACCACTCACGATTCCTTATTCTCCCTCTGTCTCCGCTCTCACACCGCCCAATCAGACGAGATTAAGTAATATCAAACCTGAGAGAAAATGCAGCGAACCTGAGAGATTTATGGCTACGATTATAATCCACAATGTTTTTCTCTCTGATTATGGTCTGGCCCCAGAGGCCTGGCTGAGGACTGAGCTCTGCAGCCTCCTGACAGCCTCTGTGATGTTGGTACCTGATTGCCAGCAGTTCGTGAAGCAGATAAGCAGCGGCCGCGAGCAGAGCTCCTCCAGTCAAATACAGCGTTTTCCGCCACCACGAGTCCGAGCCCAAAGCTGACATTATCCCGCCGTAGTCCTGCAGAGGGTAGGCGATGATGTACCCATAAAACGAGAGCTGCTCATCGGACCCCAGCAGGCCGGAGGAGAAGCTCTGGTTCTGGCCAAGATCAACCACACACGACCCTGTCCAGGCGAACCCGACGCGCCAGTACATGCTCGGTGTCCCCGGCCACTTTCCGCCTCACTTTGGCAGCTCGGGCCTTCATCAGCGGGGGCTTCATGGGTGCCGACAGGGGCAGGTGAAGGGGAGCTGAATCAGGAACAGCCGAGGGGGCACAGGCATCCCGCCCGAGGCTTCTCCCCGAAGCGGGGTGGACATCGTCTGAAGCCCGTTCGGAGCTCACTGATTTGACCCCTCTCCTCTCGTAACTGGCAAGAGTGAAAAGTTAAACCTCACATTTCCGGTTATGCCTTCAAAAATAAAAGTCAGGTTTTGCAACATTTTAACAAAATCAACCTGTTAATTGGAAATAGAAAAAAAAAAAAAAAAAGAATATCAAAATGTTTTTTCAGGGATCTGTTTCTTTTCTTCCGTTTTCAACCAATTTGTGTTTGTTGTATATTGTTCCTGTATCCCACCCTAAAAAGGTATTGTGGCATAATGAAAAATACTTTAATAACCCCCCCGAGGGCAATCATTTTAATAATAATAATAATAAAAACGACCCAAGCCTTGTTCAAGGGGGTGGTGGCTGCTGGAAAGAATGAGCTGTACCTTTCCACCTTGTGGCCTACTTGGAGGCTTCTGACTAACTCACTGTTGCTTTCTTATTGTGGAAAAAAATGGCCATAACTTAAAAAGTTAAATTAATATTATAAATAAATACACAATTAACACTAATAGACAATAATGGCACAAAGGATCATTAGGGTTACAGCGTAAGACCTGAAAAAAATGAAAAACTCTCATCATAAATTTGAGTAGCCCATTATTTACCATTTTGCATATTTTCCTTACAGTGAAATTAAACAATTTTTTTTTCCATTTATATAACAGAACTTTACACAAACACCCTGTCCACCAACAATCTGAAGCAAATTCGGCATTTTTATTACTTTTTTCCTGAAGGGCACACACTGCAAATTGCTGTACTTTTTCCGGTGCCCTGCGCAGGCTTCACTGACTCAGTGACGTCACGGGAACTGGCTGTATCAAGTCTCAACTTCTACACCATAACATCAGCAAATTTGCAATCACACCGATCACCAGTTTCCTACTGATGTTGTCAATAAATATCAGGACACTTTATTATCCGTTTGTGCACTTTACGAATGACATTTTCATGCCGTTATGTATCTTTTCTAATCACCACTAGGGGTCCTACCACAGCCTCTATGCTGAGCTGACATTGAAGTTAGGTAAACGGACTGTGGATGACACCCTTTTTGTCCAATAGATGAACATGACATAATATGAACAGAAGGAACCCACATCGTTTTGCAGACGATATATTTTATTCGCTAGCCTAAACTTTATGTGATAGCTTATCAAACAAAAATTGGAAATATCTTCAACTGAAAGTAGTAAGGTTTGGGTGAGATGAAACCCTGTTACCTCTACATCCATTCATGTAACAAGAGATGAACAGAGGGAGTCTGCTGAAGGGGAGGAGGACGCCAGAAAGCAAATCAGATTAAAGCAGCACCTAATTCTCCGAAGAACTCAATGTCATGTTTATTTCATTCAGTTTGAAAAAGATACAGCGGTCGCCTTAAATAAGATGCCAGTACCTTTTTTTAAAGTTCTGTTGAGGGTTGCCACAATAGGAAAAGAAAAATAAAACAAAAATAAACACTAGATGCACAACGTAAGTTAATCCCTTTAACAGATTTAACAATCTACCTGAATGACACAGTGTGTTGTAATTAAGGGTATTTTGTAAGGCTTTTAAGCATTTTGTTTTTTAAAAGTAGCCACACATAAAAAAAAAAAAAACTGACATTACAGATATATACACAAACTGCTACATTTTGGTGGTTTATTTAGTGGCAAGGGGAAGATAAAAGTCAAGAAGAAACCGCAGACAAATCTGAAACAACTGAAATTTATATTTACTTAAAAAAAAAAAGTTCATTGAAGAATTAAAAGAAAAAAAAAAAAAAAAAAATTACATAAAAATGATACATTTTTCCATTATTCTACAACTAAAGCAGGATAAATGCCAAGATAAAAAAAAAAAGCTTTGCAGCAGGTAAACAAAAAAAAACAATGGTCAAAAAAAAAAAAAAAAACTTGGGCACTTCTATCTGAATCACAAATACAAAGCCAAACCAACTCTGGATTTACATTAAAACAAAAAAAAAAAAAAAAAGCAAATAAAAGCAAATAATAAAGCTATTTACAAAAGAAGAGGAAATGGGAGGAAAAGTGAGTTTCAATGACTCGATCTATAAACTCTCACCGTAAGAGCTAGTTTTTACCTCGAAGAGGCTCGAATGGGACGATTTTCCAGCCAAAGTGCTTTAATCAAGCAGCACAGAGCCTCTGGGCAGGTGTCTCCCATCTTTGACACAGCAGATATGAAAAGATCAAATCACAACCACTCATGTCCTTTTACCGAGAACCTCCCGGCCAACCCTGAGGAATCACAAACCGCTCACATATACCACACAGAGACACACAGTACTTGTGATCAAGTTTTCTCAAATCCCATAGAGCTTTGCATGAACTGACTCACTCCTCTGGGCTGTTCAAGGGTGTCAGGATCATCACAATGACAAGTTGTTTTTAACGAACCATCTCATCGGTTTTCCCCCTCTTCCTCATCCTCCAAGATGTTCCTCAATTTTAGTCCATTTCAAGTTAAAGTAGAGAGCTTCATCAAGACAATGCCACTGTGTTGTCACAGGTCTGCGGCTCACTGACGGCTTTTCCGTGGTTGCTTGTTCAATCCATGAACCCATAATAATCAGGAAGAGAAAAGGTGGAAACATTTAACTCTCAGAGTTTGTTGCAGTGTCCATCATTAATGAACTGATTCCTTGATCAGCTTTTTTTTCCCCCAAGTGAAACAACAAAGGTTGAGCTGTGTGACACCAAACCTTTCGTCCTTTCAAAGTTCCTATTAACTGGAAATGCAGACACGATGCTAAGACTGGCTGTAGGAGTTGCCTTGGTTCCCATTGGAGCTCTGATCACTCTCACTGCAGACAGAGAATAATTACAGATAACTGAGATGAAGTGCAGCATGTCAGCTTTCCCAGTGTGCACCTTATTCCAGGCTGCAAGACATTAACCCTGAAACTGTCAAGCAAAAGCAGCTAAATAGTAACTTGAATGCAAAGTTTGATGTTTGTCTAATATGTAAAATGTATTTTCTAACACTGTACAGTTGTCAGAAAGTACTTCTATTTTGTTCAGTTATTGATCAGCTGTGATAAGAGCAAAACCCACTCCTGTAGCTTTACCTTGTCATGACACTGGGAAAATCCAGCTGTGTGTTGTATAGGTATTGAGTAAATAGTCATTGTACATAAATATCTTCAAATCTGCTTGTACCACATACAATGAGAAACCCCAGCAGACATACCTGTTAGGCGGCGGTTTGGGTTTTGGCATCTTGTTGAGGACACCAGCTATCTCTTTCCTGTCGTCAAAATTTTTCCACTGATCATAGAGCTTCAGAATGACACGGATGATCTCCAGGATCTTAAAATGCACATAAACACAAGTCAGTTCACTTTTCCATTCATACATTTTTTCTGAGAACCAATCTTGGATAAGCAAGGTCATTAGATTCATTGACAATCTCCAGCTCCTCCAGAGGGATTGTGAGGCATTCTCGGGCCAGATGGTGAAAGATTCAACCCGCTCAGGGACGCATCACCCGGGTTCATCTGGTGTTTCGGGCCTCACAACATCATAAACCCTCGTCCAGGTGACCCAGCGGAGGTTGATCAGACCCTGGCTTGCGTCCCGGTGGCGTAAGACCGCAGCTCACCCTTCTTTATCCAAAGCCATCTGGAAGCTCTCTCAGCTGTCAAGGAAAATATAATCCCCCTAAATATATAATCCCCCTAACATGTTCTGTGCCTTCCTCAGGGTCTTGTGCAAATTGGGTGAAAAGACATCTAAAAGGAGACAACCAGAGAGCATCCTGCTCCAATGCTCACACCAACTCAGCGGTCTCCTGCCAATGTGGAGGAGTGGCGGCTTTTTCCCAGTCTCAACCCAGATGTCCGGGCTCCTCACCTTAAACCTGAATCTTTTTTGTAATCATTCTCATGTAAAAATATACACACAGGAAGTGGTTGTTTTATCTTTCTAGCTACAAGTTACATTAATACTGAAACTGATATTTTATTCTTGTTTTATGTGTTTTTCCACATCTTCACAATTAACATTGATGGTGGCTACAAAATGCAGTTATTATGCCAAAACTTTACCCAAGCAAAAGACAATAATGAGAATTCTCCATTTACTAAAAAAAACAAAAACATGCTATCTGCATCCATCTCACTGATCTTCAACCTGCATTCATGTTAATTATAAAGCCAATTTCATACTTGATACTACTTGAACGTGTAAACATGAACAGCAGTTTATGCTGTGAACAGATGAACTTGGACATTACATGGCCGATGCTACACTCTGCAGCATTAAAAGTTACATTTAATCCATTTTCACTCGTGTTCCTTGATGCAATACAAAGAACAACCAGATGCTTCAGTGTCCCAAAGTTAACCAATTCAGATTTTTTTTCTCAAATTTTTAAACAGATATTAATCTTACTTTGTCCATGTCCACGGAGAGCTCTGCAAACCACTGCCTCGCATCTTTCTGCTGAACCACACAGGCAACATGTAGACAGGCTGCAAGAGGAACAGAAGAACTGATTAAGTCACATTTAATTAAACCTATCAGCCATAAATGCATTTAACAGCTGCAATTAAAAAAGCAAGGGGACAACTCTTACCCAGGGCAATCATGAAGGGAGGGTATAGCAGACACAGATCTGTCCTGTACGTGTCATTCACTATTCGCCTGGTTAAGATGGATGACAGGGTGAGTGATGACACCCATAACAGCTTAATCAAACATGCTTTTGGAGGTAGAGTGTGCAGTATCATACCAGGCCAGAGGCAGCAGCATGTCCTCCTGTCCCATATCCTGCACATACTGCAGCAGTGGTCTGTAGGGGTGGTACACAATCAGGCAGCAGTCCTGAAACATGAAATCAATCAATCAATGAAAGTCATCCAGAAAACCACTCAACAATAAGGTGCATTTCGTTCTCTGCTCACCATCAACTCTAAAAGGTAGAATTCACATTCTAATATCTGTAGAGACAGAAATCAGAGGAGAGTTAACAACTTTTAAAGAAAAATGCATGGTGCACTTGGTGGAGATCCAAGAAATTAAAACCTCATATTATATCACAAACCCTGCAAAACAGTGGAGAATGCCTGTAATTTGGATTCTGATGGTGGAATTTTTTTTTTTGATAGTGTGCAGTACACTTCGTTACTTTTATGCTCCTTTATTCCCTTAAGTAATACTATCCAAACAGACTGCTTAAATCCTGTTCAATGTAAAATCTGCATTAAATTAATTTATGCTTCAGGTATCAATGTTAAGCCCTGAAAAAAGTGCCCAAACACTGTTAACCACTAGATTTATTTGCCCTTTTTAACTTTATTGCAATTGACCTTGCAGACACCAAAACTGTTGTTGTTGCCCCGTCTGTCCCCACGCCACCACCATCACTCTCTTTTACTATGTCTGCAATGTGGACAAGAAAAATTATGTTTATGAGTCACGGCACTTTGCTAACTAATTCTCTGCTGTGTGAACCACTCCCTCCTTTTGTCGCTCCACAGTGGCCCTCTGTAATTAATAGTTTACACAGCAGCGTGTCAGAGCAGACCTGGTGACGTTCTGGCAGCTCTGTGGCGATGAGTAAATGATTGGTAGATGGGTAAATTAAATGCTGGCAGCGCACTGAGACACGCAGCACAGAAGAGGTGAGTGGACCTTTGCACACTGCACAAAGCCATCTCCCATACCAACTAAGTTTTTGTCACTAGAGTGCAAACATTAGCTGAGGAATTTTGCGTACTGATAGACAGTAATGTGGCAACACTGTGACATAGTGTAAGGGGTTCTTGGTAGGCTGTAATTCAGCACTGTAGTACATAAATAACTGCAGAGGAAGAAGTGTCATGCCTGGCTTACCTCATGTTTTGGCATGAGGCTTCTTGAGAAGCTTGCATTGGTGAATTTTATTTGTGATATATTGTGATATAATTTGATCAATTCTAAAATGAGGGTCATCATGAAAATCGCCTCTATTGAGTTAAACTTTGTCAATTAACTCCAACCTTTCTCATGTATGAAACCCATGCTGATAAGAGGCTTGACAACCTCTCAAGGCAAACACACGTTTACATTACTCCTTGTGAACTTGCTAAGAGATAAAACGTAAGTTGCAATAAAAAAAAAAAAAAAAGTCACACTTACATGATTCATTCTGTAGGGGAACTCCTTTGGAAAGGCATAGGAAAATCTCGTTTTCACTGTTTGGGGAAAAAGAAACATGAACATACAGCATCTGCTGCAAGAGGAGCTCAACAACTCAAGTTTAGGTAACTAAATGTGTTCCTAAGTGTAATCACTTACACACAGATGTTGCTGCAGAAATCAGCCTAGTGTTGGACACAACTCCAAATTCCTAAAGTAACAAATCATCAGTTTACATCAGACACACACGTACATACACATAAATATTATATATATATATTTGCTGGGGTGCTACAGATTGTTATTTCATGATTTATTTACAAAATTCCTTACCTCAACTTTTGAAGCCAAGAAAACACAAGTAGGAGCCATGAGCACTGGATCTATACTCTTCAGAGAATATCTGAAAAAACAGAAAATAATAATATAATGTTTCTGCTGAAAAATAACATTAGGACAATAAAAATGCAAATTAATTGCAAATGAGGCTAATAATACAGTTCCACTAAGTACAATAAGCAGGAAGGTGCAATGATGAAAAATATTAAGTTGTGAACCTGTTTAAGGTTTATATTCATTTGTTTAATTAATTAGCTGCAGTCTGTTCATCTCGATCCTATTCTGGGCTCTCATGCACTGAATTTTCAGACAACTGGATACACATTAAACTCTTCTATAGATTTTTCTGTTCCTGTACAAACAATAGACCAAATCCAAAATAATGACAGAGGACAACATTCACAGGCAGATTGTATCTCAGTGATTTTGTCTGATGAGATTACTACAGACAACTGCTCAATTTAAGCCGCACAGTATATGCAGAATTATCATTTAAGTAATTTAAAACACATCTCAAGGAGATAACTTACATAAAACTCAAAAGTTTGGTTAGCAGATATGGTTTTGTATGTGTGTGGACAAACACACACACCAAATCATGTAGATGATCAAGCGCTGCTTTTTATATATATATATATATATATATATATATATAAAAAAAAAGTCTGATAAGTTTGCCAACTAAATATAGCAGATCTGTAATGGCTACACCTTTTAAATTGTACAAACTTAATAGTAAAAGCAAAGTCCCATAAGAAAGGTATCACTTTATTTACGTGATCAAAAGTGGGAATAACAAACAGGTTCCAAATTTTCCTACCCATTAGTTCCTGGGCTCATTATAATGATTGTCAACATGATTGTTTGGCATTTTACACATAGCCAAAAAATGATGCCATGATGAGGCATCTAGCCAGCTGGAAAGCTGACACAAGAAGAGGTCATGAATGAAGTTTTATATTAAAAGCATGCTGTACAAATAAGCAATCACTCATCAATTCTAGATTATGAAACATGCTGTTGTTCTTGGGATGCACCTGGCCAGCAAAAGCTTTATATGCTCACTGAATAAGGGATATGATGAATAAAAGAAAGGGGAACCGCCATCAATATGCGGTAAATTAAAAAAAAAAAAAAAAAAAAACTAAGCAGGAGACCTAAAGGTTGATACAATTTCAAAATTTCAAACTCATTCACTTAAATTTACCAGACTATCCTTGACGTCCGAGTACAAACATTTACTCTAACCATTAAATAAAAGTTTTGAAATCAAATGTCTCATAATTTGTTTTACCCATATTCTTATAGTCCGCTTTACAAATAAGAAACACAAATGTACAAAATCTAGTCCACTCTACCCACCTCTTTCCCACAGAGAGGGAGCTGCTTTTAAACCACCATGAATAACCACAAAATGTACATAAAAGATGGATTTAGCTTCAAAATCAGGAAAGTAAAGCCACTGTGAAAGTTTCAAATGCAGGATTCTCAATGGATGGACAGGAAAGGACAACACCTTTGGTTGCCAAAATTATTGGGATGTACTTGAAGTTTTTATGTCTTGCTCAAATCCACTTTAATATACAGAAGACTGGGGACAGACCCCCATACTACAGTATTTAGCAGGGAAACCCTTCTTTCACTTGGGCCACAGACACTAATGGTGTCCAAAAAGCTATTAAAGCAATTAAGTGAGTTATTTAGGCGGAAACTGAAAATGCCTGGTCTCCAGGGCAAAAACATTTAAAGTTTTTCAATTCTTTTTAAAGATCAAGTGGCGTTTTATTTATTTAAAAAAAAAAAAAAAAAAAAAAAAAAAAAACATTTATATGAAAAACATTCTGTTGTGCATTTTATTCTCTCTGTCTTTCTTTACTTTTTACCCCATTTTTTTTTAATTGACCATATCTTTTAGAAAACAGAACCAGGAAAAAGTATATGGAAACACTTGTTTTCATCTTCTACTAACAAGCTTCCCTTCAAGACTGCTTAGAGTCGTTAGTTGTGCATATTGCTCAGAAGCCTATATTTCAACTCAGTTTCTTCCCTGTGACCACAATAACTAGCAAAATTGAAAACTAAATTAGTGTTTTATCAATTCATCCCATGTCCAACAGTGAACTGTGGCAGAGCTCCTTACCTGGCATAGAAGCGTTTAAAGTACACAGTTGCAGTAGCAATGACCTGCTGCCGCAGTTTCAGGTGTTCGCCCAAAGACTGAATCACTGAAAGACAGTTAAATGTACACTTTATAATCATACTTAGCAAAGTTGTGAACATTTGAAACAGAACTGACAAAAAAATACATCACATCATGTATTAGTAACAGACACAGTTAATAAAGAAATAAACTATTAATAAAAAACATACCATTGGCGAAAAATATCTGTAGCTTCCAGTACTCCTCTTCTGTAAGGAATTTCAGGTCCTTCTGTCGCTCTTTCATGAGATCTTGTTTATCCAAGACCCACTGCAGACTTGAACACAAATTAGGCAAAATAGTTTCAACACAGGCGCTCAACTTGTTAAATTGCGAAGGAGCTCGTAGACAACACAACAGCGACCTAAAGCGCGATACTAGCCAGCTGTATTGCTGCCCCGAGAAATAGTAAGAGTAGCTTGCTACTTTTAAAACAGCTTTTTATTGTTTGCTTGTCTTTGTTTAACCAACTACGTTATGTCGTAGCAACAGTTAGAGGAAACTGATAGCTCTGCCACCGCCGAATACAGACACGCTGGGCATAGGCCTCAAAGCAAAGACGGCGATTTACGCTATAGACGCAATAAGTAAAACAAAATTAAATAAACTTACTAATGTGAACTCTGCCAGAAGTTCCCCGCCATGTTCTAGCAGTTGAGGTAGCGAAAGTACACTTTAAATTGATATTATTTTGTCTACAAAGAGGTGAATAATACAGGGAAATAGTTATGCTAGCTAAAGGTAGAGTAACATCATAAACCTTCCGGAACCTTGAAATTATAGTTCCGGAATCCTTTTACCGCCCCGAAAATACGAATGAAAATAAATAAATGGATAAATAAAATAAAGAAATAGGATTTAAGATCAAATTTATGGCAGGACATGGACAATAATAGGGTTCATTAACCACTAAAAAAGAAAAATAAATACATACAAAAAATATGTAATTGGACAAACAATAATATAATAAATGCAGTGCACCAACAGACATTTTTGTGATGTGTTTTGTAAGAGGGATTTGTTTGAATGATCAAAAATAACAAGGGTTACACAGCTAAGCTTTTACCAGTTTTGATAAGAATCACCCAACCTACATTTATTCTGTTTTTGTTTGTCTATTTTTTCCCGTTTTTACCCTTCACCTTTTATTTTGAGAGTTTAATACAGTTTATTAAATAATAAAACAGATAAATCGGAAGCATTTACTTAAATTAGAAAAGCAGCATACCATTTATTCTAGATTACACATAATCCAGATGCATTTTGTCTGAGTCCTGTTTTCTACAAATGAATTATTTTGACCAAATATTGGACATGCTAAAGTTGTTTTAACAATTTCAAATGTGTATTAAAAAACACTGACAATTATTAAACTCAGAATTTCATCTCTGCATTTATTAAACTAAAACTGCAATAGTATGATATTTTTTGTGTTTGAATTAGACACAAATATTTAGATTAAATCACATTTTGTAATGTAATATTTATTGCAAAAATGCCATGCAATTTGAAATTATTATCTGACTAAATTTAAGAGTAATTAAAGTAACTTTTACAGGTAAGTCAATATGACAGCTGATCATCCTGAAAGTACAGTGTAATTCTTTCATCAGTCTATAGGCTGTATGAATTATTTGACATGACATTGATAGATGTTTCTTGGGACATTCACCCATGGGTTGGGAGGGCTCAACATTCCTCTGTAGTGTTAAGGGAAGGGCTCAGAAGGGTATAAAGACCCCACCACCAAAGGCTGCGAAAAAAAAGAGTGAGGGACCTGTTTCCAGTCTTCAGCTGACGTTGCATCAATTTAAGAACCATCAGCATGAGCCGAAGCCCAGAGAGGATGTCCTCTTATCGCCGTCGATTCGAGGGCACAAATGCAGCCACTTTTGCATGTCATCTCCGTGTGTCTAGTCCATCCCCCACCCGAAGAGAGACCCGGCACCGCTCAGCCAGCTTCAACCGTAGTGGTGGATGGAAGATGATGGGGCAAAAGGCCCTCACCACCAAGCCTCGCATGACAAGGTAAGTCACCTGTGTAGGGTTCGTACTTGTGTTAACACCTGATTTTAATATGTTCAGCAAAAAGTGTCAACCATTAAACACATTCATTAACAGCTACATGATCTGCTTTTGCCAAAGCAAACTCCCAGTTTTATGATGTTGTTGAATAACAGTTCATTAACAGAAAAAAAAAAAAAAAAACATGTGTTGGAACCTTTGTTCTGCTCATGCAGCAGTGTGAGTATGGGAGCTCTGTGCTTGGGTGTGTCCACGGGACTTGGGGCAAATCTGGACCTGGATGTGGCTGCAGCAGAGAACCAGGCCTTTAAGTTGATCCGCACCAATGAAAGGCAGGAGATGGTTGTTCTCAATGACCGCTTGGCAGTGTATATTGAAAAGGCAAGAGTGAATCTTCGATTGATTATTTCATCTATCACAAAAGCATACTCTTATTCCTCAAGCTCATTTCTTACTGACTTAATTTAGACTGTTTGCATCCATAACTAGAGCTGCGATGGTGAAGCAGCTCCTGAGATTTTGACACTTTTATCTACGCTGGCCCATTTTCTCCTTACCTTCACATAGGTGCGAACACTGGAATCAAAAAACAAGGTGCTGGAGGCTGAGATTGAAGCTTTAAAAAACTCTTATGACAGAACATCAGGTCTCAGGCAACTTTATGCATCTCAGCTGAAGGAACTCAACAAGGAAGCAGAGCAAATGAGAGAGCAGAGGGTGAGAAAAAGGCTGTCTCTCACAGCCTAATTAGGCCAAAGCAATTTCAAGTAACAATTTGAGAGTTAAGGTGTCTTTATCAGACATTTACCTGTTGCACTGAACAAAACTTTGATCATTCTGTCCTTACAGGATTTGTCTTTGGCAACCAAGGAGGTGATTGTGGGCAAGCTGGACATCTTAAAGGCCCAATATGATGAAGCTTTGGCGGCCAGGAAGCAGGCGGAGCTTGACATTGACACTCTACGTCCAGTAAGACACAGCAAAAACAACTCTTCATTGAACTATAATTCAAAAGGCATGACTTTTTTAAACTGTAATGGTTTTAAGCCTTATGTGTCTGTGTCCTCAGGATGTGGATAAAGCAACTTCTGCACGAATTAAACTGGAGAAGCAGCTGGAAAACCTGGAGGCTGAACTGACCTTCCTGCAGAAAGTTCACAAGGAGGTAACATATATGTCTGTCTGTCTGTCTGGTGCATACTGCATGTATGAGTCAGTGGCTTGTGGCTTGCATGCCATTCATTTTATCATTAATGTTGTAATGGGTTGGTAATTATTCCTTTGAGTGGTTATTCTTAAATCTGGACCTTGTTGATTGATGGACTGAGTAAAACCATTAACATGGCCATCATCAGTCTGGTGTGAAGGCCTCATTCAAGGGGGCAAGTTGTGGCTAACCTGGAGGAGTGGAACGAACTTAGCTTCATATTACTTAACCTATACACCTGATTGAAGAAAGTTTAGTGTATTTCTGAGCATCAAACCAACGATTAATATCAAAAGAAACAAGATTTGGATTCGTGTTTTGTTTCAAGTCCCCCTTTCTCAAGTTTTGCTTGTTTGTTTGTGATCTGCTCAAAGGAAATTGAAGAGCTGATGCAGCAGATCTATTCAGCAGCCTCCAAGACGGACATGCCCTTTGGCCTCCCAGACCTCTCCTCTGCTCTCACACAGATTCAGTCTCAGTATGACAGCATTGCTGCCAAAAACCTACAGGTACAGTGCAACAATGAAGCTCAAGAGTATTCTGTTTGTTTTTAGGATTTCTCTTCACAAAGTAGAAAACTTGCAAGAGCTAGAAAAGGTAAATCTATTTTATAGTGAGAACAAGTGACACTTATATTTGTCTAGGAGATGGATGACTGGTACAGAACAAAGTTCCAGGACCTGAATGATGCCTCCACCAAACATGCTTTAAGTGTTCGAAGTATGAGAGAGGAAATCGCTGGTTATAGGAAGGATGTGAGTCTGATTTTTCACATCTTGTTTTATGGTTAATTGTTCCATTTGTTGGCCTGAAAAGGCTGCATGCTAATGTTTATGCATGTTTAGATCATGAACAAGGAATGTGACTTGGAGTCACTGAAGACGAGAAATGAGAATTTGGAGGCCCACATTCGTGAAATAGTGGAGAAATACAAGATGGAGGAGAAGGAGTTGCAGGTAACTGATGTATCCTCACACACAACTCATTTTCCAAAAATGTGAATAAAAGAATACGGCCATTTACAGATAAATTAAGACCTTGTGTTTAACTAAATGAAATGAAAGGAAAAATGTCAAATGCTGAAAACATGTGCCGTTTTTAAAACTGGAGTCAGCAACTGAAGACTGGAAAAGTTGGGTATTTTTTTTAGAAAGAGGAAGAAGGGAAAAAGAAACATACAACAACAAACAGTAACTGGAATGAATGGGAAAAGAGTATTTGAGTGTGACTGAATTTGTCCAAAGTGAAGACAGGGAGGCCAAATAATTTAACAATTAAATAATAAAGTTTCTCAGTGCTGGTATGCATACTGTAAATGTATGAATCCGAAGAAATCTCTGTACACAGAGGCAAGGATGAACACTGAATCTAGCTTTCATCTTCAGGTTGTCAAGTAGCATTGATAGCAAAAACAGACAAGCAGTAGAAATCACTGCATGGGATCAGGAATACTCCTGAAAACTTTTGTCTGTGAACACATTTTGATGCTCCACCCACAAATCCAAGTTAAAAGTCTATTTTAGCATCAAACAAAATATCTTCTCCAAAGGACAGATTTGCTATATTCTAAAATGTTGCATTTGTAATACATTCAATTCAATAAATTAGAATTTTACACAGCCTGATGTTAAACAACAAAATAAGATAGCAATTATTGTAAGCATATAGATGCTTTTTTTTTTTTTTTTTTACAACTAAACTGTCGTCTAATTCCTAAGAGTTACCCAAATTTCAAACTTGCTCTGATGTTTTGCCACAGGAGCATTCAGAAGCACTTAATGTGGATCTGAAGCTGACCAAGGAGAAGACTGCTCTGCTTATGCGGGAATATCAGGAACTTCTGAATGCTAAGATGGCTCTGGAGATAGAGATCACCACCTACAGGTGAACAGAGCTTTAACCTACTAAAGGTTTATGGGAGAAGCTGGGTCCCGGAGAGGCTCATCATGCCATTTCTACAGTATACTATGCAATGTGTTCATCAAACAGGATGCATGATGGCATTTTTATCAGCCTTGTGTCTCTCTTATTCTTTACTCTTCAGCAAATCGTTCATGGCAGGTATTTGTTTAATTCTTTCCACTCTGTGTAGGAAACTGATAGAAGGGGAGGACAGTCGTCTGAGCACCATGGTTAGAAATCTGTCACTGGCTGGTGGCCCTCACCTTCCTTCCTGCGGGCTTGCCAACTCACTCTCAGCCTCAGATTGCTCAGGGACTTTGAAGCTTGATGGAGGCCCTGGTGAGACAGACAGAGGTATGACTGAGAAGGTCGCAGCTGCTGGCATCATGGAGGTGGTTTCATTAGAATCCCAGACTGATGGCAACTCAGAGCAGCAAGCATCTGAGATGACTGAGAGGAAAACGGTTCTTATCAGGTACATGTTGACTTTACATCACAGACTGGCCAAAGAATCCAGTTACCTCCCTCAAATATTCTTTAACACAGTCTTTCATTTTCCCAGAACTGTTAAAACAGATGAGGACACTTATGTGAGCAACACACAGCAGCAAACCATCACCATCTCTGGAGCAGCCGAAGAAACAGATGAAGAGTAAAACATCCTGCATTGCATGCTGCACTCCAAAGTTTCACGCCGTATCAGCCACATCCTGAACATCTACAGACTTTAAAATGCATTTCAGTAGCAGCAAGAGGAGTTTAAACTTGTATCCTAAACATGTATCCTGTCATCCTGCTCTGCCTGCTCTTAACCGTCAGCTTCCCTGCTTCTTTAATCCTCCTGTGCAACAGGAGATTACGTTTGACAGTAACAAAATAAAAACAAGTAAGCATAGTTGTAGTTTCTCCATTTACTTGGGTACCATCAACATGATTTCACTCCAATACGATATACATAAAAATGCTGATTCTCATTTTCACATTTCTTTAAAATGAAAGCAGAAATCTTTTCAACTGACATGTAAATTCTTGAGTTCATCACTTTGACAAGAAATGACTACAGCACCAAGTGGATATAAAAGTTAAAGTTGAATAAAAATATGATTAATAGCTTTATGAAAACCTTATAAAAATAGTTCAGACGAGTGACGATTTAATGACACTGTTCATGTATACAGTACAGTAGCTCATAAAACAGAATTATGCACATTCCAACCTTCTTGATAAACAACTACTTCCCGTTATTGTCTTCTGTTTTTATGTTCACAATATAATCACAGTCACAAAGAAGTGCATAGTGAAGTACCAAGTGCAATTAAACAAAGTAAGTTGGACCCGTCCGGTTAAACAAAACAAAAAAAGTCATAAATTCATTCATAAATTGCTGCCTTCTTTGTTATCAATTGAGGTTGTATTCAAAATCGTTGACTGCTCAGTACTGGGAAATTTACAGTCTGGATGTGCTTCTAGTGCAATGGTTTGGGCTCATCTCCCACTCCCCCTGCAAGGCGATACACTGCAAGGCTGACTTCATGCGCCAGAGCGTCTGCATTCTCCTAAAATAGAAAAACAGCACAAGGGACCACAGAATTATTCACAATGCAATCCCAGCCAACTGTGTTTTTTTCAGTAAGGCAACATGAAAGTCAAATACGGGGGAAAATAAAATTTTTAAAAAAAAGTTCTCACCTGTGTGTCTGCCTCTGCATAAACTCTCACCACATCCTCAGTGCCGGATGGCCTCACAAAGGAACGGGCCCGTCTGTACTTCTTCACCAAAGTGTCGATGGCCTCCTGCAGCCCTGCTGGGCTCACTGCCCGTCTCTCTGCATCTGTCGTGTCTATCACCCTGCGGTCAGAAACCTGCAGGAAAAAAACAAACCAAACTCAAGTACAGCTCTCTGCAGCTGCTTACACAACACGAGCCAGTTTATGGTTTCATATTAAACTTTAGGACAGTTAAAGATTCTTTGAAATCAAAGCCGTCTCAGTTAACTCAAGACAAACTAGCTGAAATCCTATACTTTGTAATAAAAGGATTCTATGTGTACCTTGACTTTAAGCTGCCTGTTTGGCAGGTCGCTGTAGATGGCATCCCACTGCTGCAATGTCATCCCTTTAATGGCTAATATGGCTTCAATCAACAGCATGTCAGAAATGGCATCTCCTACTGTCTTTAAAGGAAACAAGGAAGGAAACGGATCAACAGCAGCTCCAGTGTTTGCTAAATCTTTCATAACAGACAAGTTCACATGGGTTTTTACCTGATTGATGACGGTGATTGTGCTCTGCAGCAAGACAGCTGCTTTCTTCCTCTCATCGTTGATGCTGGAGTCTTCTGCAAGTTTCTGGATCATCTCCTCAGCTGCCTTACTGAACAGCACCTGACCACAACGCAAACGCACTCATGGCACCAGACACGCAACAGTACGCAGAAAATCTTGGATTTAATTGTGATAGACTGGTGGTTACAAACCGGCTACTTACAGTCCCATGGCCATTTGCCTCAAAGTACACACCAATATCAAACTCCAAGGCGGCATGATGAAGATGTTTTACTCCAGTCTTGGTGCACTTCACTATTACCTAGGTGACATCCAAACATTTGAGAATTAACTCCTCTTCATAAATACAGAAGCAACAGGACTGGACTTTGTGAGGACTTTCTCTCACCTTCATCGTGTCCTCCAGGTAGCATGTTGAGCTTCCATTTGCATAAGCAGTTTGCACCACTGCAATCCTCAACTCTAAACCAGCCTGCAGGTGCAAAGGGGAACAACTTAGCAAGTGTGTGCTTCTCTGTTGTTAACGTGTTTGTATTAGAGAGTATACCTGATTGATCAGCTCTTTCAGATAAGTGCAGATGAGAGTAGCAATTTTGTCTCCATCCAGCAAGTGGAAACATCTCTGGGAGTCAATGTAGTAATAAACTATTCTGTCAGCGTCACCATCGAAGGAAGCGCAGCGATCTCCTGGATTAATCTCAATGCCTTCACATGGAACAGAAAGATGTTAGATGAAGGTGCTATGCTAAAAATCTAAACTCATCAAATGCTACAGAGAAAAATACAAATGTTATAGTATTTTAATACCACTTAGAGGTAGTCTTAAAAATGTAAAGAGGCAATCTATGGTAGGGGGTACTCTTTTTGAATTGGCGTGTTGTCATCTACCTTATCTACTCAAGCATTACACCACAATCCCACTGAGTCTAAACATGTTGGCCATTTCATTTAATTATCATAGTGTGGGTGATAGTAAAGAACACAATGGACAAAGATGTGCTTTGTGATGGAAGGACACTAAAGCCACTTCTCACTTTGGTCCCATTCCTCTGTTCTTCAAAGATTAAGAGCCCATTTCTTTAATAAAAGGAAGAAGCCTTTACCTAACCAGCAAGACTGAAAAACACTATGACCCATTGATAGATCAAAGTAGAAGGAGTGACACTGAGCCAAAGAGTTAAAATAATAAAGAGCCCAGTGCATTACCCCGATTTCTTTACCTTTATTTCTTCTCTACTGCTTTTGGCACTGTCTTCTTTTGTGATAAAATTAGTTGTTGTGGGCTGTTCCTTGCTTCAATTAATTTCAATCAGTCCCCCAAAAAACTTATGTTTTTTTGAGGACTGGACAAAAGAGGATCAATACAAAAAAGAAACAAGCCTTTCTGTCTGCTTGAGGTGAGTTTGATGCACATGGTTATATTATAACCCAACACATCATCGGCTCCTGCAGATTGGCACATTTGCATATTTCGTCTCTTCTGCACTGGTGACTGTACTAATTCTTTTCTTTTGCAATATTCAAACTTTAGCAAAACTTTCAAATTTAGCAAGAAGTTTTTTTTTTTTTTTAAAAGCCTCAAGTATTAGCATTAGTGATACCAACTCCTCGATTACAGTCCTAATCTCTAACGTGTTTGTCAAGCAGCCACACCTGCTGGAGGTTTTTGCTGCACTTTGACAAAGTCGGCTCCACACTGGAAGTTTAGCTTTCCTTTGCTGCCGTCGTTGAAGACAGAAATCTGCAGGCCCTTCTTCAGGTGACTTTCCATCTCCCGAACCTTCAGGGCCCCAATGCCATTAGCACCATCTACATAAAGATGCTTCTGGTCGTCTGTGCGGTTGGATGCCTAGCAGAGGGGAAAATGATGGGTGGGAAGGAGTTACACGTGTATGAGAGGATGTGGGGGAAAAAAAAAAAAACAAAAAAAAACACACACCTATGTAGACACAGCAAAGAATTCAAGCTCAAGAACACACAACACACCCTGCTCTCTTACATGCTTAGCGAGCTGAAGGAAAGCTGTGCAGAGTTTTCTGTAATATCCATCCATTGTGGCTTCTCCATATTTGCCCTGTGTGTTTTGACAGCAAACCATGTAGTGAAGCTGTGGAGTGGTCACCAAGCCATAGTCTGACAGGACAGATAAAGAGTGTTGGCAGGCAGACACAGAGCAAGAAGATACAAAAACAGTGAAGACATTTTATTTAAAAAAGTTAACATTACCTTTGCTGTGACCATCAAGGGCATTAACACCATCCAATACTGACTGAGAGAGTCTGGCACTGCTGCTCCTACAGACAGACACAATATTTAAGATGACACCACTGCAAAAACGCTCTGATTTAATCCACTCATGCACTTTCCTCTTTGTGGCTTTTACATACCTCGTGTCTTTTCCCACAAACACGTTAGCTTCCTGGCTCATGTCTATGGCTTCCTTTCCCATTACATCCTTCAGCGCTGCAAGCAAATCTTCCTGCTCAGCGTTGGCTAACTGGGTTGCATAGCCCTCCCATGCTGGTGTCACCATCTCCCCCATTGGATCAATCAGCTTCACCCCATTATCTTCCTATAAATTAAGTGTAAATAAAGACACACAGAAAGACGGACTGAAACACAGTGCTGTGATCATGATGCATTTGTAACTTAAAGAATGATATAAAATTAACTGTTAGACAAAGTAGAGAGGATGATATGAAACCTATCAAATTTACAGAAAGAATATTGAAACTGAAAAAGAAATATTCTGGGATCATATACAGATTTCTGAAAGCCTGACCTCAGGGTTATGTGATGCAGTCACCATGACTCCAATTGTAGCTTTGGTCTTCTTTGAGCGGAGTGCAGCCAGCAAGCCCATTCGGAACATAATGTGGTCCAGCTGTTTGGCATTGGTCCTAAAGCCAGATGTGCCATACTCCAAAACCAATCCCGGGGGCTTAGGGTGCAGACTGGACTGCTTTAGTACTTCCTCAAAGTGGGCAGTCACTGAAATGCATACCAAAGATCCCAGT
This sequence comes from Atherinomorus stipes, assembly GCA_023101725.1. NCBI lineage: Eukaryota > Metazoa > Chordata > Actinopteri > Atheriniformes > Atherinidae > Atherinomorus > Atherinomorus stipes. The sequence goes on from JALJCO010001220.1 coordinate 419,385, forward strand.
GAGGGGTGGAGAAAGTATCAGGGAACTTTGAGGAAAAGCTATGGAAATTGTAGGTTGTTTCAGGAAAACAATAAGCGATAAAATTAGTGAATTTGAAAAGCTTTTAACCTGAGGCAATGGGAGATGATTAAGATCTGTCTAGTTTTTGCAAAAGGATAACATTTGTGTGCTTATTCTGCACTTTGTAAACCCAGATGACAACTGGAGGACAAATGGGAAACTCAGCCTTGGGAAACTATCTTTTCCAAAGAAAAAAAACTGTTCCAGCTGATGAAGAGAGCTGCTGCAGACATATCAGAGAGACTACAATAATTTCTTGAACTAGTGTCAGCACAGTATGACACGTACGCCAGAGTATCAGCTTTAGACCAACACCAATTTTTTTTGTCGTTCAATCATTTCTAAAAATGCCAGATTTCTTTAAGTGGAAGTACAAAAGCCTTTCTCATGGAAGCATTTCTTCTGAGACAAAGGACTAATGTTAAACATTAGGGACTTGCATTTTGCCTAATAATTATGCTTTGGATATTAAATATTGTTTGTGAAGTAAAACTGTGAGAAAGAAGGGCGGCACCAATAAATCCCACTCCACTGAAGTGGGGTACAAAACAAGTAAATAATAAAAACTGTGTTTAGTTTCTGCCTGAAAAACAGTGCTATGAATATACATGGCTTTTTCAGTGAACACAGGAAAACAACAGGACTAAATTTAGAGGTAAAAACCTTTAAAAGAGCACAGTGACTAAACACTACCAGTATCGTAAGAGGGCAAAGTTTATCGTTAATTACAGCAGCAATTTGCTGCTGACATCAAAGATAAGCTCAATGGACTCTTCTGTATGCACACCTCCTTTCTTTTCTGTCTTTCATTACTGGACAAACTGATGAGCCTCACCTCAGTAACCACGACAATGGCCAGACACACCTGGATTAATCAGTTTGTCCAGTAATGAAATACATGAAACAAACAAGCTGCGTTCAGGAAGTAGTGGAGTTGTGCATATAGCCCATAATCTTATCAAATGAAATAAGGATCAGGTCCACAGCATTTTTCCGCCAGCGCAGCAGCAGGTACTCCGCGTGGGCGGAGTCCAACCCGGGTGTACTCCAAACAGAACGAGGTTATTCTGATTAAAAAAATATTAGTGTGAAATTAACAATGAAGTTCACGTTCCTGTTGAAAGCGTTTTACTCCAGGCTTAATATGAGCAAGTAATCGATGGAAACAATCTTGTCAACTATTATTGACATTTTAAACTAACCCTGACAGTTATTAGATGCACTTCTAATGTGGAAAAAATAGATACACCCAGCAACTTTGTTTTTGGTGTTCTTAGGTGAAGTGGTATTATTTAGCAGATAGCAAAAAGCATAGTTACAGCAAATAAACGTTAAGGAAAGTGCGTTCAAAACGAAGCGTAAACTGTTGAATAATATAGTTATCTTTTATTCACTTACTGTTTAATATTTTCTGGTGGGTCAAAGCAGTTGTTGCAGCTTCCTGCTTCTCGTACCGTATGACGTGGCTTCTGTCACCTGACACGAGTAACGCCCCGACTTTCTTCTTCTTTCATATTACACGTCCGCCTGCTCATAACATGGCGCATTACTGCCACCTGTTGGAACCTGAACAGACCAGTTGTTTCAAAAAGCACTTTCGCAGACCAAAAATGTTCTTGAAATATTTTCTTTCTCTTTGCATAATAAAAATCACATCCTATCTATCTACTAAGTATCTCCCACAAATGTCATAGTAAGTCAGCTCTGTTGTTAACCTTAAACATTTCCTTTGTGTTAGATATTAACAAAGTGATAATGCTCATTAATAATTGGAATTAAATTATTTTTTCACTGGGTATATTTAATGTAGCTCATTTGTGTATGCTTGCCTCAGAAAACATTTACTGTAGAGTAACACTTATTTCAGATATTATGAGATTCCCAAAAAAAATGAAAAATAAGTAGGTATTTTTTTTTTTTTTTTGGAAAAAATTAAAAAAAATAAAAAAAAAATAAAAAAAAAAAAAAAAATAAAATAAAAAAAGATATATTTCATTGAAAAATTGGTATGGAACAAAAAGAAAAAAATATAAAAAAAAAAAATAAGAAAAATATAGAAGGAGGGGGAGTCACAATAAAAAAAAAAAAAATGCGTCCCCCCCTGGACAGATGCCATTGTATAAACATTGTCACAAACATTGCTTATGCAGAATAAGATCTCTTTGAATCTTATGTAGCTATTTCTGTTGAGGGATGATTTCATATGCATTTAGTGGTTAAACATTATCTCATACAGTACTTGTATAGTAAATCTAGATCTGTTCTGGCTTCTGAATGCATGCAAATGGGCTCTATGCACGACTCCACTACTTCCTGAACTTAAGGTAGCTCCTTTGTTTCCTGTCTCTCAGTACTGGACAAACTGATTAATCCAGGTGTGTCTGGCCAGTTACTGAGGTCAGGCACACCTGGATTAATCAGCTCATCCAATATTGAAAGACAGGAAGCAAAGGAGCTACCTGAAGTTCAGGAAGTAAAAGAGCCCATTGGGCAGCAATTCATATCTTGACACCTCTGTCTAAAATGTAATCTTTTATCAGAACTTTATTCTGACCTGGGCTGAAAGAAAATTTTATTTCTACCCTAGAGCATAATGCTTAACAATAATGAAATCAATGTCACTTTGAAAATTGCCTGATTTATCTCCCTCTTATCGAATACAGTGCTCTGAATTCCTCAAGCACAAAGAGGGCACTTAATTAAGGGCTGGGCCAGTGTTGTATATCTTGTCTTTTAGAGAGACACAAGTGACAACTGAACTAAATGTTGATTTTTTATTGGCAAAGCTTTGCACCAAAAGGATTTTTAAAGATTTGTTTCACCAATAATCTTTCTAATCTGTCATGGGGAAAGAAAAAAAGGAATATAGAGAAGAATAAAAAAAAAGAGATGGTAGTCCTACCAGTTATTAGGTTTAGGGGGCAATCACTTTTTCATGCCTGGCCATGTAGGTTTGGACCCCCCCCCCCCCCCCCCCCCCCCCCCCCCACCACCACTAATAATAATAATAATAATAATAATAATAATAATAATAATAATAATATTCTATGACTGAGGCCTATTTCAAGATAGGCCCCCCCCCCCCCCCCCCCCTCCCCTTTTCAGATTACTAGTACCGGATGGTGACACAGCTGCCTACGTAGGCTACCTGCAGTTGCGTGTAGTCCACGTCACGTGACTCTACGCTGAACGTGCTTGTCAGGGCGCTGTTCTTAGATGAGTTTCTGCTGAATTTACTCTGCAGGGATGCGCCTGCATCGCACCAAATCATATGGCCATATGGCATATCCTTTTCCCTACTTTATATATTTTATTATATTATTAAAGAAATAGCAACTGCATTGAGAACTGTCCTCATCTCCTTGATGTGCTCAAAAGCTGCACACCATTTGGCTATTATCTTTATAGTAATAATTATTGCTAACATTTAAGCTATATATATATATATATATATATATATATATATATATATATATATATATACACCTTCATCATCTGTCATTCTGCATGCTGTGTGTGCAGACCTGGTTGATGCATTGCTTCCATGCAGCAGCTACAAACCACAGTCACGCTCGTACATTTAACCCTTTGGTGTATAGTGATAACAGTTTTTATGGTGACCCCACGCAGACACATCTTTATGACTGTCTAGCAATATTTGTGATTCGACCAATTGTGTGATTTTGTCATCCAAAAGTGTCCATGCGTCCTTTGAGTAATAAGATTCTATATAAAACTAATACAAACAAACTATAGAGGCAAAGAAAAAAAAGAAGGAAATTCCCGTCTGTCTTTTCCTGCTCCAGTGCGTCGTGCGCAGCGCAGTGTTGGTGTTACCACCGGGAGCGGTGCACATTTTCTATCGGTCTGAGTAGAGGACCACAGCACCTGAGGCGGCGGACAAATTAAAGGAGGACGAGACCCTCGTGTCTGACAGCCGAAGAAGAAAAAGACACTGCGGGTTTTCTGCTTATTTTCAAAGCTCTCTTATCCCAAAGCACCGAGGCGGGAGGAAAGACGGTCAAACCTGATGTCCCGTTTTATGGAGTGCTGATTTGCATTATTCATTTTCTCACACTCAGTGTTTGGACGGTCAGAGAGGATTCGATCGTGTAGCATTTTTCATCGGCCTATCTGTTTTTTTTTTATAATAATTGCTGCGGGGTGAGGAAATAGCTTTCATTGCCCGCTGTTACATAACCGAGTGGCTTTAGCTGTCCAAGGTGCTGAACTGAACGGTCGAAACCTATAACGGGACGAGCTGTGGGGAATTCTCAACCTTGCGTAAGTCTACTCATGTCAAAGCGCACGTTATCAACGTGACCTCAAGATTCAGTGCGAAAATAACGTGTATATGATGGTTTTAGTACGTTTTGTTTATCTTTTTTCGCCCACACAGGTCACAGGCCTTTAGATCGGGAGGAGGAAAGCACTGGATTTCATCTTACTAAAACCGACGGGAAGCCGCTGGGTTATAATCAAATACATAGCCTGTTTTTTCTTTACTTCGACCCGTGGTTAAATAAAATCCTGAGGTGGTCGATTCAGCGGAGAGAAAATGTCGGGGCAAACGCTCACGGATCGCATCGCCGCTGCGCAGTACCAGCTAACGGGATCAGATATGGCCCGGGCTGTCTGCAAAGCCACCACTCATGAAGTGATGGCGCCCAAGAAAAAGCACCTGGAATGTAAGTGCAGTCATTTTCCCATCTTTTACAAATGCATATACCTTGGGAAGACCTTGGCTGTAGCATGCTTATACACAGTTACACATAGTCACGTGCATTCAGCAAAATTATGAACAATTATTTTTTCATTTCTTTATCTTAATTGGGTGTGGTACGATGAAGAAATGATGAAACCATGGTGATGACCCCTTTGATGACCTTTTGTGTCAGGGAAGATGATTTAAACCTTGCAGTAGAAAGGGAGAGCGGGAGAGAGCAACAGGGTGGGAAAAGAAGTCATAATTTAAGACAGACTGACAATAAAGATGAATTCTCTTTTTCTTTTCCTTTAAAATCACTTTTATCCAACTTCACACTGAAACAGAGCTCAACACAGGCAATAAGAACTGTGAACCTGTGCATGTATGCATCGGTTTCAAGCTAGGATGCTCTCCGAGCAACATGCACTCTAAACTCTTGGCAAGTTTGGGTCAGTATTGGACTGTAAAATCACAGCTGAATGAAACCATCACAGCTTCATTGACACATCTAGAGATGACAGCAGAAGCCACTTTATGACAAATCATGATTAGTCACTATGATCCACCACAAATACTGAGTCAAACCAAAGCAGTGGTGTGGCACTGAATACAGATGACTGGAGGTCTGGTTGGCTCTGTGCTTCTCCTTGTGTGTCCCTCTGCTTCTGTGTGCTTTCATGACTGGACATGTCTGGTGCGTCTTGTACCAGGACCTTATATCTTGTGATCTGCTCCCCTGCTGAATAATTTAATAATGAGCCAATGGCTGCCTTGCATTATTTACACAGCCAAAGGTGACAAGGCTAAAGCTAGAATGCTCCAGAGACCATTGGTTCATCATTTTTGGTTGCCCCTCTTTGTTGTTGTCTGTCTTTATCTTCCAAACTGTGCATTATTGGACTTGCAATGCTGTTTAGCCAACTGCCATTTTTCCATCTCTGCAGATATTATGATATTACTACAGTGCAGATCTGTACAACCGTCTTATTTAAATGTCAAACACACTAAGCTACGGGCAAAATATTTTTCCATTTGATTTTTAATTGATGAAGTTATGTTGTGTCTGTTTCTTGGACTATTCAACAGGCATCTTGTATGTAGGCCACTGTGCCTCTTTTGCAGTCTAGGCTGAGAAAAATTTCTCACCTCAAAACAAACATGAAAAAATCCCTGTAGAACCATTAGGACCAATTAAAAGATTGAAAATAGCAACTAAAAACTCAAATTGAACTGAAAAATCCAACTAAAAATTGTCCTTGCTTATAGCTGAAATTCATTGAAGCATATAACCAGGCAGCTGTGAGGTTATTGCTTTCTGACATATACACAGTGACCCTTGGGGTGGACATGCATGCCATGTTGTCAGTGGTGGTCATACAGTGTAGTTGTCATGGCAACAGATTGAGAGTGTCAGGGTATGCCACTCTAATGATAGAGGAGGACTTTGAGGAGGAAGAGGCAAATGATATACTTGCCATCTAATTGAAAACACAATCACAGTGGTGGCTTAGCTTTGTAATCAAAACTCAGCGTTTGTGCAAATATTACCAACTCTACCGTTGAAAGTGCCGTTTTAGGAGGGAAAATGATAACACTGATCGTCATGGGACAAAATATCAAAGTGTTTTGAGTTGAAATGTGTTTATCTCTTTAACAGTCACAAGTACCTGTAGATGTGGAATTCAGCTGCAAAATAATAATGACAACAGTTGCACATGGATGCATGAATTTCTCCTGTACGGAACAAAAAAAACATATTTTGCCTCTTGGCCTTAAACAGCTATGTTTAATTTATTATAAAACAAAGACTTTGGTGAAACTCGTGTCAAAGTTGTGTCTCCTTAACAAAGACATGACTGGACATGGCAAATAAAAGACACACTCAGTGGAGGACACATGTTGCCAACCTCTAGTGAACATGTTGAATTTATTCAAGGCAGCAGACTTAATATGAAGTCTTGCCAACACGCTAGGTGATGTTTTGATGACTATTTTTTGTGAAAGTTCACAAAACAAACATCTTTAGATTCATTATCAATGTTTTTTTTTTTTTTTATTGAAAACCTAAAACTTTACATAGAATCATCAGTTTGAATACACGTACAGTGGTTATGTTATCTTATATTTTCATTATAAGTAGATAATATCAATAAAAAGTTGCAAACAAGTAAGCTTGAGAGAACGAGAATGATTCAGCCTTTTTATTAATCTGTTTTCAAACTGAGTGGCAAACGCTACAAATACACTCTCATGACCTGGATATCTATTAAACTGTTAATCTCACACCTGCAGGCTTTATCGGATATCAAGAAATGTTATGTTACTTCCAGAAGTGAAGACATTAGATTATAGCTAATGGGTTCCCTAATTGTTTATACCATGGTTTGGTGTAGTGACATCAAACAAATACATGACAGTTGTGTGGTGGTAAACTAGCAGGTTTTCTAGCGTTGGACGCAAACTTGAAGTCTGTAAGGTAACCTTTTACGGCGTTAAAAGAACTAGTTTGATTTTTCTCCCTGTAGTTCAATCTGTTTTTTCTCTTTGTTTATTGCCCCAAAATTCAAGCAATCGTTGTTTTGTTTAAATGAATGCACGGTTTAACAGCACAACCCAGTCCTAAAAGTCATGATATGGCAGTGTAAATATTTTCTGTGAGGGTCTGATCTTTGGAGGTGGACCTACACAGTTTGCAGCATGCACAGACGGTCAATCCTGGTCCAATTTTCAAACATACAAAATATAGACAAGTGTGCTGTGACTATCTTTATCTTGACTTTTCTGGCTACCATTAAAGTGGTTTGTTGTGTAACTGTACAACACAACTTTGCTGGTCAGACTCAGTCACAAAGTAGAAAAAATAGATGGACACACTTGCACAGCATGAGGTCCCACAGTTCACTCTTTGTGCCTTCCTCCAGGCTGTGGATTACCGTAAGAGTCTTTATTTAGCTCTGCCAATCCTCATTACGCACACAAGTTGTATGTCAGTGTGTGTCTGTTTCAGGTGATGATACCATAACAGAAACCATGGATTATAGCCCATGATATGGCCCATTTAGCAATACTTTAACACTTGCAGAAAGATAAAATTAGACCTACATGCATATTCGCTCAGAGCTGAATGTCTGAGAAAAAACAAAGCTGGGATGATTCTGTGTTCATGATGCGAGTAAAAATATTGGCTTATAGTGTTGCCAATGTCATGATAATGTTATATAATCACATTTCACCATGTCTGTGTATGTGTGCCATTTGAAAAGGCTGCAGGGGGTTTTAGGGAAAGGAAATATAATCAAACACAGGGGAAAAGGATGATGGACGGAAAGGATCAAATAAGATCGAAAAAATTCCTGGAGAATACAAAAGTCTACAGTTGGAGAGAGAGAGGTGTCACAGAGAGCCAGACGGAAAAATAAAAGGACAAAAGTTGCAGCAGCCTTCATTAAACATAAAAACATCAGGCTTCATTAGTGCGGTTACTGTGTGGCTGTTGCCATCTGGTCAAGCTGCACAGACGGATTGAAGTCTAATTACCTTCAAAAACATCTGAAGAAGATCTGAGATTACACTATCAACGTAAAGCCAGATAAAATATTCACATGGTTTTAGCTTCATTTCAATTATTTTAACTGGTATTGTTCTGTCCAGTTTGTGCCAGGGGGAATCATCATTGCCGTCTAACATCCTACAGACTCTGCAACAAAAAGCTGATAAGGGCAATGTACAGGTTGTGTGAGGTGTGAATGTGTGCTGTGATGGGGGTGGGTGGTGAGACATCCATCACAGAAAGACTAGGATCAGTGATTAGTATTAATCTGTTTACATGCCCTAACTGTGGAAACCCCCAACCCCCCTCATCCAACCTGCTGCCTCAAACAGCTTCACTACTCTAGCTCCTGTCTCTTCATTTCCCGCACACTCATCTGACTCCTTATTTGTCTCTCTGCTCCCTCTATTCATCCTTTACTTATCACCTTGCTGTATTTTTGTTCTGGTTGAACTTAAAGTGGAGAACCTATTTGAGGCAATCCAAGGTCCATCGAGTGTAACAGCCTTCATTTTTCTCTATTAGCATTGATGTCTGCCAGCAGTTGCTGCACTATCTGTCTGTATGGACACACACTGATTCCTGCCTTTATTTGTTCAGACATCACTGCCAGCGAGACAAACCAAAAATGAATTTATAGTTATTGAGGTATTCTAGGTTAGCAAACACCCTGAAATAAGCAACTCAATTTAGAAAGTGAAAGAAAAAGATATTTCACACCAGTGTGTGCTTGCTTTTTCAGTTTCTGTGGCTGCATGGCTGTCTGGCTCTTTTTGCCTCATGACCCAAAACTCATTTCATGAGGCAAAGAATAAATAAAATGTAAAAGACAATAATTAGTTTAAAAAAAATTGATTATTTCTGATACAGCATGGTTAAAGAACATGCATCAAGTATAGTAGAAGGAAATCTCACACCTGTATAACAAAAGCAGTTTGATATTATAAATTATTAGTGTCACATCTCAAACATGGGATTGTGAAACCTTTGTTATTTTTGCATTGTGATGCTTTAATTTCTTTAACATGATTGACAAAAAAAATCTCACTCAGCAAAACTTATGTCTTCCATGATATATTTCTCAAACTGGGCTTCAGTAACATAAAACCAGTTTCCTTAATTAACAATTTTGATATTTTACTTTTCTTTAAAACCATATTTTTAATCAAAGGTTATATATTATATTTAAACCAAACCAAAATAATAGGACTACCTGCCACCTATCACATATTGATAGCATGGTTGGGAAAGGCTTTTATTTTAAACTGAACCATGTTTTCTTAACCCTAACCAAGTTATGTCAACTAAACTAAACAAAACAGCAGGTGGGAAAGAAACCAGACTACGTCTCAACAAGGTATGAACCAAGGTTCTTGGTGGTCCTGTTTGCTGTCTGAAAATACAAGCACACTTAGATGCAAAAGGTTGACTGCAAACTGTACTTGTCACTGGCTTTTAGAAAAAAAAAAGAAAAAAAAAAAAAAAAAAAAAAAAAGAAAAAGCCAACTGTTTCTCTACAGCAATGTGGGAGTGCTGGAGAATAATCTGTCATGGCAACCTGAAATGAGAAACAAATTCATAGATTCATTCCTTCTAAAATTCTAGCAGCCAGACTAGAGCTGATAAAACTAAACCCATTGATAACTCATTAATCTCTGACAAACCTCGCTGAGTTTCAGGTTGTCCAGTATGATGACTTCCTGATCTTGTGTTACAGTAAATTAACCATTTGTCTTAAAATGTAAAGATTAATCAGTAATTAATACTGATTAGTCTTTGTGAATCTATACAGTTTGTCTTACTGTCTCAATTTCTGCCTCTTGCACTTGGAGCAGGGGTGGGCAATGGTCCTCGAGAGGCGGCATCCTGCAGGTATTGGGAGTTTCCCTGTGACTTGTTCAGAGCTAGACATCAAGCTCTGCACAATAACCTATTGATTGGAGTCAGGTGTGCTGCAGGAGGGAAACTCCTAATACCTGCAGGATGCCGGCCCTCGGGGACCAGAGTTTCCCACACCTGCCTTAGAGTGCTATAGCATAAAAATGAAAAACTTATTAGAGTTTTACCAACAGACCAGTCTAACCACACCCATTGTGGAATATGGCAGGTGCAGATACTTTGTATAGTCATGAAAATTAAGCTTGTTTTTTCTTCCTCATGACACAAATTGGACCATATCCATTTTAGAACTTGACTATCTCCTGATTTCAACCACACACCTGGAAAGTTTCATGTCTGCATCCTGCTTCTGCATCTTGATGGTACATTTCCTTTGAAAAAAATCTAGTTGCAACCAGTCTCATGAAGTTGCAAAACAACTGCCAAAGTACTAAAAGCTTCTTTTGTGACTACATGTGCTGTCCTTGTGTAAAAGTAAATCTTAAACACAGAGTTATTTATCTGGATCATTAAGAAAATGTGTTAAAGCCGGGTTTATACAGTATGTCTACTCCTCCTGCTGCACCTGCACGCTTTGTGTCCCATTTGGTGTTTACACAGCAGTCTGAACACTTCTGGAGATGTTTCTGTCTCACTGTCAACCAGGGATGTGATAACCAGGGGAGGAGATGACAAAGCATTTTCTCTTTCTCTGCATTGTCAGTGTGTGTGCCGGCATATTTGTGTGAATGTGTGTGTGGGCTTCTGTGCCAATATCATTTCATATCTGTATCAGGTTTTCCTTGTGGCTTAAAATTCTTATGGGTGTCTAGAGCAGCTCTGCTGGTGAACACGTTGCTTTCTCAATTTATCCAAATCTAATCAGAGCCATTAAATCAAAGCAGCAAACTGTATTTAGAGATTTTTCTTTGAATACAGCCCCCTCCCGTCCCGTATGTGTTTCGTGGTACTAGATAGAAGGGAAGCTTTGGCAGATTAAAACATCTCAGCACCTTTCTGGCTGTGTTGCAGACCTGGTGTCAGCTACCAATACCACCAACGTGAACATCCCTCAAATGGCGGACACACTTTTTGAGCGAGCCACCAACGCCAGCTGGGTGGTCGTCTTCAAGGCCCTCGTTACCACTCATCACATGTGTGTCCACGGCAACGAGGTTAGTGAGCGCCATGCAGTTACAGATATGGCTAAATATCTGTGCCGCTTACATTTCTCATGACAAGATAAAGTAGAATTGGGCACTTTTTTCTGCATCATAATGAATGAGGTCACTTTCATAAGGATAATGTTTCACAGATAAACACATGTTTTGACCATAATTGCTAAAATACAGTAAAGACAGTGTTCCACATGGGAATATTACTTTGGGAAAAGCTGCAAAATTTGAAAATTGGAAAAGTGTGTGATTGCAATGTTGATTTTACTGAATTAGTAACGGTGCTTCTCTTCCTTAGAGGTTCATTCAGTATCTGGCTTCCAGGACCTCCTTGTTCAACCTCAGCAATTTCATTGACAAAACCGGCTCTCATGGTATGAATAGAATATTGATATATTAATTAAATGTACAGCATGCTACAAAATGAATAAAACAGCAAAGATATGCATGAAAAAAGACATCTGACAAATAATAAAAGTGTGCGTGTAAAGTGTAAAAAACAGTGTAAAATTCCCATCCCCACACAAACTAATACACACACGTACACGTACATGCAAACAGGTGTTAATATCTAACGGGTCTATTGTTCAAGCACTTAATCACAATGTGTTTTTTTTTTTCTGGTAACAAATTTTATTGCTTCATAAAGTGTTTTCACAATTTCCCCACTTCTTATTCTTATTTTTAAGCATATTTAGGTGTCTTTATGTTGGTTTATGTATACAGTATAGAGGCCTAAACATAGTAATACTAAACCACCAGCTGCAAAATTTAAAAGAAAAAAAAAACATTAAAAGTGATCAGAAATTCTCAAATGTCTCTGGTTGCTTTAGGTAATATATTCCTGGCATCACCATGAATACTAAGAAAAAGAAATTGTCACAGCTTCCAGAATAACTATAAAGGCAGGCTGATGTAAGATGAACCTCAGACTAGTGGAAAGACAAAGATAGGAGTTCATTTTACTGCAATTTGCATGTTGTAAGCATAATTACTAATATAATATTGGCAATTTTAAACATTAAATTCCAGAAAACTTACAATGGAGAACATGAAACATCCCCCTGCATGAAAATTATTCTTATCATAAACAAATTATGCTCATATTGGGAAAAGATAAACAAATTTGACGGTGTTTTATTTCTAAAGATAAAAGGCAAAAATAATAAAGGCTGTTAAATTTCCATTAAACACTTCCTGGTTTTAATCTCTCTCTCTTTCTCTGTCTGTCTGTTCAGGCTATGATATGTCTACGTTCATCAGGAGGTATGGACGGTACCTGAATGAGAAAGCCTTTGCCTACCGCCAGATGGCTTTTGACTTCACCAGAGTCAAGAAAGGGTATGATAACATCAGATGTCATCCTCAGCCACATACCTCTTCTCTCATTCCACAGTCCCTCTTTTAAGCCCATGTCACTCAGCAACCTATTCAGTATTAATTGCATTTTTAATGTCTTTGCCCGTGATGTCCCTCTGTATAAATTGCTGTCTGTGTTGCATCCTGCAGGGCTGAGGGAGTGATGAGAACCATGACCACTGAGAAGCTGCTGAAAGGAATGCCAGTTCTGCAGACTCAGATTGACACGCTCCTGGAGTTTGATGTGGGTCTTTACTTTAATTTTTCTCCCTGGTTTTTATCTTTAATGTCTTATCCTCATTTTATCCACCCGTGTCCCCTCAGGTTCATCCCAAGGAGCTGAACAATGGGATCATCAATGCTGCGTTCCTGCTTCTCTTCAAGGACTTGGTCAAACTGTTTGCTTCCTACAACGATGGCATCATCAACCTATTAGGTCAGTTGTCTTCAAACAATCAGTGAAGTAGTCATAGGTGGCAAAAATTTAATCAGCATGTTTCTGAGCTCTCAAACCTTTTTGTTATGCACAGAGAAATTCTTCAAGATGAAAAAAAAATGAATGTAAGGAGGCCTTGGAGATTTATAAGAGGTTCTTGACCAGGGTGACAAAAATTGGGGAATTCATGAAGCTGGCTGAGGTAGGTAGCTTCATTTACTAAGCTTCATTGATTGTCTGCAGTGTTATGTTGGTTTTTATTGTATTTTTCCCTTAACAGACAGTCGGAGTGGACAAAAACGACATTCCTGACATCAACTATGTAAGTTGCATCTCATGGTGGCTCATCAGTAATCATTGTTTTTTCCAGTCAGTGGAAGATATGGAATCAGGAATTTGAGGCACATGAATGATGTTAATTCCTCCTAAACACACAGACACACACACACGAACACGCATACACAGAAGCTCATGTCTCACCCACCGCCGTCTCCTCACTCAGTGTCTCCACCCAGGGGTTGTGGTGGATCTAGCTGACTCAGATGATGAAGACTGCCCCTTTAAACCAGTTGAGGACCCGGTAACCGCAGAAACAAAGGGTGCCCTGGCTGAGTGCCTGTTTAACTACAGGATGAAGTGTCGGCATGTTGAGCTTATAATTTGATCTGATAAAACCAATGAGTGTGGTTGTGTATTTGCAGTGTGGAGTGACTTTTCCAAATCTTTGGGGTTAACTAATTGTTACAGTGTTGGGAATTAATAATTCCTTGGTGACTCAGTTTTGACTTTCTATCTTTGTGTGCTAGGCTCCCAGCAGTATCCTGGAGTCTCTGGAAACACATATGAACGGTCTTGAGGATGTAAAAGGTGGAAAGAAGGGGTAAGCCAGTGTTTGAAGTTATTTCAATTTTTCTCAGAGCAAAAGGATTGGAATTGCATAAAAACTAAAGCAAATGAAGCTAAGCTCTGAGAAGCTCTCCCCTTCTCCTGCTTCCATTTTTCTGAGTTGTCTCCCCTTTTTATTCTATCTTTTTGACCAAGATAATATTTATCTACATATCCAGAATCTGTCATTCAAGCTTCACGTCAAACGCCTCAGTTTCCTCTGAAAATGTGTAGTCGGAATATTTGTTCACTTCTAAACATATAAGGTGCTGCAAATTTATGATGTATCCCAGGGTTCTTGTTGTCTGTCAGGTAGCACTCATACTGAGAATGTGAAAGCAAAGTATGCAGATGTAGACATTTAGACATAATTATGTGTCTTAAATCAAACTCTAACCTAGTACTTTCATTTCTTGATCCTGAGAGCTCAGTACAAATGTAAGGAGTTGCGAGAGGAAGGGAAGTAACAACAGTGATGATTTATTGCATGTTAGGTGATACCTTCCTGCATCCCTTCCTTCCTAATTAGTGTTTGCAGCCAGTTTAACACCATTTACACATCATAAGGACTTCAGGACATTGGCATGCTGACAAACTGAAACTTCACCTGTATTTCTATAGGAGAAACAGTCAGAAAGATGGAAGGTTTCTTAATATTTTGAGCATTGCGAAAAGGGGTGGGAAACTCCGGTCCTCGAGGGCTGGCATCCTGCAGGTATTAGGAGTTTTCCTGTGGCAACACACCTTGTTACACATTGACTGGAGTTAGGTGTGTTGCAGCAGGGACACTCCTAATACCTGCAGGATGTCAGCTCTCGAGGACTGCAGTTGTCCACCCTTGATTTAGAAAGTGCAGTGGTATTTGGTGTGTAACAACCGTAGTATTACATAATCTGTCATAAGATCAGGCTCAGAATAGAATAAAATAAAATACAGATTTGTAATTTCCCACAATATGAAAGCATGAATGATTCAGCAGGAAAAACGGCTATTTGTGTCATTTCCCTTAACCCCTCCTCTCTCTATTCTCCTTTATGTTGATTTGGAAACACCAGTGAAGGGTGAGCATATGTTGTATCTTTTGTTTGGATTTTACTAACTGCTTAGTGTAGATGTATTTGCTGTCACACAACCCACCCCCAAGGTAATTTTTACACATTATTCACATGTGAATTATGTAAGTGAACGTTATGCATATTAACTTCTACAATGAACATAGTTCACATGTGGAAATGTGTGTGTTGGTGATGTGATCTCATGTGTGATTATTTAGAGGGACACATGTTTGAGATACATGTGTCTTGTCATATGCAATGTGAATCACAAGTGAAGGTTTTTTTTTTCCTAAGTGAAGGTGATTAGAAATGAAGGCTTTGTTCAGTCTTGTTCAGGATTTAGTTGTTTTTCTTGCACATAACTTACATTTAATCTACAGTACAAGATGTCACTTTGGAAATAAACCCTTCATATGATCACATGTGATGACATCAACAGTATATTATTCATTTGATCTCCTGAGGAAAATGATCAATCTAAAGTCTGTGACCAGTAGTACTGCTAATTTATAATAAGTCACTTACAACCCTCCCTCTTGTCCTTTTTCAGGTCTCCAACAAAGGTAAGAAGAAGATATTGAATTGTGCTTACTTTCCACTGTGCTCTTTTTTCTGATGCACCACCAAAATGTTCATCCTCATCTGTTGTTCTAGGGGTCTCCAACAAACAACGTGTCTCCAACGTCAACTCCTGCCAAATCTTCAAATGCTGTTCCCACACTGCAGCCTCCTCCTGGGGATGGTGCCGGTGCAGCAGCTCCAGCTGCTCCTGAACCAGCAGAAGAGTAAGTTCTCATTTTCTTCATTCCCGTCTTTCTGTGATGATGTCCATAACTCTGATTAAGCCAAAAAGTAACAAGAGCATGAGTTGCATAATACTAAAAGAGTTCAGCACTTTGTGTTGTGTGGAAGCATCATGTCGATCGGTTATAAGATTTAGATATAAATCATTCATATTTTAAAAGAATTAATATATTTTGTAGGTTTTTCCTACATTTCTAACTTTTTTTTTTCTCTTAATAAGCTCCAAGTTAGATTAGATCTCCATATTCTTAATAAATAAATAAATAAAAACCTGACTGTGTGCACACTCTAGTTCTCTGTTGGACCTGGATCCGTTGTCCTCCTCTGGTCCTGCAGCACCATCAGCTGCTCCAACATCTTGGGGAGGTGAGTGACTTGTTCCAGTCAAATCTATTCATTATCAACATCATCCATCTTCCAGAGTCAACTAATATTATCATCAAAATGTTGTGAAAATATTCTTCTTCTCCCTGATTTTCTGCTTCCATAGATCTTCTTGGGTCAGGTGAGTACAACTTCCCGCTTTACTGCCCTTGCGGTCTCTGATCCAAAGTAGTCCTAAATAATCTTCCAGGTTGCCTTGATGTCACTAACTTTCCAACCTAATAATCACTAACATAAAATCAAAGTAACCTGGACAGAGTATCACTGTTTGTTTCTAATTAAACACAGAGAAGATTATACTACCAAAAATAAAGGGAACACTTAAACAACACAGTGTAGCTCCAATTGTTCCCTTTATTTGTTTTTTAGCAGTATATATGGGACCAATGTCACATAGTTCCCTGTTTGTCTCCTCAAGCTGTTCTCTTTAGTCTGAGTATTCTCTTTGTTTCTCTCTGCCTTTTCTCTCCCCTCCCTCCACATACTCCATTGTCTTGTTTTGGTTTATAATGGGGGCTATTTTGGTTGGTTTTGTTTTTATTTATTGGTTATAAACGGATATTGTTGAATCCTTTTGCGACTATTATTCAAATAATAATGTGGATTTTGTTTTGTCGATCAATTCTAATTTGTCTTAAATGGCTTTAATCTGATTGGACTTTTGTTTTTGGCTTTTTTACTTTACTGTCACATCGGTGACTCCTCTGGTTGTTTTGGTTCCTCCTTTTTTGGTTTATTTCTCTGCCTTTCTTTGGGAATTTCGAACACCCAATTGGCAGAAATGGGCGATTCTTTGCTATCTGAACCCACCCTCACCGCAGAGCCTGCCCCCTCCTCTGCAGCAGCAACGCCCACTCCTGCAGCAGCAGAACCCGGAGTCTCTCTAGCTCCTCCCACTAGCACAGCAGCCGCCACTTCTCCTTGTGCCGCCAATATGGATCTGTTGGGAGGTCAGTGGGCTTCCAGAAAATTCTCCTTGAAGGAATCAGTCTGGAAAGCTCAACCCTTAAGCCATCACACAAGATACAGTAGCACAGATGACTGCATGCTCAAACACATACAGTATGTAGGCAGCACCGATATTGTTTGTACACTGCAAGCAATCATCAAAAACGTTGCTTCTTACTGCATTGATGCTCCTCCCCCTCATTTTTAGCTATATATTCCATAAAAATGATGATACCTCAAATTATTCAATCATCCTAAAGATCAAACTAAAAACACTGGAAGCAGTTCAAAATAAAGATAAAGCAAAACCAAAGATGAAGATTTGCACTTTATTTAAACTATATTTTCAACTGAAAATAGTACAGCACAACATGTCATAGCCAAAATGAGAGGCTAATTTGGCTGGCGGGTTTTTTTGGGAAAATATTTTCAAATTTTATGTCCACATTAATGTCCGATGTGAGACA
This sequence comes from Atherinomorus stipes, assembly GCA_023101725.1. Taxonomy (NCBI): domain Eukaryota; kingdom Metazoa; phylum Chordata; class Actinopteri; order Atheriniformes; family Atherinidae; genus Atherinomorus; species Atherinomorus stipes. Next base: position 437,094 of record JALJCO010001220.1, read on the forward strand.
TCAATGCTGCATTCAATGTTACGTACAGTAGCTAAGTAAACTTGGCAACAGCAGCTTAAATGAACATATTTTCTATCACTGTTGTTGACTCAGTCTTCATGCAAAAGTGAGTTTGGGGCATTTTATTGGCTGAAAGTTGAGGGGGTGGTAACTATACATCAATGTTATCAAAAGTGACATGATTTGATCAAAACTAGAGCTGCCAATGAAAAATAACATTTTGTACCTTTTCATTGACAGAACCTTGCAGGCTTGTAACGAGACCTTAGCAGCCTTTCTGATTCCATTATACTGTATGAACCACTGGATTGAGAGATTCAGTGTTTTACAATATCACAGGCCTTAAATCAGTTCTAAATAATCCAAAACAACAATAACAATGGCAAAAACGAAGATAATTTCTGCTGTGCCGTCATGCCAAGCCCTTCCTTAGGTTGAAGCTTGCAGCAGTCTCCCTCTTTGAGTTTTGTAAAATAAAGGAATTTCTTATTTGGCATAGAGATTTCTTGCATTGATGATCACAGCCAGGAAAGGCAGTTCCTGTATCTACTGGTATATCCTATGGTTTTTACCACTGACCTGCTCCTTTAGCAGGCAAATTGGTCCATATATTTTAATGGGAGAAATTAGCATGAGCACATATTATGACATATTCAGAATTTTTTGCCTTAAAAAAAAATTTCCACAAAAAATTATCCAATTTGAACAAGTATAATATTTGTTGAACACGATTGGCACGAAAGATTGAAAAACCTAAATGTAACTATCCAAAGTGACACCAAAGCACTTTCTGTGTTAACAATATTGGCATCTCTTTTGTCACACAAGACCCCTAATAATTACTCATCTGGGATTTGTACCCAGTATAGATGTAGTTTTGCAGCAGTTAAGGGGACAGAAAGGTGCAGCCTGCTCTCAAAGAACCTGCAAGTTCCTGTTTTGAAAACTGGGACAAATCATTTTTTTCTAAGAGGTCTTTTTGGATTACACTCTCCATATAGAAACTAATGGATGAATTAGATTAAAAAAAAAGAGAGGACTGTTACTAAAAACCATAATGATTAAATCACAGTAACTAATGATGAGAGTACAATTCATTTCTTACTTTATTCAAAGTAAAATTAACATAAAGGTGCGATCTCATTTACCTTCTTCTGCTCGCAGACATTCAAATTCAGTGTTCTTTCAGAAATACTCTGCACACTCACCATTTGGCTGGCATACCGCTGCGCTCATTCTCCTCATGCATCTTGTTTGATAGGTGGACATGCTTTTCTTTGACCTCAGTGAAAAGCAATTCTATCAAACCCTACCACGTGGCTACAGTCGCAGATGGCAGCTGTAACACTCGTAGATTGCTGGCTTATTCTGCTCTTTGTGCAGTAGATTAATCCTTGCTGTAGTGCCTCCTGTCTCTTCCCATTTGTCTATTCACCTGTCACTCATCTATGTCATATAGAAATGCTGTAAGCTTCTGCTTTTCTAACCCTTCAATGCTTCAATGCAAATGCTGCTTTTTCCTGTTAAAAATAGGGATGGGCATATCGATACCTTAGAGTCGATACTTTGATACCAGCCAGACAAAATATCGGAATCAAGACTTTTTTGAGTATCACAGTGCCACTTTACAGATAATAAACAGGTGATTTGTTTTCACTTCTGAGAGTTTTAGGCAATGAAATTATGTGTAAAAGCAGCCAGATTCTAGCTTCACATGATGGTGGCAGCCTATCAGATGTCTTATACTGTTTGTGATGATGAAGTAGTTTTGGTATTTTTTATTGCTTTAATGCAAGTTATTTCCCATCATGTTTTGGTAAATTCATTATATAACTATTGCATTTTATATTTGAACAATTTCCCTTGAATAAATTTACATAATCTTAACCTGTACATAAGTTATTTGATAATTGAAAGAAGTTTTTAATCTTATTTTTGTTTAATTTGCTCATCAATATGATTCATTATTGTTTTAAAAGAATTTCTGTCCAGTACTTCTGTTGTCAAGTTTTACAACTACAATTGCCCTTGCATTCAAGATATTTATGCAAATTGTACAATCATGTGATGTTGGACAAAAAGTATTGGTACCAATATTGGTATCCATGAAAAAGTACCATAAACTACTGATATCGTATCGACAGGAAAAATTTCAGTATCGCCCATCCCTAATTCAAAAACATGATCTTTTTTGATACTTGCTTTTCCCCTACTATTTCTTAACTTCTTCTTCTCTCTTGCACTCTTCATACCCTCATCTTTCTCTTACCATTTCCATCCGGGCTTTGTGCGAACCTCAGAGGCCTTTGCAGCACCTGTTCCTGCTCCTGCCACTGAGGCCTCTGCAGCAGCAACAGAGGGTGGTGCTGCCGCTGCATCCACCCCAGCTGCCAACACTGGAGCTGGTGGGTGACTTGAAATCTGTGCATTTGCTTGTGCGTGTGAGTGTGAATGTATTCAGCGGCACATATGTGTAAACAGTAACAAACCACTAATTTAGTTTGCTCTTTCAAGTACTGTATCTCTTTTCGTTTATTTTGAGTTCAAGTTTAGGGAGCAACATATGGAAAAGATCATGATTTGGATTAAAATACATCCCTTGATAACATTGGCCAGGGTCTTGTTATGCTTTTATGAAAACCATGCTAACAGCATGCACGGGATCATTTTGCTTTCTTTCTGACAGAAAGGTATTGCTAGTGTTGCTTCTGGTTGCAAATTTTGACAAGTTAAAATGTTCAAGGAACAGTGGCATCTGTCAAAGCACTTCACTGATTGAACATCACCCTTCCAACATCAGACATACACACCATCCGGCGAGTTCTTTCTAATATTTAAGCTTTTTGCTGTAACAACTCATGTATTATTATCAATATATTATTTTGTTACATTGTATTATTATTGATATCACTGTCATTTTCAAAGTCATCTACAAAAGGATCAATGCTGTTAGCTTAGCATTTAGCTCTGAACATTTCAGCACTTCACGGAAAAAACAAGTTATATTAACATGAGTTTATTCATTAGCTTTAAAGGTAGCAGTCCAGCGTATAGAATCTTTGACATACATTATCATAAACTTTAATTCAATGTTTTTGTGTTTAATGACACTCTGCTCTCCAAAAGAACTGACTTACAAGTTATGTAGATGTTTAAGTTTGTATCAGTATGTAAGTGTGTGTTTATCGCTGGTCTTAAGTTAATTGGGAGTTCACATTCCATGGCTTTGTACTGAAAAAGTAAAAGGCTGATATCTTTGTTCGTTGTTGATCTCTGGAGTGGTTAGTGCTATAACTGTTGTAAACATGAAGATAAAGTTAGGCTTGTTATCATAGAAGAAGAAAATAAGTGAACCTTCGTTCATAGAGGCAGATACCTGTAGACTGCTATTTACAGTTTAGTTGTGATTTGTTGATTTACAGTAAAAGATGTTTATTATTTGCCCCAGTTGAGTGACCCCTTTTTTCCCCATCAAAGTGGCTATTTTTAGCCGTAACTGTTTCACATGACAGCAGGAGTGTGTTGGAGCCCTGAATGTTTCCCATCATTCCTGTCAGATGCTTTTCCATTCTTTTCTCCTTTTTTCATGCTTTTACTGCATTTGAATCACCCTCATATGAAACATACATAACAGTGCTGAGCATAGAGAATGCTTTTATGCCACAAACTGTCAAATACCCTGAAACAAAAGCTGGGAAACCAAGGTGGTCTCTTGTTGTTTCTGACTGTTTATCTAACCATAGACTAAAGCCGCTTTCAGACTTGCATGGAGGAACATGAGAGGTAAATTCCATCTGCGCTTTGACCAGACTCGTCTTTTGTAACATGCCGCTTCCTTGTGGACTTCTTGCGTCCTTGGTGCTTTCAGACATCAGGAAATTGTTGCGGATAAATCAGCACAGCCACACTCTCCCTTCAACTCGGTCTGGAACATTTTCTTGTCGTTCAACCAAAACGCTTTTTCGCTTTTATGACATGGAGCCCAGCCGGCACATGTCCGCTATATGTCCACTACATCTCCAAAGTAAAAGATCAGAACACATGTCTGAATGTAAGAGTTATTCAGGACAAAGTCCGCACTATTATCGATTTCCAGCGCAAGTCTGAAAGGGGCTTACTGAAAGTGTTGCAGTCAGCTTTCTTGAAGGGACCACTTGGGTGACAGTTGGTTTAAGGGACCAGTTGAGGGACCAGTTGGGTGAATCTTGACATCTGAAATTACCTCAAACTTCACACATTATTTACGTCATCACAGTCATCTGTTTTGTGTTGATGTCAGTGTCTAACATTCCACTTCTTTTCCATGTGTCATATTTCTTTCTCAACCCACATCTTCCTCAAAGACCCTTTTGCACCGTCAGATGGTAGTGCCAACGCCGCGTCTTCAGGCCTTGATCTTTTTGGCATGATGACAGTGGAGAATAATAGTTCCTTGGAAGCTTGTTTTAGCTCTGCGGTGCCCCAGCCTTCCCCCTCCCCTTCCCCATCACCGCTCTTCACCTCTACATCCAGCACCATTACCACCACTGCTACCATTTCAGCATCAGATGCCACCAGCCCTGCGACTGACCTTTTCAGCGGTAAACGTTAGACATGTCTTTGGTTTGGTATTAAACTCACTCTTTTTTTCTGACTGACTTGCATCTATCTGGCTCCCTGGTCTGATGCAATTTGCATCTCCTCTCTTGTTTTCACCCCTCTTTTATTTATTTAATTTTTTGCATCTGTTTGCAACTTTACCATGTGTAAGCATCACCAACGTTTTAGAGAGTTTGAGCATTTTATCAATCTTATTTTTGGGTACGCATGTGTTTGTAGATATTTTTGACTCCATGCCAGACTCAAGCTTCCCCAAAACGGATCCCTCTCCAGGTGCAGACTTGTTTTCAGCAGGTACCCTTTTGCACTCGGTCTGCCATCTTGTGTGCGTTCTCATTTTCTTATTCTGTTTTTCTGTCTTTAGCCTTTAGTTTTGTCTTTGGCTTTGATCAAGAAAGAGAGAAAACTGGAGATTGGACTGCTTTCTTATGGGTCAGCTAAAAGCTATTGAGCTGTCTTAAAGGTTTATAAAATGACTGAGCTCCCTTTCCTTTCCTGCATGGACTACGTGCATTATAACCATGACTGATGGTGCATTATAATGAATCACTGTCAATCGTTTGAGTGCATTTGTTCAAGTGTGTGTTAGGATCTAAACAGCATCTTCACCTTTGCCTTCTTTAGCAGATGTATTCAGCTCCCCTGCCCCCATCCTCTCCTCAGCACCCCCACCCAAAATTGACACAGGAGCCATCATGAGCCTGTTTGGTGGTGGGTAACTCATGACTGCCAGCTTCACCTACAGGGTTTGACCTGCTAGAAACTCTACTCTTGTCCTTTAAATAGTGTTTTTGGCGTTCAAGTGAAGTTTGGTCATGTTTAAAGAGTCCATTTATTTTTAAACTTTAAGTAATGACTTTGACCTAAGAGATTATCTTTAAACCATTTCTTTTTTTTAAAAAAAAATGTCCACTACATTCATTGTTCTTATTCTGGTTTTGGTACAATTAAACTTCTGAATAGAGATCTGAGATTAAATAAATGTGTCTCTGGCTAAAAAGAAGAAAACATTAAGATGTGAGCATGTGTGAGAGTGTGATTAAAGACTATGTTTATGTGCACTTTCTGGAAAAAAGCATAATATTGTTTATTCATATTTTCAGCGGTCATTTCTAACTCAAACTATTCTGTCCGGAATTACTTGTGTTGAAGGCGAGGGCTGATTATTACCCTTCTTTACCCTTATGCTGCGATGGAAATGGCTCAACCTTGTGACCCGGCATGGAATGGTGTGGTCATGATATGGTTGACTGGCTGCAGAGTCCACAGGAGGAGATGCCCCAGCTGCTGCTGCTCCCGCTGCCCCCGGTGCTGAGCTGATGTCAGGTAAATTGTCACGTGTAAATCCGCATCTGTACCGCAGGAGGCCGACATGTTGCCATCATTTCACTGCTATATTTCCATTCAGTGACTGAAATGGAAATATCTATTAAAATCTTTAACAAATCTTATAGATGTCTGTTAGGTATGTTTGTGAAAAAAAAATCATTGGGACTTTACTAAAGGTAAAGAAAAATGCTTAGCTGATGTCTAGATCACATGCAGATGTTGATTAGGTATCCATATCCATCCAAAGGGGAGTGGATAGCCCAGTGGTAGCGTCGTGGGTTTGGGCGCAGAGGACCTGGGTTCGATCCCCCGACACGACTCCTGGGTGAACCACTGTGGACCCCTGAGCAAGGTCCTTAACCCCCCCACCAACTGCTCCCCGGGCGCTTTAAGTAGCAGCCCACTGCTCTCTGATACTCACAGTACAGAGATGGGTAAAATGCAGAGCCCTAATTTCCCCTCGGGGATCATACCAGTATAAAAAAAAAAAAAAAAAAAAAAAAAAAAAAAATCTCCTAACAAAGAATGATAGGTTTGAATAATAAGCATCAGGCATTGCTAGCTTGTAGAAGGCACTATAGTTGTGCAGAAATCTTAGCTCAACCATTGTACATAGGTTGCAGTACTTGTGTGAACAAGCACTACATTTTTAATGCAGTCTGCAAGCAGGAAAATCTTGTCTTTATCAGAGCTAAAAACATAGAGATGCTTTTGAAATGTAATACCTTGGCTGTATTTTGACCTGCTTGTTAAAAGTGTACAACACAATAACTTCATGACATTATCATTTAGTTTAGTTACAGACATTGAGAGTGATTATAAATAGCTAAAGGACCCTGCATTTTAGACTTTTTTTTTTAGTATTTTCTTCAGTTTTTTGTATAGTGAAAGGTTTTGGAACTGAGGATGTGGCAGAAGGTCAGATACAAAGGGAATCTCTCTCCTCTCTATCTTTATCTTCATTGTGAGCTAAACCAGATTCAATGGCACTTTTCTTCTGAGAGTAGCAGCACCTGAAAGTTGTACTGCTGGAAAGGATTGGGTACTTTGACCATAAATCTGTGCTCACAGACTCATAATTTGTCCATGTATATAACTGTCAGTCTCATTGCTGCATGATTGTCCTTCAATTACCATAGCATCACTTTTGGCATGATATTTCATGGTATTTACCTTCTTTCACAATCTCTCCAGTGGTGTTTTTGAGTGCAAGTTTGACCTTTGTTTTGCCTTTGCTTGTTCCTTTAGTTAAGTGTCCAAAGTTACTGCATTTGTTGGATTAAAACTGTGTCTATATATGGTCATGCTGACATCATTATTAGATCCCCTCATTTGCATACCACCACTCAGGTCATTAGTCTTCAGGGAATTCCTTCATTGTTGTCTGCTGCTATTCACAACCATGCAACTGGTAACTGTAGTAACTGTTACCATGGCAACATAGATCTCTGCTCACCTGGGTTCCTGGTCATCTCTTTCTTCACCTCTAGTTTCATATTATATTACTGATCGTCTGCAATATTACTGCTTTAAGGCTTAACACTTTCTCTTTTCCTCCCCTTCTACTCATTAAATAACCATAATGGTCTCTTTGTCACTCACTCCTTTAAATCTCTAAAACCTCACAACATTTTTTTTTATCTCTCCTTGGCATCTATGCTTTTTTTTGCTATCCTCTTTTTCTCTACTTCAATTTTCCCTGCTCTCTTTCTCCATCTGGCTCTTGGGCTGGCTCATTGCTTGCTTCCTGCCATTTGATTGGGTGAGTTTCCTTGCTCTTTAACACGCTAATTTCCCACAGTGCACTGCATTGCAGTGGTTCAACGCAAGCTCAGCTGCACTGTCCCCTCCACCAACAGATTGATGCTTTATGAGCTCTTAAGAGCTGTGTGAAATAGCATTATTCAGTGCTTCCTTAGCATGGGACACACCTTCATTCAAGCGACAGTGCATATGACCCTCATTACAATTTCTGCAGCAAGCATATATGACCACAAAAACTAAAATTAATTCATATCAACCTCTGAAGTACTGTATTTTTCTTCACATTGTTGACACTGTTCACACTGTTAATGGATCAAGTGGGCGGTCCATTTATTCTGGTGTACCTTTATCCCACACACTTGTTTAATAATGCAAAGATGAAGTTTCCCATAGCCATCTTAAAAACTTTAATCAATGTTGTCTCCTGTTACAATTACAATAATATGACACCAGTATTTGAGAATCTTCACAAAAACTTTTAATTATCCGAGTGCACAATAATGGATTTTTTACAATTTAGTATCAATGATCCTTTTGCACCACATAGGTCTGCATTCCAATGCTTTTCTCATTCTCTGTTGTCATGGAGACAACTATTGGTTGTCATGGTAATCCCCAGTAGTGAGGAGGGCTGCTACTGAGTTATAGTGTAGTGTGAGGATAGCTCCCATTGTAGGATGCTAACATCTCCCTCCCTTTTCCGTCCTCTCCCTTCCTTTCTCCTGTCCCCTCCCTGTTGTAGTATTTGATGGCCTAGGTGATGTAATGAAGCCGACTTTGACCCCTCAGGCAGGTGATGCTGACACCTCCATGGCTAATATGGCTAGTAGTAAGTAGTAATTTAGATTTTGTTGAGAAATTGTTTGACATTTTGAGGTTAACAGTTGTTCATTTTCTAGTGAAGAATTTAATACAAACTGCACTTACTCTTTCAACTAAGAGTAAAAATATCTATGCTAAGCTAATCTAATCGCTGCCTTGTACTATTTGTCTTAGCACAAAAGCAAGTATATTTTTTGTATAGGTCATCGAGAGCTGTTGTTCTGTGGGTTTGACATGATTCCCTGCTCCGGCACACCTGATTCAAATCAAATAGGTCTCATCAACATTTTGTTGTCAAATTCTGCTTAAGCCCGCTAATGACATATTAATGTGAATTAGGTGTGTTAAAAGAGGAAGCAACTAAAACCTGCAGGATAGCGGCCCTCAAGGACTGGAAGTGAACATTCCTTCCTTCAGCGAAACCTTAGTCTTCTCACTTTTGTTAAAGAAAGCAAAATATTCTCCAAAATGTCAAACGAATGCTTTCCTTGTCCCTTTCTTTTAACCTTAAAGTTAATTTCATGATTTAAATAAATAACAATGTTAATGAAAACAGTGATTTTACAGTACTTGTCTCTCTGTATTTTTTTTTATTTAAGACCTCACAATGGGAACTCCAGCGGCCCCTCAGGTAGCTCCCCCCAGTTGGGGTGCTCCCATGGTAAATGTTGTCTGTGTCTTATAGCATGGAGTGGAGCCGCATGGCAGACTGAGCATAGCAGCAATCTCAAAGCATGGCCTTCATCTGGCTCTAGAGGTTCCAGGTGGAATAGTTTAGCTAAGAAACTGAGAGGATGTGACAGTAAGGAATCCACAAGATGTCATGCTTGTACATCCTGTAGTGAATACAATAAAATAAAATAAAATTATATAAGATGGATCTTTATCTATTGGAAGTGGCCAATAGTCATACAGAGAGCACGGGCACAATGTCAACTGTAGTCTGGTTCACAAGAATTGTTATAAATCTGGAATTTCAACTGGAGTGATGAAGTGGCAAATAATAGGCTATGGCTAATTCAAGAAGTTGTTGCTGTGGAACAACTTCTTTTTTATTTTTAATAAATATAATATCTTTCAAACCTGACAGAAAGAGTTCAGAGAAGCCAAGTGGTTCTCCCTTTTCAGCTTAGCACCTTCAGGACTTGCATATTTAGCAACAACAGTTCAGTCTGACGGCTGCAAGCTTCCCCCTGCCCTTTAAATTTTTATGCATGTGTAAATAAAGAACATAACCCCATAGTTAAAGTAAGGGTTTTTGTTTTGTGTTATTTCTTGTCTGCAGTGTTGTTGTGGTTGTCTTCAACATCACTTTTGTGTGTTACCACAAAACATGAATGGTTTCTGCACCTTTTTAACGTGTTTGTCTTGCATCAACTCTGTGTTATATGTGGTACAGTAACATCCCAACTCCTCCTGTCCATCCCCTTCCCTCCATACCTTTAGAACATACCCATGGGTGTCGCTCCTTTTATGGGGACTCACCCTAGCTTCACCATGGTAAGATGACCTTTTCGGTCCAGTCCAGTAATGTTCAGTCTTTACATTACTGGATCTTGATGGACAATCAGCCCTTTAGGTGCCCCTTACACAACCATCTGATGGCAGACATTTTTACCTTACTTTGTTTTTGTCCCTCCATTTTTGTCTATAAAAGGCCGGGGCTCCAGTTGCTGGAGCACCGATGATGCCCATGGCCAGGCCAGGATTCCCTGCACCCGGAGTGACCCCAGGAGCACCGGTAACATCAGTCATTCCTAAGTGGATTTTATGTGATCAAACAGTTTCATACATTTAAAAAGGAGTCTGAGAGTTAAAAACAAAAACATATGTCAACAGATGTCTCCTGGAATGGCCCAGAGCCCCAGAAAGCCCCCACCACCCAGGAATGCTCTGGATGATCTAAATATTAAGGATTTCATGTAGACTGCCTGACCTATAAACCCTGAGGTAAATGTCCCATTTCATCATCACTGTAACCCACATGCTGGGTTTGTTTGTTTTAATTATTCAGGCTAAAGCATTTGTATTCTTGTCAACAATGTTCTGAAATAGTAAATTGCAAACAAATATTGGGATTTTAAATTAGTTTTTTATTTTATGAATGACAATGACAGCAGAAATTTTTTCAGTTCTGTCACTTAAAAACATTTAACCAGTTCATTAAACAGCTGTTTTGTCTAATGTGAAACAGAGTGGTCAAATCATCACCAGAAAGAGGACTGATTTTGAACATGTTTCCAAAAATGTTTATTCATTGGCACTTCTCAAAGTCAAAGAAGGATCCTCAATGACTATTCTCTGAATGTCACATCATCTTTGTGTACATCAAAGTGTAGGCAAACTATGAACAAAGCAAAACAATCACTATGGATTGCTACCATAAAATTCTTTGCATCATATTGTGTTTCATCAAAGGCAAGCAAAGTATCAATTACTGGGATAAATGGCTGTTAGCCGCTCACTCACAAATGTAAGCTGCTAAATAGTCACATCAGTTGACATTCACATGGTCTCATCAGTGCACATCAGATCATATTAAACCCCCCAAACAACAGAAAATGTTTGTTGTTTTTTTTTGTTATCTGTAGCTGATGTAAAGAACATTATTAATCTTGGACATTTTGAACAGGGCACCCCAAAATATGCAATTTAAATAAAGACATTGTATACTTGTTGATGTATCTCCATGAATTTTGCTGTCGATTTCACAGATTTGTGTAATTCACACTAGCCACAAGCTGCAAAACAAATTCTTCCTCAACATACTGTGCATTATATAATTAATGGGTGGACAATAATTAATTAATATATTATAATAGAGGTTTTTATATGGGGGTAATAAGTTAATATAGAAACACAGTTTTTGCTGTGCCTATAGGTAGCATGATACTACAGTCACTCCTTCCGAACCAATACAAAGACAGGCAAAGCTGAACTGGAATTAGTGTTTGCCCCTTTCAGACTTAGAAAGCGGTATTGCGACTCTGTCCTTTATAACGCTGATTAGACATGTGTACCGGTCTTTCTACCTCAGAGATGTAGCGGACATGTACCAGCTGGTCTACATGTCAAAAAGGGAAATGTTGGGCAGGTTTAGCTGAAAGCACAAGAAAATGTTCTGGACAGAGTTGAAGGGAGAGAGGGCTGTGTTGACTTTTCTGCAACATTTCCTGATGTTGAAGCGCGGAAATGATAAGTCGAAGGAAGCGGATGTTTGAAAAGACGAGTCTGTTTAAAGAGCGGATAACTTTCCGTCATGTTCCGAATGCAAGTCTGGCGATTTTAGTTTGATTTTTTATAAGTAGGTCATTAGCAAAAGTTAAATGTTCAGGGCTGCACCTAAAATAGCTTTTAATTTGATATGGCTTCTTTTTTTTTTTTTTTGATAAATATCGATATGATGTACAGATTTTTTTTATCGATAATCTTTTTTCTATATCGTCCAGCCCTAATTACAAATTCTATTTATTAAATGTTAACCCTTTTTTTTTACTGAGAATCATAATTAATTGTCTCTCCCTCCTTTATAGGTTTGTCTTTGTGTCTGGAGCTCTGTGGATGTGGATGTCTGCACTCCCCCCACCCCTCAGCCAACCAGCCATCATCTCTTCTATCTTTGCCCTCCAACCTCCTTCTAGCCTTGACTCCTGAAAAAAAAGCCCTCCTTATCTAATGTTGTAGCACAACTGTGAATGTGAACCCTAGATGCAGAAAACTAAATTCCGTTTAAGTGTGTGTGGGTGTGTGTGTAATTCAGTGTTAAACTTTACTTAATATACAATGGAAAAATAAACCAAAAAAAAAAAAAAAAAAAAAAAAAAAGGATAATAAATGTGTATTTAGATTCATCCTGGATTTTGGCATATCAGCTGACTTGGAATGGTGGATATGTATTGGTTTCTTTGCGCATCTCCCAGACAAGGACTTTGTTGTTAAATGTGGACTGTGTTCGGTGTAACTTCACTGGCAACCCTACCCCCCAACTCCCATTCCTCTACCCTTACTGTCCAAACTAATATGAGCTGTGTTTAACGTCATCAAAAACTTGGTTGTACCCATATCTGCCTGGCCATTCATCCTCACACCTGTTTACTTCAAGTTTTCGGCAAACTACAAATCCAAATGTACCGTAATGCAACTTGCACTGGAAATCCGGACTTATCATTGAGCACTTGAACAGTGTTCAGTTTCAGTTCTTTCGTCTGTTTTTTTTTAAGGATGGTATAAAACATGCAAAAATTTGTGTACTTTGTTCAAATTGACATATGCATTTTGGACTATTTTAAATTATATACATATTTTCTTTAATATTTATTCTGAAAAAATGTATCATATATTTTAGTTACTTTAAATGACAAGACAAAAGCAAGAAGACACAAATTTCTCCTCTTTCTTTGTACATACTTCTCAGAAATAAGAGGTGATATGACTGGAGATGTTACCCAGAGTGTGTTCTGTTGCGCCCTTTGCTGGTGTGGAGTGATACTGCATCATAGCATGCAACATAAGTCAATCTGGGATGCATTTTAGCGCTCTAAAAGAGCTCCTTTCCTTGTTTCGGTCTCACCACAAGAGGAGTCAGTGAGAGGAACATAGAAGTAAGTGTGATTGAATTGAGGCCTCAGTTCTTTATGGGTCATTTCTGATGCAGCAGTGGTCAGTACATGTGGTTATGTGCTGCAGCTGAAATTGTAGGGACTCACTGTAAAGCACTTGTGTATGCTGGATTGTTTGTCTGTGTTATTTATTTAAAAAAGTTGACTGTATCTTAATCCATTGTGGCATTAACAATGTGTTGAAAGAAAAATAAAGATGACTGTGACTCATAAAAACAAAAACTATGTGGATAACTAATGTTTGCTAAGTATACATAAGAAGGCTTTTTCTTTTTTTTTTTTTTTCTGTTCTTTTGTTATAATGGTGGCATCATCCTCCCTTCCACCTGCATGTGAGTCCAACTGAGATGCAATAAAAGACAAATACACTGATTGAAATGACCCTTGTGGTTGATCCCTTACATTTGTTCCTGTTTTGTTAGCTTGGTATGTAACTTTATTTTTGTTTTGAAGAAAAAGACCAATAACAAAACTGAAATATACTATTCAGGGAAATGCACGTTTCCTTTTCCAAGAAAGTCAGAATCCTACAGAATGCATTGCCTTGCAAATAATAAACTACATGTAAAAGAAAACTGTGCAAAGACAAAAACAAGTTGATGAAACTTAGATGTTTTACTTTTTGTTTTTTTTATTTATGAAAGTGCTTTATCTGTGTATGATGCCAGCAGCATCTTGAGAAGTTGTGCATTGCTAAAGCCCTTTGGTAGGACATCTCACAACTAATTGGATTATTTGGCACAAGGTCAGTTAAATGCCTGGGCACAAGAAGGGCACTCCAGAGATTGCAAGGGTGTATCAACTGAAGATGAGTGATGATACAGATATGAATTCATAGAGCAAATCTCTGAGAGGGCTCAAGAAAACCTCTGTAAACCACAGGTAGTGAACAGTTTCCTGCTAAATTCAAAACTTTAAATTCAAATCCCCCCCCCCCCCCCCCCCCCCAAAAAAAAAAAAAACTTTTTTAAAGGATAGAAGCAGATCTGAGGAATCTGTCATAACTGATGTATTACTGATGTTAGTTCATGTAATGACAGTTGACTTGCGGTTGTGCTAGGCAGTCTCTAAACAGAAGTCTTGTTTGGTTTGTTTCCAGGATAATTAAAAAACTCTATACACTAAAATCTTCTGGGTTGTTTTTTCAACCCAATTGCTGGGTTATGAAATATGTCACCCAATGTACATTGTTATCTGGGTTATTTTTGTAAACCCATGCAACACTAAAAAACATGCTGGGTTGTCTTTTTAACCCAACTGTTGGGTTGAGTGTGGCTGTACACAAGTTTGGGGGCCATGTCCATCCAAGGCCGGATCTGAGGACCACTTACATCATAGCACTGCTACCAATGCTGTCCAGATTCTAAGGTTCCTACAAATGCAGCCTACAAATATGGCCTTATTGTCCCCACATTTAAGGATGGTCCAATATATCCTTTGTGGCTAATCCTATCCCAAGATGCATTGTGGGCCGAATGGGACATTCTACAGCAGAAGTTTCTAAATTTAAGAGACATTTTGATTCTATTTATGAATTGATTTTATTATTGTGTACAAGTTAATATTATGGTCTTTCATTTGCTATTGATAGTTTCAGTCTCAGTCACATAGACTTGGCGGGCAAAAGAACTTTCCAAGATGACGGGGCGCAGCGACTCTTTGCTGACAGACTGGAGAATAGTTTCTTAAATCACCTGTTAGTCGCGGAGGAGAAAAGATACAGTATTAAGATAGAAATTTTGGACACTTGTGACCTGTATAGACAAGCGACTGCTGTATACAGGCCATTAAACACTGGCATGTCCCGCCGTCACTGTACACTACAACCAGAATGTAGGTATACAAGAGCAGTTCTCACTTAAACAAAAATGACAGAAATAGAATAATTTTCTCTCATTTGAACTTGTTACAACAGGTATACATGAAAAACAAAGAATATCATTCTAAATATAAGTGTACTGTACCTCAGGGGTCTCCAGATGTCACTGTGGATCAGAGCAAGCATCTGGGAATTTTCGCCAAATTTGTCACATCCGGTTAGCTAGGGGGTGAAAACATTGCCTCGCTGCATAAGGGAGCCATTTGATTACCTGCTTTGTTACTTGACAATCTTCGTTTATTCTACTTTGGAAATACGGAGAAGCAGCACTGTGTAGAGCTGCCATAAACATGAACCACACTGACAAGAGAACATGTTTTTACCAGTTCCAAAAAACAATAGAAAAAAGCTCCGCACGACGTCGTAAGTGGCTATCAAGTGCGTCAATGCTGACAGTACACATTGCAGTCAAAACATCTTGTTGTTGTGCTATTCAGCTGAATATGTGTGGAACAGGATTTTCACATCCCTCCTTTAAAGGGACTAGAGGCAGGAATTAAAAAACAAACAAACATGCATGTCCATTTTTCTTTTATACTAATGGGTGATGAAGCGCGAAATACCAAAAATAACGTTTCCACCCACGTTTCTGTCCGTTGCCTTGAACAGACTGTGTGCTGCATAATGCAGTGTAATTTGGTGTCCGAATTTCCCGCACTGCCCTGCGGACGTGACATCAAATGACGCTACATCCACAGTTTTGATACAGGAAGAAGATGGTCGCATTAAATTCAAACACTGTAAGTGATAGTTATGGATTCTTCTGCCATCAGCAAGCACTCCAGATCAACTGAAAGACACTAAAAAGTGTAACTACGAAGGAAAAGCTTAGTAGACAACATTATAGCTTTCCAACTCTGCTCTGCGGACATGACGTCAAATGACACTACATCCGCAGTTTTGATACAGGAAGAGGACGGTCGCAGTAAATTCAAACACTGTAAGCGATAGTTATGGATTCTTCTGCCGTCAGCAAACCATCCAGATCAACTGAAAGACACTAAAACGTGTAACTTCAAAGAAAAAGGTGAGTAAACAACATTAAAGCTTCAGTTTGTGCACGCTTTCGTGACGGCTTGGCTCCTGGCTGCAGTTACCTGAAGCGGCAGTCGCGGCAGTTGCGAGTTTCGTTTCTTATTAATCTTGCCTCAAGTCCCTTTAAGAGTTTATTTACATTACCGCATCCCTCCATTTTAGCTAGTAGCTAATGTCAACTTATCAGGATGACAGCGGGCGGCTGGTCGCCTCGATATGACAACAAACCACATTAACACGTATACAAAAGGTTATATTACCTCCGCCAAGGAGGTAATGTTTTTGGTAGTGTTGGTTAGTTTGTCTGTCTGTCAGCAACTTCACCAAAAAAGTACAACAACAAACAAAAAATAAAACATGTAAACAACCATGACGGGGCTCCTAAACTAAAATTTTGTTGAGCAACCCTTTGAGGAAATAACTGCAATCAACTGTTTTCTGTAATGTTCAGTCAGACTTCTGCACCTGTTGACCCACTGTTTATGAGCAAGGTGCTTTATTTTGTCTGGGACAGTTTTGTTTGTTTGTTCTTTAGATTATTCTATTCAACTACAATTCAAAAGCAATATTTTATTTCACTAAATTATAATTTAGTGATTTTTTAAAATGTATTTTTACTTTACTTAGTTTCTTGTTATATGAATTATTGTGAATTTAGCATTTTCTTTAATTCTAGAGTATAAATAATTTTGAGGATGACTACATGGTGGGTTTGGCAGCTATTTCTCTCAAGAACAAGAAACTGTTGAAGTTTTGTACAGATACACAGAAAATTGGTGGAACACTAATCTTTGGGGTTAGCTGTCTGAATCCAGTCTTCTATACTTTTACTTCCCACAACATTTGCATTGTGTACCAAACAACTGACCCACTGTGACGAGACATTCAAATTTCCCAAACACAAGATACAGCTTCAGAGCTTTGATAAAAGCATACAGATCAGTTTTGCATATGGGACAGTGAAAAGCTGTTTTAGTCAAAAGATTTAATCTTCTCTGTTGACACATGCGGGATGTTAGACTCAGTTTGTTACATAAAGCAGAAGTTGAACAATGAATTTTCATTAAACATCTGTTTTTACATCAGCAACACGCTGACAAAAAGTAAGAAAATTTGTTTTGTCTCATACATTTATTGAATAAAAAGATATACCGGTACTTAATTAAGTTTTAATTTAAATATGTTCCCACAGACAAAGATTAGCAATATTCTGTGAAAGGAAGAAATGTTTACAGTGGAGTTCACCTGGGTATCATATCTATGTTGTTAAGCATGTAAGAGAATTTGAAATGATTAGACCAATGAATGATTTATTGAGGAGACAATGAGAGTGTGACTTGTTAATACATTTAGTTTAAATATGTCCATTCAGCTTTGTTTTATTGAATGATTTAATGAGGAGACAATGAGAGTGTGACTTGTTAATACATTTAGTTTAAATATGTCCATTCAGCTTTGTTTTATTGAATGATTTAATGAGGAGACAATGAGAGTGTGACTTGTTAATACATTTAGTTTAAATATGTCCATTCAGCTTTGTTTTATTTAAAATTATGCAATGTCTACACATTACTCTGGAAGAGATTTTTTTTTGGTTGTTTTTTCTTTTAGCTCTTTCACAGGATCCACTCTAGGGATGTTGAGGGAGCTAAAGAAGTGGTCGAAGGTGGAAGGATCAGTCGCATGTTCAGAGGAATATGTGACAGTGTGGGGTCCTGTCACTATGCCTCCGATTGATCATGCGCCCTGGCTACTTGGCCACCGGGGTGTCCCTTAGGCAGAATGGTTAGTGCGTATGACTTTCACCCAGGAATCTGGGGATCAAATCCTTTCCACAAAGACATAAAGAATTGCTTAATTAATTGAGAATCTGAAGTAAAACCTGATGAGGTTCTAATTTGTGGGATTAGGTGAGAGGACGCTGCCTGTCACAAAGAGTGAGCAATAGTTGGCTTGCTTTATACCCATGTTCAAAGTATGCGGATGTAGATTCCAGCAGAGGATCTTCAACCAGTGCAGATGCGAGCAAGTCATATTCTGCTTTCAATGAAAGCTATTCCTTAGAAATATTAGGTGGTAGCATAGGTATTGTCAAGCTGATCTATCTTTTGCTTCAGTTTAGACATTCTTCTATTCCTAAGTTTGCCGTCGTAGCTTTAAAATGAGATGTTTTCCTCCTTTAGAGCCTTTAGAGCCTCCCAAATTACAGACATAGAAACATCCGGAGTTCTATTTAGCGAAAGGAATAAGTCTATTTGCTGTGAGACAAAACTCACAAAGTTTTCATTAGATAGTAACCAAGAGTTAAGACGCCAAGGGGGAAGTGCCGCACTGTGGCGGTCAAAATGGAAGTCCAAAATAACAGGAGCATGATCTGAAATTACAATCACATCATAATAGCAAGAATGTACTGACGATAAAAGACGATTATCCACCAGAAAGAAGTCAAAGATGTACGTGTAAAGGTGTGATGCACAATGGAAAAAAGGAATATGCTTTCTGTGAAGAGTTAATGGGATCTGACATGGAAAATTCTGACATACCGGATTGAATGACTTGGGCTGATTTTGAGGATGCTACAGTTGTAGTGGAGGAACGATCTAATGCTGGATCGATCCAACAGTTAAAGTCTCCTCCAAGTGGGAGGTACCAAGACATGTTAGTTCATTGAGAAAATACTTACTGGAAAAAGGCCTCATTGTCCCAATTAGGACCAAAAATATTAATGAGAGCGAAAGGAGTATTACATGAGTGGCCAGTAACAATGATATGTCTTCCATTAATGTCAGAGATTATATCAGAACACGTGGTATTGATAGACTTTTGAATCAAGATTGCAGCACCTCTAGCTTTACCCTGGAAAGATAAATGAAATATTTAACCAACCCACCTGCTACGCAGTTTAGCATGGTGAGATAGCAGCTACTTTTAAAGGGCTCTCTTGCAGGTAGAAAACATCCCCTCTCAAGTGATGAAGATGGTGAAGTACTTTCCTATGCTTTATTGGATGGTTAAGACCCCTTCAGTTCCAACTTATAAATCTTAATTTCCTCCCGGACTGACAAATCTGACTATTCTGAGCCACAGCACATTACTGGACTTAAACTATGAATGTACAGGTGTATGGAGTGAGAAATGGAAAGCCATCACAGAGGTTAAAGTGAGGTGACCTAATGATACAGATCTGACATAACAACAGAACCGAAGAAGCAAACGGGAACAAATAAAGAACCCCCCCCCCCCCCCCCCAAACGAGATGCAAGCTGATCCCATCTTCAACTTAACAATCTGCGAAACCTGAAACAAAGCTCCATCAGAGATATGTGACATACCACTGGGATAAACGCTGAAGAGCGACGATATTTAAAATGAATACACAGTATACTTTAATTTGCTAGATTTCTTTTTAGATCTCATTTTGAGTCTAGTTGTATCAAAATGACCTCATTTAACAGCCTGTTGGACTTTTGCTCTGTCATTCTTTACTTTGAATTTTTCTGATTTGGGGGCAAATAATAAAAAAAAGAAAGCAGTATAAAACATAACTGCCTGTATTCTTGCTGCCCTGTCCTGGACAGTGAGTTTTGATATTTTGGACTACTCTCATCCATAACATGTCTTGTTCCAAAATAGTGGAAATTGAATATTTGGATATAGTTCAAAATCCAAGATACATTAATTTACAACATATTGTACAAATGTAACACCATGCAGCAATGATGGAACAGTAATAGTCGGGATCTCAGTTTATATCATCACAACTTTTTTTTTTTTTACTTCCTGTTTCCCTGTGTCAACATCAACAGCATTTCAGTTCCTCCTCATTTCACTGGGAGTCTATTTCCCACCATTGCCAGCAGTGCAAAGCTTACCAACAAGCTCGCACCATGCAGGAGCTCGCCACCACGACGACAGTCACCTCTAACATCTCTTCTCCAGGACAGCTGCCCCGTCCCTCCTGGGACTCCAGTGGTCTGGTTCCTGCACTGGTGCTGTCTCTTTGCTTCCTGCTGGGAGTACCTGGAAACATTGCAGTGATCATTCTCAAGCCTAACTGGGAGCACCTGTCCAGTCTGAGCCAGAGTCTGATGTTAAATCTGGCCGTGTCAGACCTGCTCTGTTTGCTGACCCTTCCTCTGTGGATTTACGCTTTGCTCTACGGTTGGACCCTTGGCCTGGTGGCCTGTAAGTTTTTGACTTTCCTGGTGTACTGCAGCATTTATGGCAGTGTACTGACTGTGACTGGGTTGAGTGTCCAGCGCTACTTACTGGTGGTGCACCAGCTAAAGTGTTCACATCAGGCGGGAATCAGAATGCTGCTGGTTCTGCTCTGGCTGGTTGCAATGTTGCTATCCATTCATGCGTTGGTATTTCGACAGCTGACCACAGACCAGCAACTGGCAGTTTGTGACCATCTCTACCCTTCTGAGGTCCAGCATGTGGCTGTCCTACTGACAGAAACCCTGGTAGGGTTTGTCACTTTTTTTCTTGTGGCACTTTCATACATTCAACTTCACAAGAAGGTAAATCGGGCAGCCTTTTTCAACAACCCTCAGACAACCAGACTGGTTACCAGCATCATCGTGACATTTTTTGTCCTCTGGGTTCCATATCATTTCATAAATGTGCTGGCTGTGGCGGCTATTTCTCTCAAAAACAAGGAACTGTTGAAGTTTTGTAAAGACACATGGGACATTGTTGGAGCGCTTACATTTGTGAATAGTTGCCTGAATCCAGTCCTTTATGCTTTCACTTCTACCAACATTTGTATTGTGTGCCGAAAAAACTGACCCTCTGAGGCAGAATGTTCAAATTATCCAAACACAAGACACAGCTTTGAAGCCTTGATAAAAACTTTCTAATCAGTCACTGATGAACACTGATTTTCAGTCAAAGGATCTTCTCTGTTGACATGTGCAGGGTGTGATACTCAATTTGTTAAGCAACTTTTATTTTCAGCTACATCTACTGATTTCAATGTCAGATTCATATTTTAGACTAGAATTTTTTTTAATGAATTGGGAAAAGAGTACAAAATATATTTTTTCTGATGAATTAATTAAATAAAAAGATGTTATTAATTTATTTTCATGTGTTGTTAAAATATTTTTCTCAGATAAAGAACAGTAATATCATGTCTTAGTTTGGGGGAAATATGGTGAGAGGAATGTTCATTCAGTAAAAAGTGTTTGCAGTGGAGATCATCCAGAGACCAGACCATGACCATGTCTCCAGCATGGAAGATAATCTGTGACTAAATTAATAGATAAACAAGGGAACATAAACAATGTGTTACATTGTAATATTATATGTTTGTAATTTAGTTATAATTCTGTTGTTTTCTTTTGTCAGCAAGATTCTGAGTCTTTTTTGTTCTTTCATGGTTTATGCTAAGGCAACTGTATATATTTCTCAACAATAAAGTTCTTATTAGTAATTTATTTTCCATGAAGTCATATATTTATTTTATATTAAACCGGAAGAACATATTTCCAATAAAAAGCGCTTGGAGAGTGCAGACCTCCACCAAGCAGCTCAGTTCCCCCCATTTGGCCCTCTCTCAGAGATAAAAAATCATTCAAAAATATTCCTGGATCCAGATGGTGATCCAGATCAACTCCCAAATTTAATCAGGTCTTATTTGTGCCATTATCAACATTCCCTCAAAAATTAAATCCCAAAACATGCATAACTTTTTAAGTTATGTAGCTAACTAACAGACATACAAATAAACGCTGGCAACTGCATTACCTCCTTGGCAGAAGTAAATATGTCACAACACAACGTTCTAGAAAATGCTTGTCTCCGCAATCAAACCTGCGTTCTCCTTAGCACAAACATATTTTGCATTAAAAAAAACAAAAGACAAAGTGCAGTAAAATAATTTGAGTTTGTCTCAAAATGTAAGCAGCTTTGTTTCTTTGCTTTGCTCTACCTCTTCTGTGTTTCATGCAATTCAGGTGAACGGTTTTAAATCTTTCTGACAAATATACAGACAAGCAAACTCCATGCACATTTTTTACAGTTTCTGAGGTTATGAGAGCAAGATCTCTTAACCTAACTTATTTTCTTTTTTATAGCAAGAGGTGTTCTTTTTCTCATCCTCAAACTGAACCAGATGATCTGTTTACTTCTGTTTCCTGTTCTCATGTTAAGTTGGTGTTGCATGTGGCACAGTGGTTACTGTTTTGATGTGATGGGGGTTTCAATTTCCTCATCTTGAGACAATGAAATAAAGAAGTAGAATTACTAAACATCAAACTTTTCTGCGAAAATTTCACAATTTTTTCTTTATTAACTGGTAAATGATTGAACGGCATCATTTTCTGTATTCTTATCTGTTCAGCATCCTTTTATATTCCTTTTTCTTCATGATTCTTCAAAACTGAACTTTGTGCTTCCTTTGTATCATAGAAGTGAAACCTGTACTGTTGCTGTTGTGTTTTATGTTTTGTCATCTATTTATATTTGAGTCTGCATGTATGTTTCTGAGAAGCAGAAAAAGGGATTCCCAGAAGACCTACCTGGAATAGCTAATCTGCTTTGGTCTTCAAAACAAAATGAAAATATGACAAATGAATAATTTTGTGATATTTGGCGCAACTTCAAAAGATAACTTTATTTTTTTTTCAACCTGAACCTTATTTCTAGGAGTTTACTGTACGTGTGTTTACTCACCTGTAAAATTTCTGTATCACTTTAATTCCTTCAGAAGATATTTTGTTGGTCGCCCCCCGGCTTGCATCCATGGGGAGAGGGGGGCAGCCTCTATATAAGGGTGCCCCCCTATCTGCAGCTAACACTCCTTCATTTACTTCAAGTAGAATGAAGGAACAAACGAGTACTATTGTCCTGTGAGTTCAGAGTTAGCTCTCAGTTAGTTTTGGGGGGGGGGGGTTTGTACACCCTACGGGCCGATGCACGTACTGTGCGCTTTTGCAGTACAGCTGAGAAAAGCAGCTCACACGACCTATGCCAACAAACTGCCATATGTGAAACTCTGATCTCACATAGAAATAGTACTCATTCGTTCGTTCACTCTACTTAAAGGCCTCCTTCCACTGAAAACCCGTTTAACTTGCTCCTTCTGAAATACGGAGGGTTTCCCCTTGTTTACTTACACATGCTGACTTGCTAGCGTTGCGTTCCCCCCAGTTGGCTGTGCTTTCTCATCAGAGAAACAATACGAAGAAAAGAGCGTATCGGGAACAGCCTCGCACTTCTACGTCACATTTCAAATAGCGTATCCCACGTGGGGTTTCTATCTGTCCATTGGAAGGCAGGTAACCCTCCACTACACACTAGAAGTGGAGACAGCACGACTGTAGCTTCGGAGTTGAGAAGCTAATTAGCTAACTGTTTGTTAGCATGGCGGAACAAACTTGATGTCGGCTCTATTTCCTGTCTGTAACGAAATAAGAGCGGAGGGCGGAGCTTCCTTCATACACTCATGGGAGGCAGCCAATCAGACGGAAATTCATGAGAAGGACCCGGAAAAGCCTGCCGTTGGACCACAAGCCTCTCTTCTAGTATACAAATACAGCTGGATACAAAGCAACCCGAAGGTTTTTTTTTTAACAGAAACGATGCAGAATGCATTCAATAATAATGGAGAACACAGAAATATTAATGAAATGACCATGGAAGTACAACTTTAAAGTATTGTTGAAATTAAGGAGTTTTGCTGCAGATAGTGCCTTAAATAGATGCTGCCCTGTCTCTCCCATGGATGCACGCATGCCGAAGGGCAGCTCAATGTAATATCTTCCGAATGAGTCAAAGTGACACAAATTTTCCCAGTGAGTAAATGCAGGTATGAACTCCTACAAAAAGGTCTAGGTTGAAAAAAAAGAAAGTTATCCTTTAAAGGTGCTGTAGAAGATGTTTCGGCATTAAAGACAGCAGAGACTGTTAGCAAGCTTTTGAATAATGCATATGTGCAAGACCAACCTGCTAGATTCACAGCTCCCTCCTCCAGCCACAGAACAACGTTCACGAGCCACTCCGGTGTTAAACAGACAGCAGGTACAGATTCTCCATCATGTCACAAACACAGTAAAACAGATGTCGATGTCTGAACGTTGCTTACTGCTAGCAGAATGATGCTAGCTACCTGCTGTAAACATCAGACAAGTGCGCGCAGCTTCCGGGTCGCAGTATTACTCTCACCAATCAATCACTCTCATTGATCAGTCTCACCTATTACCCATTGAATTGACCGTCAATCACTCTTACTACGGTAGTAAAAGTGATTGATGAGCCAGTAGACAAATGAAAAAAGCTAAGGAATGCAGAGATGATTGGAGGATGTTTTTTCAGCCCCATTACTTTCACAGCTGATGTACTGTATAATAATATTTATATATTTAAAGCTTTTAATTTATCATAGCATATGGGGTAGTGAACCCAATTTCACCAAATATTGCAAAAATTGTTGAAGGAAACATCTTCTATAATGCCTTTACGTCAGCGGTGGGGAACCCTGGTCCTCAAGGGCCGGTGTCCCTTCAGGCTTTCCATTTCTCCCCACTCCAGCACACCTGATTCAAATCAAATGGATCTAACAGCCAATCAAGTTCTGCCCAGAGACTCATTGATTTGAATCAGGTGTGTAGGAGTATGGAGAAGTGGAAGACCTGCAGGATGAGGGCCAAGACTCCCCACCACTGCTTTAAGTAATGTACTGATGATACTATTTTACTGGTGACCTTGTTTTTCTGACATTACACTAAGATCTCTGTGATCTGGGGTATCTTTTGTCAGTGGACACACATATGGTCCTCGCACATCAAAGCACGCATCCAGGTGCTCTATCAGTAAGATAAACTGGTGCTTATCAGACCAGGGTGAAGATCCACAGGCTAAGCCTGCCCAAGACCAGCCTCTTGATAACCTTGGTATAAAACATCTCCCCTCATGTAGGAGAGTACCTTTAGAACTCCATTCAGACACCATGGTCATTTGATTCCCTGAACAGGGCTCGCCAATTGCAGCCAGGCTTCTGGTTGAAACTTTTCCTCATTTCATCTTTTCTTAAGCCTCATTCATTTTTGTGTACCATTATGCATTATATTTTTGATAATAAATAGCATAAAGACATTCTTGACTCGCCATGTCTTTCAACCTTTTCTCTGCCACATCTACCATCCAATTTGTCTATACTTGCTGATGTATCAGTGTTAAAAAGAGACAGTAAATAAGAGTTAACATGTGTGTTCTGAACACCACAACCTCAACTAAAGAGTCCAACTTAGAGGAGTCTTACTAAATGGAAAAGTCTAATTTTCTCAGTAATTCCAGGGTCATAAAATGTAGGGCTTAACTATCAAGTAAAAAAAAGAGCCTCAGAGGGCGAAAGTCAGTTTAAATTTAAAAGATATGAAGGATGCATTGAGATGAGTCAGCTTTGATCAATTTTAATTTTTCCTTTGTGTGGAGGTATAAGGGTATTTTAAAGTTGTGTCAAATTAAGTCAATGTATTTTTTTAAACATTACTTCTGCTTCTATTTCATTGTATTTCAACCATGTGATATATTTTTTTGTACATTTTTTGTGCTCTTACATGTTGTGTACAGGGAGTGCAGAATTATTAGGCAAATGAGTATTTTGACCACATCATCCTCTTTATGGATGGTGTCTTACTCCAAGCTGTATAGGCCCAAAGCCTACTACCAATTAAGCATATCAGGTGATGTGCATCTCTGTAATGAGAAGGGCTGTGGTCTAATGACATCAACACCCTATATCAGCTGTATTAGGCAAACAGAATTATTAAGCAACTTTCTTTCCTTTGGCAAAATGGGTCAGAAGAGGGACCTGACAGGCTCTGAAAAGTCAAAAATCGTGAGATATCTTGCAGAGAGATGCAGCACTCTTAAAATTGCCAAGCTTCTGCAGCGTGATCATTGAACAATCAAGCGTTTCATTCAAAATAGTCAACAGGGTCGCAAGAAACGTGTGGAAAAACAAAGGCATAAAATAACTGCCCATAAACTGAGAAAAGTCAAGCGTGCAGCTGCCAAGATGCCACTTGCCAGCAGTTTTGCCATATTTCAGAGCTGCAACATCACTGGAGTGCCCAAAAGCACAAGGTGTGCAATACTCAGAGACATGGCCAAGGTAAGAAAGGCTGAAAAACGACCACCACTGAACAAGACACACAAGCTGAAGCGTCAAGACTGGGCCAAGAAATATCTCAAGATTGATTTTTCTAAGGTTTTATGGACTGATGAAATGAGAGTGAGTCTTCATGGGCCAGATGGATGGGCCCGTGGCTGGATCGGTAAAGGGCAGAGAGCTCCAGCTGCTCAGACGCCAGCAAGGTGGAAGTGGGGTACTGGTATGGGCTGGTATCATCAAAGATGAGCTTGTGGGGCCTTTTCGGGTTGAGGATGCTGTCATGCTCAACTCCCAGTCCTACTTCCAGTTTCTGGAAGACACCTTCTTCAAGCAGTGGTACAGGAAGAAGTCCGCATCCTTCAAGAAAAACATGATTTTCATGCAGGACAATGCTCCATCACACGCATCCAAGTACTCCACAGCGTGGCTGCAAGAAAGGGTCTAAAAGAAGAAAAACTAATGACATGGTCTCATTGTTCACCTGATCTGAACCCCATAAAGAACCTGTGGTCCCTCATCAAATGTGAGATTTACAAGGAGGGGAAAAACAGTCCACCTCTCTGAACAGTGTCTGGGAGGCTGTGGTTGCTGCTGCATGCAATGTTGTTCGTGAACAGATCGAAACACTGACAGGAGCCATGGATGGCAGCTTTTGAGTGTCCTTGCAAAGAAAGGTGGCTGATATTGGTCACTGATTTGTTTTTGTTTTGTTTTTGAATGTCGGAATATTTGTGAATGTTGAGCTGTTATATTGGTTTCCCTGGTGAAAATAAATAATTGAAATGGGTATATATTTGTATATTAAGTTGCCTAATAATTCTGTTTGCCTAATACAGCTGATGTAGGGTGTTGATGTCATTAGACCACACCCCTTCTCATTACAGAGATGCACATCACCTGATATGCTTAATTGGTGGTAGGCTTTCGACCTATACAGCTTGGAGTAAGACAACATGCATAAAGAGGATGATGTGGCCAAAATACTCATCTGCCTAATAATTCTGCACTCCCTGTATTTTGTGTGTCTGCAAATGGAAATTAGCTCAGATATTCATCTTTGGTTAACACTGCTGTCCAACATGCCTGTTTAATAAGTAAGCTGAACTAAATCAGGGATTTCTCCCTATGATACCTTTTCTTTTTCTTTTTGTGATGGAAGATTTTAAAAAAAAGTCTATCAAACAAACTGTTAAAAGTTTAGTGTTTCTGGAAAGTATTGAGGCTGAACTTTTTACACCACTTCATGTAAAGACAGAAATTTGTCAGATGTTGCAACGTCTTGCAGCGAAAGAATAGTCAGGATCTCATTTACTCATATGATCTGAGCTTCTATATTTTTAAGTATACTTTCTGTTTCACTGTATCAACATGACAGCATCTTGGTTCCTCTTCATTTCGCTGAGGGCATTTCCCCACCTTCATCTGCTCAGTGCACAGTTTGCCAACAAGCTTGCAGCATGGAGGAGTTCGCCACTACGACAGTCACCTCTAACATCTCTTCTCCAGAACAACCACCCCATCCCTCCTGGGACTCCAGTGGTCTGGTTCCTGCACTGGTGCTGTCGCTCTGCTTCCTGCTGGGAGTACCTAAACATTGCAGTGATCTCAAGCCTAACTGGGAGCACCTGTCCAGTCTGAGCCAGAGTCTGATGTTAAATCTGACCGTGTCAGACCTGCTCCTGTCTGCTGACCCTTCCTCTGTGGATTTACGCTTTGCTCTACGGTTGGACCTTTGGCCTGGTGGCCTGTAAGTTTTTTGCTTTCCTGGTGTACTGCAGCATTCATGGCAGCGTGCTGACTGTGACTGGGTTGAGTGTCCAGCGCTACTTACTGGTGGTGCACCAGCTAAAGTGTTCACATCAGGCGGGAATCAGAATGCTGCTGGTTCTGCTCTGGCTGGTTGCAATGTTGCTATCCATTCATGTGTTGGTATTTCGACAGCTGACCACAGATCAGCAACTGGCAGTTTGTGACCATCTCTACCCTTCTGAGGTCCAGCATGTGGCTGTCCTACTGACAGAAACCCTGGTAGGGTTCATAACTTTTTTTCTTGTGGCGTTTTCATACATTCAGCTTCACAAGAAGGTAAATCGGGCAGCCTTTTTCAACAACCCTCAGACAACCAGACTGGTTACCAGCATCATCGTGACATTTTTTGTCCTCTGGGTTCCATATCATTTCATAAATGTGCTGGCTGTGGCGGCTATTTCTCTCAAAAACAAGGAACTGTTGAAGTTTTGTAAAGACACATGGGACATTGTTGGAGCACTTACATTTGTGAATAGTTGCCTGAATCCAGTCCTTTATGCTTTCACTTCTAACAGCTTTTGTATTGTGTGCCGAAAAACTGACCCACTGAGGTCAAACGTTCAAATTACCCAAACACAAGACACAGGTTCGGAGCCTTGATAAAAACATTCTGATCAGTCAGTTGTAGATACAGTATGATGCTCACTGATTTTCAGTCAGAGCATATTTTCCATTGATGTGCAGGGTATGATACTCAATTCGTTAAGCAACTTTTATTCTCAGCTATAGGCTATCTACTGATTTCAATGTATCCTCAGATTAATCTTTTAGACTAGAAATTTCTTAAAAATTAATTGTGAAAGGAGTATAAATCAATTTTGTCTGATAAATATATCAAACAAAAAGACGTTATCGATCTTGTGTGTTAATAAGATGTTTTTCACAGATAAAGAACAGTAATATTCTGTGTTAGTTTGGGGAAGATATGGTGAGAGGAATTCAGTAAAAGGTGTTTGCAGTGGAGATCATCCAGAGACCAGAAAATGACCACGTCTCTAGCATGGAAGACTGTGAGTAAATTAATAGATAAACAAGAGGACATAAAGAATGTGTTACATTGTAATATTAGCAGATATATTTGTAATTTAGTTATAATCATTCTGTTCTGGTGTTTTTTTTGTTTGTTTGTTTTTTTCCTGCAATACTTACTGATTCTCAGAAAAAGTCTTTTTGTTCTTTTGTGGTTTATCTTTCGTCAACTGTATATTTTTAACAACAATAAATTTCATACTAGTAAATCATTTTTTGTGAAGTCATGTTTATATGAAACAGGAAGACCACATTTCCAAAATTAGAAAATCCCTCGGAGAACGCAGACTCCCGCCAAACAGCTCAGTTCCCCCCATTTGGCCCTCTCTCATGGTGATAAAGAATCATTCAAAAATATTCTTGGATCCAGGTGGTGATCCGGATAACAACCAGATTTAATCAGGTCTTCTTTGTGCCATTATCAACATTCCCTCAATAATTTAATCATGTAGCTAACTAACAGACAGACATACAAACAAATGCTGGCAATTGCATTACCTCCTTATCATTTCACAACATTCTAGAAAATGTTTGTACGTATCTTTGTTTGTGAGTTGAATTACAAGAATGACACCACCATGAATGTGTGGCAAGGTCCACAACAAGGGCCTGCGGGTAAGATTTGATTCCACAGATTCCTAGTCATGCGAGCTTACCAGTCAGCCAAAGGAATATTCCTGTGGCCAAGTAGCCAGGGTGCATGCTCAGTTGGAGCCAGTGACAAGACCCCACGCTGTCAAAAATGTAAAGATTGTAGCTATTTTAATTTAGCAAAAGAAAAGTGTTTTTTTGACATCTTTGTTTTTTCCCACTTAAACATGATATTTTTGCTATTTTTATTGTAAGCAACCAAACTTCAAGATGATGTGACTATGTTGTTGCCATGGTAACAAGCTCGAATAAAGGCAGCAGGATTTATTTTCTTGTTTCTCAAAAGCTGAGGTCAGGTCAACTTCATGCACATTTTTGACACTCTGAGGTTATGAGAGCAAGATATCATGATCTCTTTCTTTTCCATAGCAAGAGGTGTTTTTTCTCACCCTCAAACTGAGCCAGATGATCTGTTTACTTCTGTTTCCCGTCATCTGATACGTTGGTGTTGGATGTGGCACAATGGTTACTGTTTTGACCTGATGGGGATTTCAATTTCCTCATCTTGAGACAATGAAATAAAGAAGCATAATCAGTAAACATCAAACTTTTCTGCTAAAATTTCACAGTTTTTTATTCAACTGCTTGATCATTAAACAGCATCTTTTTATTTATTCTCATTTGTTCAGCATCTTTTAAAAGTCCATTTCTTCAAAATTGAACTTTGTGCTTCCTTTGTATAGAAGTGAAACCTGTACTGTTGCTCTTGTGTTTTATGTTTGGTCAGCTATTTGTGTCTGTCTGTTTCTCAGAAGCAGAAAAAAATGGATTCCCAGAGGACCTAGCTGGAATAGCTCTTCTGCTCGTGTCTTCAAAATAAATTAAAAATTTGACAACAATAATGTTATGGTATTTGATGCAGCTTTAAGTAATGTACTGATGATGCTATTTTGCTCGTGACCTTGTTTTTCTGACATTACACAAAGATCTCTTTGACCTGAGCTTTCTTTTTAATGCAGTGAGAGCCTTGGCCCTCATCCTGCAGGTCTTCCATAAGAAAACCTGAAGGGACAGTGGGCCTCGAGGACAAGCTTAGTGGACATGCATAATCTGGTCCTCACACATTAAAGCATGCATCTACCTGGCATCTACCAGGTGATCAGACCAAGGTGAAGATCTACAAGCCAAGGAGCAGCCTGCCCAAGACTAGCCTCCCTGATCATACCTCCCTGGGTATAAAACATCTCTGTTCTGACACGTGGGCACAGTCCCTTCAGAATTTTATTCAAACACCATGTTCATTTGATTCCCTGAACAGGGCTCGCCAATTGCAGCCAGGCCTCTGGTAGAAACTTTCCTCAATTCATCTTTTCTTAAGCTTCATTCATAATTTTTATGCCATATAATTTCACATATCAAAGTCAAGTCAAAGTCAACTTTATTGTCAAGTGTGCCACATGTTAGCCATACAACACATGAAAATACAGTCCTCCCAAACCCTCAAATTATCAAATATTGATAATAAACTAAAGCCTTCTTGACTCACAATATCTTTCATCATTTTCTCTGCTGCAACCACTACCATCCAAATAATCTATACTTGCTGATGTATCAGTGTTAAAAAGAGACAGTAAAGAAGAGTTAACCTGAATAGAGTCCTGAGTGTTCTGAACACCACAACCTTAACTAAACATTCCTACGTGCATATCACACCATTTTAATCTTAATACTGATATATGGCAGTTTATTTGTTTATTTGTTTATGAGGAACCCCATTAGTTGCCCACCAGGGTAGCAACTAGTCTTCCTGGGGTCCATCTCCACAGTAACTACATAAAAACTACACAGTTCTGTACAGACACAGACTTCTCACACCATTCGGTTGCATATGAGCCTGCTTTCCATGGGTCTCCAGCTCCCCCTGTTTCATTTTAGCATCCTCTGATGATCATTGTGCTCAACAGTGCAGCTGCACACTCTCACCCAAGGGGGCACTAACGCTTTATCAAAGCCCTATCCAACCGGTTACCAAGTAGTGTTATTTTTGTTTTGTTTGTTTTTTCTGCATAACAGTTTTTTCTCCAGTTGTCTGGCTCGCTTAACAGAAACTACACTCTCAAAACAACATGGACAAACCTCCCAACCACTAGCCAGTTGTTCACAACATCATTGAATTTCTCATTTATTTCATGAAATTGCAAATGTCTTGGCACATTAATGTTTCAGGACATATTTGCAAATGATTATTTCTCAATTGTTAAAACACTATTTTTACAGTGACCCCCTCAGTTTTCACAACTTTGAAAACTAATCCCGTGAATCAATCTATTTTCCCAAAAGCTCTGCTTCTTGCTGCAAAAGGAAGATTGACTCAAAACAATGTCATCTGAGCTCAAAAAGCAACACTGTCATCAAATCGTACCCCAAGCATAGCTAAATGCAGAACACTATCGAACAATCTGGAAACACTATAAGTAAAACAAAGTTTTCAGAAAATTGTGCTCTCAAAATGTTTCATATTCATTCACGGCAGGACAAATACATCATGTCACAACCCCCAGAAAACTCATATCAATGTAGAAGTTATAACAAAGTAAATTTAAAGATACTGTATTAAACATGAAATGAAAAAAGAAATAAGTTACAGCTTTTCTCTGTTGCTAAAACACTAAATCTCATTTTCAAAGACAAATTTTCAGAAGCCTAAACCAAGGTATCAAATCAGTCCCCTTGTGATCAAAACCTAAAGCAAACTTCACATCACTAGACACTGTTTGCAAACACATTTGCATTGTGATGCACTTGCTGTGCAAAATGCTGAACACATGTTACACACTTTGATCACAACTAAGACACAGATGTCAGCAGGTAAACACAGTGATTCAAAATTGATTTCACCTTTGGCTGACGATGAGGGAACCAATATCAACCAGTTGAGGAAGCTCTGGGAGGTCAAGATTTTGCAATGGATAGAGGAAATGAGAGAGGAAGAGTACGCATAAGAGATAGTCGCAAGGGTGGTCGTGCATGGGGATGTTGAAGGGGGCAAAATCAGGTCCGATGCAGAGCTTTCATTTCAGATGAAAGGCATACAACTGTGATAAACCATGCTATCACCTCCGCCAAGGAGGTTATGTTTTTGGTGGCGTTGGTTTGTCTGTCAGCAACTTTACGGAAAAAGTTCTGGATGGATTGACCTGAAATTTTCACCAGCCGTGTGCTTCAGCTCAAGGACGAACCCATTGAATTTTGGTGGTGATCCGGATCACCTTCTGGATCCAGGAATTTTTTGAAGAATTCTTCTTTATCATTGCGAGAGCTGCTTGGCGGAGGTCTGTGCTCTCCGAGTGCTTTTCTACTACTTTATGTTATGAGTTCTTAGTGTTGTGACATGATGCATTTGGCCTGATGTAAATTAAAAAAAAACAAAAACATTTTCACAACATGATGTTCTGAGAACTCTGTTTTCCTTTTTTCCTTCTAGTGTTTCCTGATTGCTCTGTTGTGTTCAACATTTTGCTGTGCTTGGGGCATGATTTGACTATAGTGTCACTTTTTGAGGCCAGGTGATGCTGTTTTGAATCAATAACTTACTTTTGCAGCAAGAAGCAGAGGTATTGGGAAAGTAGTTTGAGTTATAGGATTAGTGTTTAAAGTAGTGAAAAAGTGAGGGGACATTTCAAAAATAGCATTTTAGCAATAGAGAAAAACTGTAATCATCAGCAAACAATATACAATATGCCATATGGCCACAGCACTGTGCCTTTGGGCTAGGTCAGGCTAAAGAACCTCATCACAAGCCACATTGTCCACAACCATACCACTTCTGTAACATGGAACATCACAGTTGCATGAATTTCCTCTGAAATGAACGCTGTATGTCAGACCTGACTTTGCCTCTTTCCACAGACCCACCCCCTCACAAGTGGAATGATGTGATACCTTGGTTTTAGGCTAGTGGAAAAAAAATGGTTTTGAGAATGGGATTTAGTGTTTAAACAACTGATAAATACTGTAAGTACAGGTAAGTCACAGCTAGCACATTTAGCCTACATTTAGCACAATTTCCAAGTGAATAGATCTTGTTAATCTAAACGGGTGATTCTCTGTCTAATGAATGTTCTCTCCAAAACTTCTCAAAACTTGTAGGAACTCACCAACCAAACTATGTAAATGTGCGGGACGACAGTGTGTGGATGACCAGGAGGGTGAGGAGGACAGTAACCAGTGAAGATTTGTTGTCGGTGAAACTCGAGCTTTGTTTACAGGACTGAAGACTATACATTGTTCCTTGTTTTTTGTTTATGCATTTACAGTATATGAGAGTATAATGCTGTATACATTTTCTTTTACAGGAACTCGGATGTATGGAGGTTACTTAATGTGTTTGAATAATTAGGGTTATAATTTCCTGCAATGTGTGATGTCAAACCTTGGAAGGTACTGTAAAATCCCTTTTTTCAGTTTTATCAACAATTGTACTCTGTTAGCTAGACAAAAAAAATAGTCAATGAAGGAAGAGTCGAAAACTGAGAGGTGGACAAAAGGGGAATTTCAATGGTCCTCGGTCATTGTGATAAAACACCTTAACATTTTGACATGCAGTTTTTAACTAATGCCAAAGGAACGATGCATTTTGGGGACTGTGACTTTTTATGTGAGAAAGGGACTTCATTTTGACACATTCGTGAACTGTTCTGGGAGAGATATGAGCTTCTGCGGGTGAACCGTGATATACAGTATGGTGTTGATGTGTTCTGTGCTGAACCGTCCAGGTTATTTTGGCAAAAGCACCAAGAGTGTTGAGAACGTTCAGTCTGTCTCAATTACTGTTGAGCCAAAGAAACTGAGAAGGATCTGTCCATTTTGGTGGCTCTGACTATGGGAAAGGAATTTAGTTCTGAAGGGATGAGTAAAAATTTTTGGGAGAGCTATGAGCTTTTGCAAGTGAGCTATGGTGTTGTGAGAAATGTAAGGCTACTCAAGGCTTTGCCAAATGACCTTAGTGTTTTGAGAATGTAATTTCTGTTTCAAGAAATAAGCCAAACCAAAGGAGAAAAACTGTAGCTGCAAAAAAAAAAAAGAAACATCATGTTTTTAATAAGTGTCTCCTGAATGCCACATCACAAAATCTCACTCAAACGACTTTTCTAATTGGATCCTTTGATCAAAAGTCCTTCATTTTGTCTAATTTCAACAAAGCAACACTGTCCTAGAAACAACCAATATTTTTGAGCGAGAGCTAGCTACTGTATGGTCATGTCAATGTTTCAGTTGTCGTTTGTTAGGTGTAATTGACAATTAAGCTGAAGCTGAAGCTGTATCGCGTTTTGATTTTTCTGTTATTATTTTACTTTAGAAAGTCACAACTTGGAAAGTTACATGATGTTTGAGTGACTATTATGAACTCAGCTTTTTTTTAATGGGAGGGTAAGAATAAATCTGAGGGTGACTGTACATCATGTATGGTATTAAATTCAGGGAGAGGTTGCTTGAAGTACATTCAAAGAAAGCTACACTCCATGCTAAAGGTGTGAAAAAATAAAAAGATTTTTTTTTTTTAAAGGCAAGTTAGTCCTGTTTTTCTGAAATCATAAATGTAAAGAGCATTCTCACAAACGGGTGCAGATCTAAGAAATCTGCCATTTAACCTGTGTGGGTTCATATTGGTTTTGCTGCTCTGTGCATCAAAGAGTTCATTCACTTCAAGAGATCCTTTTAAGTCAGAAATGTCAAGATTTTGAAAGTCATTACGCTTAATAATGTACATGAAAGAAAGAAAAAAAGAAACAAATTGCAATTCCCTTGGATAAATGTAACAGTGCAAAAAGGCAAATATAGATAATAAAAAATATCCCACTTGCATTGTAAACCACTACTACTAAAAACAAGAAAAACACTATTAGCACAGGGCAATGTCTAAGTTTGGGTGTGTGGGTGGGTGTGTGTGTGTGTGTGTGTGTGTGTGTGTGTGTGGGGGGGGGGGGGGGGGGGGGTACGATAGTACGCAGATTTTATTTTTTTACAGTTCTCACTGCCTATGTGGAAAAAAAAAAACCTGTTGATTCCTGTGTGACTTTGCATAGAAGCTCCTTTCCCCAATGGTGGTAAAGAGAATGGGCTGTGAGAAAGATGGTACAAGCTGCTAAAGATCTTGACAGCCCTGCTGTCTTTTGTAAATGGAGCAACACCATGGTTATCCTTGCAGGCAGAATTAATGAGGATGCTTGCAAAGTCAACAGGATATAACACTTTTTTGTCATATGAACCAGGGCTGTTGCTTTTTGCTGCTTGGGGTGCGCATGTGGTTAAGAAAGCATTGGGGTTTAGCTCAACTGGTTTCAACCATACTGGTGAGATGAGGAAGTAAAATGTGTGCTAGACCAAAGCGCATAACCATAACTGCAACTGAAGGTGCCACATTACTTGGCACAAAAAGTAGCAGTAATACAGTCAAAAAAGCAGAATAATGCACATTACTGCACTATGCAGGCACAAAATTATGCAAATGAATAGAACACAAATATTCCTAAACATACACAAGGCATACTGGGAATTTTGCGAACTTATCCAAAACGATGCAACTGTTAACTGAACCAGGGGTTCCCCCCTATAATATTTCATGCTTTTCTTTTTATCTGATGGGAGATTAATTTCTTCAGTTGCAAATAATGAATGCCTCAGTGGGGGAAATACTGTATTTATTAAGTTCTTTATTCAGTTTTTATAAATTGGACAATTTTGATTTTACAACATACCTTGTTGTAAAGTAGTGAAATTAATCTATTTTTAAATATGTTTATAATCCCACATACAGAGACAAAAATTAATTAGATAATGAACAATGCAACATCTGCAGCCAGTAGCACCGTGTATCATGCAGTTCCAGTACATCAGACTTCAGTGTATTCTTATCATTACATATCATTTTCCTCTCACTTCCTGTTTCACTGCATCAAAGCACATCAAGTCAGTTCCTTTTCATTTGCTTATCTGATTACATATCTCCCCATCACCTGCTCAGTGCAAAGTTTGCCAACAAGCTTGCAGCATGGAGGAGCTCGCCACCACTATGGTCACCTCTAACATCTCCTCTTCTCCAGGACATCTACCCCATCCCTCCTGGGACTCCAGTGGTCTGGTTCCTGCACTGGTGATGTCTCTCTGCTTCCTGCTGGGAGTACCTGGAAACATTGCAGTGATCATTCTCAAGCCTAACTGGGAGCACCTGTCCAGTCTGAGCCAGAGTTTGATGTTAAATCTGACCGTGTCAGACCTGCTCTGTCTGCTGACCCTTCCACTGTGGATTTACGCTTTGCTCTACGGTTGGACCTTTGGCCTGGTGGCCTGTAAGTTCCTGACATTCCTGGTATACTGCAGTGTTTATGGCAGCGTACTGACTGTGACTGGGCTGAGTGTCCATCGCTACTTACTGGTGGTGCACCAGCTAAGGTGTTTACATGAGGCTGGAATCAAAGTGCTACTAGTTCTGCTCTGGCTGGTTGCAATCGTGCTATCCATCTCTGCTTTGGTGGTTCGACGGCTGACCACAGATCAGCAGCTAACACGATGCCAACCTCAGTACTCCTCTGACATCCAGCATGCAGCTATCCTGCTAAAAGAGACCCTGGTAGGGTTTCTTACTTTTTGTCTTATGGTATTTTCATACGTTCAGCTACATAAGAAGATAAACGAAGCAGCATTTTTCAACAACCCTCAGACAACCAGACTGGTTACCAGCATCATTGTGATGTTTTTTATTCTGTGGGTTCCATATCATACCATAAATATATACAGCTATTTTTTTTAAAAATAAGGAACTCTTGGAGTTTTGTACAGACATGGGAAGCACTGTTGAAGCAGTAACTTTTGTGAATAGTTGCCTGAATCCACTCCTTTACGCTTTTACTTCTCACATTTGCATCACGTGCCTTAAAAAAGAACCACAGCGGATAAACTTTCCAGTTCCACCAACAGAAGATACAGCTTCAGAGCCTTGACAGCAACATGTAGATCAAACATTTTGGCATACAGGGTGGGGAAAAAACATTTCAGTCACATTTGATCTCTTCTATTCACACATGCAGGATGTTGGGCTCAGTTTGTTGCATCAAACTAATGGTAAATTTTCAAGTTAAGCCACACCCTGTTCTCAAACCAGCAACATGCCTGCTGCAACATATTCTCAGTTTTGTATTTTAAACTTTTTTTTTTATATAGTTTTATATTTATTTTTTACACAGATAAAGAAAAGTAATATTATATCCTCTATAGGGGATATCTGGTCCGAGGACAGTACAATTAGTAAAAGAAATGAATGTTTGCAGTGGAAGTCCCTAATAGTTGTGGTTTTTATGAAGTATGAAAGAAAATCTGAACATAAATTAATCAATAGATAGATAGATCAAGGGTCAAAGAGAAGGTATTGGATTGTGGTACAGTACCATCAGATGTTTAAACTCATTTAGTTACCATATCTGTTGTTTTCTTTTCTCTACAATGTCTACAGAATCCCAGGAGTATTTTTGCTAATTTTCTTGTGAATGTTTTCAAACGATAAACTTCTTTTACATTATTTTCTGTCATGTGTTCAGTTTGTCTATATGAAACAGGAATATGAATTACCACAACCACAAGTTCTGCATTGTAAATCTGACTTATGTTACACATTCTAGAAAATGGGCTCGTTCTCTTTATTAAAGGGGGTTGACCAGAAGAGTGACACCAAAGTGAACATAAAGTTATCAGATATCTGTTGTAATTTACTCCTAAGACAAAAAATGAAAGAAAAGCTCATCAGGGTGCATTGGCTGGTCCAAGTTGAATAAAAAGAAAGTTATTCTTTAACTTTCAAGCAATAACAGGAAAATATTCCACTTTCTTCATTACAGTAGCTGTCATCAGCTTCCAAATACAGAAAAGAACAAATGCAACTCACGGTAAACACACCCTGGCCGCACTCATTCATTAGAATTTATTCGACAAAAACCAGGCAAACAAATGAACATGCTAAATATCTGTCTTGTTAAATACACTTAACACATCTCTCAGCTAAAGGCATTATATAAATGATCTGCAAATCATTGCAGACGTTATTTTAACATTTTGTTGTTGCTTTGTTTTGTTTTTTAAAGACAAAGCGTTTGATGGCACATCTGAAAATTGTGATTCGACATGAATGTGCAATTCTCTTTTCTTGGAAAAGTTTTATTGAAGTCTGTATTGCAGTTACATACAAATGTTTTATAAGAGATGAACAAGATAAGAACAGTGCTATTAAACCAATTATGCACTCTTAAGTTTAACTTGATGGATAAAAACAATTGTCACAGTAACTACAAGGGAAAACATCTGCGAAGCTTTTCTTATCATGCAGCAATGTATGATGTAAAGAACATATAATTTGCATAAAATATGAACTAGATTGAGTTGTTGGCT
Organism: Atherinomorus stipes; assembly: GCA_023101725.1. Lineage (NCBI taxonomy): Eukaryota > Metazoa > Chordata > Actinopteri > Atheriniformes > Atherinidae > Atherinomorus > Atherinomorus stipes. Next base: position 476,128 of record JALJCO010001220.1, read on the forward strand.
GTTTCAGTGCTAATCGGATGATGATCATGTGAGTAAATATCTTGAAGGTTGTAAACATATTAGCCCTGATTTTTGAGTCTCTTGAGTGGTGACAACAGATCTTTTCATCTTGTTGGTCCATTGCTCTGCACAGTTCAAACCTCTTTGCAAAGACTTGGATCTCCGTGGATCCAGTGGCATATCTGAGCATATTTGGGAGGTGTGATCCTCACTGCAACATTGAAGTCCCTCTGCTCACCTCCCTCCACGTCCACCCACTGATGGCCTGAGAACACCCCAATCACCCTCCTCTGCCACTTGCCCTTGCTGCCCTTGTGTCCTGTGTCCTGCCTCAGGCGCACATAAACCCCTGCTCCTGTTGCACCATTCTGTGCATCACAGTGCTGATACATCAAATCACCAGACTCTTTTGTAACTGAGCAAAAGCGATAAATCACCTTCTCATCTCCACGTCTGTCCAGCTGTGTGTCTGTGTCATAGCCTGAGAAGTGGATCCGACCAAGTGGCGTTTCAGAGGGTGCCACTCCGATCTCCATGTGCCTTTGCTTGACAGGACGTCTCAGTTCCAAAAGAGCATAATCATAGTCTGGGGACACAGAGTTGGTGGAGCTCCTGGTCTGAATCCATCCTTGAGGGATCTGGGTTTGTTTAACCAGAGTCCAGCGAAAGACAGGTTGCTTTCCTGTTCCTTCACTCCGTCGAATACGATTAGGACTTTTTCGCTTTCCTGGTCTTTTTTTATCAGACTCCCCATTTCCCCCTCAGCTTCTCCCTCCTCATCCTTTTTCTTACCTCTGTGCGCTCTGCCTCCACTCCCCCTTCTCCTTTTCTCTCCTCCATTATTCTTTTCTTCATCTTCTCCTGTTAGCTGCTCTTCTCCTCTCCTTGCCCCTCCTGCTTCTTTCCTCCCACCCCTTTTTCTCCCTTCTCTCCTTCTTCCAACCCTTCTTCTGGTCTTAATCTGTAGCAACCCAACTTTAAGCCTTCTGGCACTCCCCAAATAGTCCTTCCCATCGTGGACACAGTGCGCTGCTGTTAGGACATGCTTTGGAGATACCAGCACTCCAGAACAACCTGTAGAGAGGCGGACTGCAGTGGAGAATGGGTAGTTGGTAATATAATATGAATCAGAGATCACAAATCGCCCATCTGCTCCATAAACTTGTCGCTTCTTGCGGACATAAACTGATGAACGTGCTGGTGTTTCTGCAGACGTCTTGTTCACCCACTGCAAGCTGATGTCTGCATGTATGCGTGTGCCATTTTCATACACCGTCTCATATCCCAACATTCTCTCCTGTTCAGTCTGGTCTATCGATGGTCGGGTGCTTTGACACTCGATTCCACAAAACGTCTTTGTCCCTTTTCCTACCCCATCCTCCTCCCCTCTGAACAAAGTTGTTTTTAATGGTTGTGTGTGTGTAACCAGCAGCCTCGGCAGACTCTGCCTGGTCCATCCGTAGGCATCGTCGCTCTCATTCTTAGCCAAAACTCCTGAAACTGTCAGGGCAGCCACATAATGCAGCACACAAATGAAGCTTTTGAGGCCCATTTCACTGAAAGCAGAAAGACAATAACATGGTTAATTCCCAAAGCCAAGCAACTGGAGAGAAAAATCTGTTTCCTCATTTTACGACAAGAGGCAAAGACATAAACGACCACCAGATGGCAAACTATCTTAACTTATAAGCAAAACAGTAAATAAAAACATCAGCAGGAGTGGAGGTTATGTCTGAAAACTATTCTAAATTTAGAAACTGCAGTAATTATTCTTTCATTTAAACACGTCATTCTCAATATTATCATCAATGAAACCTTTAAACTCTAAATGTCAAATTAAAAGAAGGGGAGTATTTATGGATTTATTGTATCATAATATTAAAATAATCTAGATGACTCACAGTATTTGAAATAATAGTAACTCTCTTAAACCCCGGGAAAATAAAACGAAACATCCAGACAACAGGAAAATGATGAAGCCATCCGGAAAACGGCGTTAATATAAGATTAACAAGAAAACATGTTTTCCCTTCCGCTCAAAGATTAACAAAAGTGATGCAAGAAATATAAACATTCAAAATGATCGTGCTGCATGCACTCGAACAAACCTCATTTGACGTTTCACTGCTCATCAATAGGGGGAAAAGAACAGCCTTTTAAGAAAAGAAGCTATCCAAGCGGTGTCCAGGATCCTGTCCCATTATTTCCTGAGCCAAAAAAAGAGAGAAAAGAAGTAAATCTATACATTTAGGTTATGAAACTCACAGAAAGGCTGCTAGAAATTTTCTCACAGAAATCGGGGATGAGCTGGGGATGAGCGTAAAAAAAAAAAAAAAAAAAAAAAAAAAGCTCCACTGAACATGCGAGTCAGCCCAGTATTGCGCGTGGATGAAGTTTCTGATCACGTGACGAGTTTGCCAGCGTAGTTGATGACTTGCTCTGCAGCTATCTGCGGACAAAAATACATTTTTGTGTGTTAGTTCTGTATTTCTGGAATTATTATAATAACATCCCCACAAACAGGTGGGGGCATATCTGAGGAATCTGCCATTTAACCGATGTTGGTTCGCGCTGTTCTGAGAACCAAGAGTTCCTTTTTTCGGGTCTTTTTCTTTAGATGTGCTATCATCTCTGCAGATAGTTACTTTCTGATAGATTATATGCGTTTGCAAACATTTGCAGCAATTGGGTTGCCATATGAATGAAATGTGCCAAGCTGTATAAATATAGCATTCAATATTTCTAAATAAGCCTAATGTTCTCATGTTATTGTTTTAAAAACGGTAGCGCACAACTATAAAGTAAATAAAAATGCCGAAAAGAAAAAAGTCACTTGAAATTTCACAAATATGAATGATGAGATGATCTGGATTTGAACAACTTTAATTTTGTGTGGAGGTATAAGGGTATTATTAAGTTGTATGTCAAATGAACTCAATGCATTTTTAAAGCAGTATTTTCTCTATTATTTTACAGTATTTTTACCATGCTATGTACTTTTTTTTTTACAATTATTTGTGTGCTACAGTATTACTTGTGTTATGTATTTTGTGTCTTCAGGCACTGCAAATGGAAATTAACTCAGATATTCATCTGTGGTTAACTGATATCCAAGATGCCTGTTGAATAAACTAAATTAACATGAACTAAATCAAGGATTTCTCCCGGAGTATAATACCCTTTTTTTTCTTTTTTTGTGAAGGAAGATTAAACTACGTAAAATAAAAGCCTGTCAAAACTCACTGTAAAGGGTATAACTTTTTACATCACTTCCCGTAAAGACAGAAATTCATGAGATGATGGAACATCATGCAGCGATAGAACAGTTAGGACCTCAGTTTACTCATATCAGCGCTCTTTTATTTATACTTCCTGTTTCACTGCATCAACATGACATCATCTTGGTTCCTCTTCACTTCACTGACATTTCCCCACCATCACCTGCTCAGTGCAAAGCTTACCAACAAGCTTGCAGCATGGAGGAGCTCGCCACCACTATAGTCACCTCTAACATCTCCTCTTCTCCAGGACATCTACCCCATCCCTCCTGGGACTCCAGTGGTCTGGTTCCTGCACTGGTGCTGTCTCTCTGCTTCCTGCTGGGAGTACTTGGAAACATTGCAGTGATCATTCTCAGGCCTAACTGGGAGCACCTGTCCAGTCTGAGCCAGAGTCTGATGTTAAATCTGACCGTGTCAGACCTGCTCTGTCTGCTGACCCTTCCACTGTGGATTTACGCTTTGCTCTACGGTTGGACCTTTGGCCTGGTGGCCTGTAAGTTCCTGACATTCCTGGTGTACTGCAGTGTTTATGGAAGCCAACTGACAGTGACTGGGCTGAGCATCCAGCGCTACTTACTGGTGGTGCACCGGCAGAGGTGTTTACATCAAGTAGGAATGAGAGTGCTACTAGTTCTGCTCTGGCTGGTTGCAATGTTGCTCGCCGTTCCTGCTGTGGTGGTTCGACAGCTGACCACAGATCAGCAGCTAACACGATGCCAACCACAGTACTCCTCTGAGGTCCAGCGTGTGGCTATCCTGCTGACAGAGGCCCTGGTAGGGTTTGTTTCTTCGTTTCTCGTGGTGTTTTCATACATTCAGCTACGCAAGAAAGTAAATCAAACAGCCTTTTTCAACAACCCTCAGACAACACGACTGGTTACCAGCATCATTGTGACCTTTTTTGTTTTGTGGGTTCCATATCATACTGTAAACGTGTTGGGTGTGGCAGCTATTTCTCTCAAGAACGAGGAACTCTTAAAGTTTTGTACAGCCTCATGGAACATTGTTGGAGCACTTACATTTGTGAATAGTTGCCTGAATCCCTTCCTTTATGCTTTTACTTCCTATAACATTTGTAACATTTGCCAAAAAAACTAAACCTATAAATCTGAATGTTCAAATTTCCCAAATTCAAGATATCTTGACATCTTCAGGAACTTGATAATAACACACAGATAAACCATATTTGCACAAGGGACTGAAAAGAACTTTCAGTCAAAAGATTTTATCTCCGCTACTGAGATATGAAGGGTGTGGAACTCAGTTCATCCCATGAAGCTTTAATGACTAGTTTTCAAATTAAGCAACATTTATTCTCAAATCTCATGCTTACTGAAACATATCCTAATTTGTTTCATTTTTATTTCATTTATTTCAATTTATTTTAAAATATTTATGCTTCATGAATGGCCTATTGAGCTTTGAACATTTAAGTCTATTTTGAGTCTAGTATATAAAATCCTAAATGGCCTGCCTCCTGCATGTTGCTGAATTAACATGGACAATTTAGCTTTTCTTTTAAAGCCAGTATACAGTGGAATTCCCTTGCAGATGATATAAAGAGCTGCAGGTCCATAACCATTTAAATCTCAAGTGTTTTTGAAACCACTTGAATCTGTAACCACTGACTTAAATCATTGTAAATTTTAACATTATGTTTTTTTTCTGATAGTGCTTCCTATTCTGTGTTGGTGGGGGGGGGGGGGGGGGGGGGGGGGGGATTTACTATTAGTTTATTACTAATATAAAACTTGGAGGGTTTTCATAGTGCCAGGGGACTGCAAATGTAAATTAATATTAGGCTAAGTCTGGTACAATGCATCAGTTGAAAACTAAGTTTGAAAGGCACAACACTTTTGGTGATGTCATGCTTCTAGAAACAATGAACTTCTTACTTGTTGTTCATTTTCTGTCAGCGTCTTTCTGGGAAACAGGAATCTGTGACACCACAACCAAAATAGCCTCATAGAAAATGTCAACTATGTTACACATTCTAGCAAATGGTTTCTTCTTTATGTTTATGGGTTAGATGAGCAGACTGACTGCACAAGTGTGAATGTAAAAGTACCATCTGTCTGTCTCAGTTTAGTTCAAAGGTAGGAAATGGGAGAAAAGCTGAAGGGGGTGTATTTTTTGCCATGCATGTGTGGTTGTGTGTGTGTGAAGATGATGGATTCAGAGGGGGGTGGCCACTCAATGTCGTTTTAGACCCTGGTAAATGGCGCACACAAGGGGTAGCCAGGGGTGGTCCTACCCCCCCGGAACAAAAAGCTGGCCACCCCACTGGCCACCCCTGTAAAAATGATTTTTTTTTCATTTATGTAAACTTTTATGTACTATTTACAAGGCACAGCATGCTTTGCTTGTATTTGAATGTCAAAATCTTTATAAGCTAATAGAAATAAAAAATATTACACTAGACCTACCATTTCTGCCATTACTCTCTTGCCATAGTCATCCGCAGGTTTATCACATGCCTTTCTTATGCAAATTCATCCAGGAAGGCGCCACCCCAACCAGTTTCTAATGCCCCTTTCACATTACCACCTACTTAGCCCAGCCCTCATCGGGCCATCACCACACTACCCTAATTTCTCTTTGGCTTCTATATATAGAAGCCTATTGATTCTGCCCCCTTAACGTCCATTATATGCGGATATATGCGGCTCTACGACTAATCTGAATACAGTCGCATCCAAAGGAGTCAGAGTGAAGCAGAAATGCAGAAATGTTACTGGTGAGTAAATGCACGTACAAATGCCTAGAAATAAGGTCCAGATTGAAAGAAACAAAAGTTATCCTTTAGGCTAATTACCCTTGGCAACCCTGATATTTTCTCTGGCCACCCTGTGGCCACTCCTACAGAAAAATCTCTGCAGGTGCCCCTGACTCTGGTCAAAAACCCACTAGCACCTGCTTTATGCTCTTTTCTTTATATGTAGTATGTCTGAATCACCAGTTTTCCATTTGCAGCAGATACTGTAAAGTTGAAACAAATTTTTATTACTAAGGGTTCGATGGCTTGACTCTCCATCACATTCTTCTCATCAATTCTGCATCTTTTACAAATCTGTTTTTTTAAAATAGTTTTCCAAAGTTCCACTTTTTGTTTCCTTTTAAATTTACAGAAAACTGAAACTGGCTCATCGCTGGTATGATTGGTGAATTATCCATGTGTGTGGTTTCTGAGAAGTAGAAACAAAGGATTCTCAGAAGACTTTTATCCAGAATAACTCTTCTGCTTTTGCCCTCAGAGGAAAAGCAAATTCAGTCATTTATGTTCACTCTACAAGTTCTGTGGACAGTGCAGACTGTGCTAAATTTTGTCTAGACACAACTGTTAATGAAGCCAGTCCACCCAAAAGGTTCAGGACTACTGCTGGAGAGTGCATGTGTGTGTGTGTGTGTGTGTGTTGTGTGTGTATGTGTTCATGTACACACTACTTATGACTCAGTATTTCCTCCAGCTGTTCCTTTGGAGCCTGTGCAGGGTTTTCTCTGGCCTCTTCTCAACAAAGAAACAATTCCTTTTTCGTGCAAGGATGATTTCTACTCTTCATTCTGTGTATCAATGTCTGCCAAGATGCTCAGTTATAATTTCCAAACTCTTTAAGACACACTTAACCTGGCTAACTTGACCCCTGGATAGCAAAGGAGGAAAAACATCAATCCAAGTCACTTTTAAGTACTATGTTGAAAACTATGTTGAAAAGCTTAAACTATTTGTGTGTGTGAGAACATGAGGAATAAAATCTGTTTATGATTTATTTTTGTTCAATGATTCCTCAGTCAGTACTTCACAAAAAATTGCAGATTAAAGGTAGGTGGGTGGTGTTTTCCTGGAGCATTTCTTACTATATGTTGCTTAAAATCTCCTTCACAGTCCACTTGCAGCCAACTGAATGATGATATGGCCATCAAACTCAACTGCCGTTTGTCCCAAATACACTGCTCCAAGCGCATCTCAATGTGTGAACAACCATGGCTGACAGACCGCCTGCTGTGCACATCCATATCACGCGAGAGACGGGGCAGCCTCTATATAAAGCATTATCTGCAAAACTCCTTCATTTCATCAGTGCTTTAAGTAGAATGAACGAACAAACGAGTACTACAGTATTGTCCTGTGAGTTCAGAATTAACTCTCCGTTAGTTATTGGGAGGTTTTCTCAACACTCTATAGGCCGTGCGCACCCTGACATGCGCAAGCCGCAGTACAGCTGAGAGAGTAGCTCTCTACCAAACTGAAAACTATTTATGTATTTATTTTATATAATTTAACATTTATCAATAATGTATTATTTATGAATATATTAATTAATTCATCCTTTTAAAAAAGAAAAGGACAAACAGCAGAGATGCAACATTATACGTCCTTCAAGACATGACCATTTCGCAAGTTTTTGATGTTGTTGTTGTTTAAAGTACATCCCAGTAAGTGTACTTTAGAGCTAATTTTTCCAATTTTTGTCAGTGGTTTATTTTCTCCGTTTTCTGTCTGGGTACAAAAATGAACTAACTCGCTTCTGGCTGAAAAATGCTTATTATTTATCTCAGTATGAAATTATTCTTTCCAACCATAATTACAGTACCTTTTTTTTTATTATTAAATGTGTTTGTTTTAAACTTGAGATTATCAAATCCTCTTTTATTCATTTAAGTTTACTTGTTTGTTTGTTTTAGAGTTTATGTTTTTTCACATGCAGGAAGCATGCAGCTGAAGTAAAGCTTCTGCTGTCAATGTGACATAATTAAAATCTTTGGATAAGCTGGACTGAGTCTTTGGAGAGCTTCAGATAACAGTAACATTATTGGCCTCGGATGGCTGGTGACTCACTATTGCCTGCTCGTTTCAGTCTTCTCACGGATCTAGGATTTGCTGTCCTTTTCCCTTCTGCAATTGTCAGTGACTTACTGTACAGTGTTTGAACCTTTCTTTTCTAAAAATTCTTTTTCCTTTCTTTCTTGCAGATTCAATCTCCATATCCAACCAAACAAAACAAAAATCCCCCTCAAGAATAGATGCAGGCTACAGCTGGCAATAGTCATAGAGAAACTGAATGCTGAAAGAAAGATGAGTGAGGACAAAGCTGGGAGCAGAGGTGGAGTTGGTTTAGCTTGGCTCACTACACTATGTCTCTTGCAGCTTCTCTGATTCCCATCTAGCCATACTCCAAGTTAGTGGGATTCTTTATTTAAATGGAAATTTCCTGAGAGGCCACTGGTTGAATAAGGTCATTCTATCTCAGTGTGACTTGTTGACTCTGGGTTGTCATAATTTTGATAACACCGCCTTGATCTGACTTCTCCAGCTACAAATACAAAATCAACAATGTAATGTAAATTCAGTCACTAAAAACTCCTAGCCATTCGTTTCTAAAAATGTATTGAAGTTTGTGGAAATGAAACATTCAGAAAAGATTAGAGGTCTTGCTTTCTTTCAGGATTTGACAGCATACTTACATGGAGAAAAAAACTAATTTAGACAAAATGCAAACATGTGATTTGGCACCCTTTGGTATAACAACTGCCAGTCCAAGAAGAAATAGTGACTTGAAATATTCCACATATCTAGTGGGAGGGTGCTGCACACTGCACGCAAACATGCACAAAATGTTGCTCTGTTTCATGTGATTCTGATATAGTCTGAAGACTGCAAGCATCAGATTCTGAAGCCATAGCCTTGTTTAGCAGAACTGAGCCCATATATAGCAGCTGCTAGTCAGGGCTTTACCTGGCACAACACAAACCCAACCACCTAATGGATGCAAATGTTTTATTGGGAAAGTTTCTGGAAAGCTCATACAGTCAACCAGCCTGGCTCTCCGCTCTGTGGGTCCCTCCTGGCCCACCGCCACCACGACAGATAGAGACAGCATGATTACATGGGCTACGTCCACATTCAGGGGCTAGGTCCCTCAAAGGACCTATCCAATCAACGTAGGCTGGGTCCTCCTTTGACCGCGTGAGGTGGAATTGACAGGCTGTTAAATTCGGATGGTCTAGCCTCCTCAGCATATTTCTCATTGCCTAGCAAGTGTGACGGCACTTAAGCAAAGCAAAATGGAGAAAGATTTTTTGGGAATTAGCCAAAAATTATCTTTTTTCTCTCATAAGGGGGGGGGGCGGTGCCGGGAAATGAGGAAAGAGAATATATAGTGTTTCTTTAAGATATCAGCCTTACCATTTTTCTGCTGATTTTAGAGGAGCTACAGCAGCTTTACTGTACTGTAGTCAGCGGCATTTTTCATTACTCCATCTGAGAGAAAATCAAATCCAGGTAAATGTATTTTGTAAAGTTTACAAGATTTCAAGAGTTTAATGCTAACTTTAGCTAATTTCATGGATAATAGCAAGTGAAAGACTGAACAGTAATATCAACTTGTACACAACAATAAAATCATGTAATAAATAAAATGAAAATATCTTCTAAATTTAGATACCTCTGCTGTCGAATGTCCCATTCGCCCTGCAAATCAAATCAAACCAAGTTTATTTATATAGCCCTTTACAGTATCCAATGGACACACAAAGTGCTTTACAGCAATGCATCTTGGGATAGGATTAGCCAGAAAGGATACATAAGACCATCCTTAAAATTTGGGGAGGAAAAAACAAAATAAATGGGTTTATTTGGAGGGAAGCTTCGAGTCTGGGTGGGTTGGGTTGGTGGGGTGGGTGTGAGGGGGGCGTAAAATCAACTAGAGGAAGTAGAGGATTGGGGGGGGGGGGTAAACAAAGGGAAATGGATCAAGGAATCAGGATCTCGGCCAAAGCAAAACTTGTGTGTGATGTGTAAGAAAGACTAAGTGGGTTGATATATAATCACTGGTGGTAGAAAAGGAAATGATATAATAGAAAAAGAAAATAAGAGCAGGGAGGAGGGTGGGAGGGGGAGGAAGATATGCCAAATGTGGCTCTTCCTCATGCGACAGACTAGACTATTGCAGGTGATTTTCATACATTTTTGAGTGCACTTCCCCCACATTTTTCTGTTTCTCTTTCTAAAGAAGCAAAACCCAATTATACCTTATTGTAAAGGTGAACAATCATTTTTGGGCTCTTAAGTAAAGAATATGGGTAATTTTTTGATGAACAATGATTAGGCTTCCTTCCAAATGCTGGTGTTTGATCACTGGTAGAAATGATGGATGGATAAAATAAAAACAGTAAACAGAACAAAAAAGCCCTGTACTGCATCACGGTTTCCCAGGAATTTTTGTTTTCCTTAAAATCAGGTCTGTTTTCTCCTCAAAAATCAGCTTGAGTTTCTAAATAATACCAGAGAATTTCTTCCAGCTGCCAATAAACACCTTCTTTATGGATATTGTTCCGGGGAGAGATAAACAAATCTCCAGAAACCCTGAAATTACATTAAAAAAACATTGATGTGATGGAGGTAATTTGGCTTTTCTGGTGCTTGCAGCTTCAGTCATACAGACCAAGGAAAGAAACAATCGCTGTAGGATTTCTGTAGATCAGTCTGTGATTGTTTTTCTTTTTTTCTTTTCTTTTTTTTTGGCCCAGCTGCAGCTCAGAGCTGACCTGATGACTGTATTGTGGAGAAACACTGTCCATGCAGACACAGTAAATCCTTTAAAATGTAATTAAAAGCAGCAGTTATTGGAAACTGGATTGGGTGGATGGAATCCCATAGCTGGCAACTGCCACTTACCAGCGACTTGTCTGCTAATTCAATTGCACAAAAAAACACCTGTGTGCCCAGGGGAAACGATTTCAGAGCATAAATGAATGCCCGGAACAAGGACGCTTCCACACGCCAAGTTTGGACACTGTGCGTGATGACGTATTCGCAGGAAAAATCGTTCAGCCAGTGATAGTGCACTATTACTGCACTATCACTGCACTATCACTGCACCACTTCTGGCAGAAGAAGAAGGAACTTTTTCATGCCCAGTAGAGCACACTGGAAAACCAGGGTTCATATTGGTTTGGCTTTTACCTGCTTCTGAGCGCTGAAGGAGTCGTTGAAGCTGAATAGGCTGAAGAATGAGGCGGCATGTCGGGGAGGAGCACCCGTTTGAAAAGTGTTGTTTACAAACAGAAACATGGAGGGGCTCTACCTTTAATCGAATTGTTACACCCCTATCGTCTGAGGATTTTTGGTTTCAGCTGCAACATTGAGATGGGGTATAAACTTGGTGTAAAAAAACATGAAGGAATGGATCCATTCAGCCTTGCATCAACCCTTCAGACTGCAGGTGGTGGTGTTTGGTGTGGGGGATATTTCACTGGCCCACTTGGGCTCATTGGCATGGTTTACATGTCACAGCCTAGTTTTTTGTTGCTGACCATGTCCAGTCTTAAAGGATAACCTTCTTTTTTTTCAACCTGGACCTTATACATGTGTATTTGCTCACCGGTGAAATTTCTGCTTCGTGAAATTTGAGTCCTTCAGAAGATATTGCATTGAGTCGCCCTTTGGTACATCCAGTAATAATGGGGGCAGTCACTAAGACATTATCTGCAGCAAAACTCCTATATTTTCGCCAATACTTTAAGTCGAATGAACGAAGGAATCAGTACTATTGTCCCGTGAGTCCAGATTTGGCTTTCCGTTAGTTATCAGGGTGTTCTTCCACACACTTTTTGGGGCCGCACATTTAAGAGGTGCGCTTCTGTAGTACAGCTGAGAAGAGCAGCTCGCTACCCAGACAACAACAACTCACAGCACAATAGTGCTCATCCGTTCGTTCATTCTACTTAAAGCATTGATAAATTGAAGTTTTACTGCAGATAATGTCTTATAGAGAGGCTGCCCCTTCTCCACCATTTTACTGATGTACACCAAAAGGTGACTCAACGTGGTATCTTCCAAAGGACTCAAAGTGATGCAGGAACTTTACTGGTGAGTAAATGCACATATATACTCCTAGAAATAAGGTCCAGCTTGAAAAAAAAAAGAAAATTATCCTTTAATCTGGTTTCTTGAACATGACAATAAGTTCTCTGTACCTCATCCAATAAATCTGTAACTGTATGATGCTATCATAACAGCATTGACTAAAGTCTCTGATGAATGTTTCAAACTAGTGGTGGATCGACCCAAATATCAATAATATCAATACAATGTTGGTACCTTTATTAATCGAAACTAATGTGATCATGTCAATACTTTAAATTAAGGCTTGAAAACTGTCAGAGTCTTCATAAGTATGAGAGGATAAAGTGAGTTTTGGTGGATTAGGCATCTATGTACCCCAAATCAGCTTCTCTCAGAGATAAAAGCCAAATTCAGATTTGTATCATGTCAGTAAAACTTGTTCATGTGTTAGAATATTAATGCATTAATTCCACAGATTAAGATTTGCACTAAAACTTTATTTTGACAGTCCCATTAAAAGTATCTTATCTTTGTTAACAGTTTTGTGAAATGGACATAAAATTACTGCGACTTGAAAAGGCAATAAAGTACAAGTTTGAAGGTTGGAGGGTCTGAATGGTAGGTA